>OY744518.1:53402438-53604938 GCA_963556195.1 Sepiola atlantica
AGCAATAAATGTAAGATTACAGTATTACATTTGGTGAGTGGTATAAGTTAATCAAAAGTGGCCAATATCTTAGATAGAGAAGGTGTGTTTAGTTAGTGTTGCCCAAAAGTCATCAATATCCTAGATAGAGCAATCCTACATGGAGAAGATGTTTTAAACGTTGCGTCAGCATTGTCCGGGAGTCAGTGCTCAATATCTTAGATAAAACAGGTGTGTACAATAATACCGTAGTACATTTACTATGTAGTATATGCTTGATGGAGAAGCGGAAGACAATGAACTCAGCGTTGCCCGGGAATATAATAAAATAAATATAAGTTTCATTATAGTATTAAGGGGGAGGGAAAAATAAAAACACTTGGGGTTACCTGATAATATATTAAAACAAATATAGATTACATTATATTTTTGAGAGAAAGAGGGCAAAGAAACTCGGTGTAGCCCGGAAGCTATAACTTTAAACTGAAAGCTCAGGTGAATGGTTTACATAATTGTTATTTTTAATGCATTAAAACAAAAGAGAGGAATAGGATGAATGGAGGTGAAAGAGGGGTGGGGAGAGAGATCTGAAAAACCGGGGAAGGGAGGAAGAAATAAGACAGATTGAGAGAGGTAGAGAGATAGGAGTTTTAATATAAAACTTCTATATTTAACCTCTTCTATTTTGTGTTTTATGGCCCGGTGAACGCCGGGTAGCCCTTCTAATATATATATATATATATATATATATATATATATATATATATATATATATGTATATATATATATATATGTGTGTGTGTGTGTGTGTGTGTGTGTGTGTGCATGTGTATGTGTTAAATAAAATATTTGCATATTGGATTTTGTCATGCCAATAGTTTAATACCGATGAATTCGCTTTTGAAATATTTTTTCACCTTTCGTTGTCAAAATAGCAACTCAACACGAATCATTACAAGGTTACCCACCAACGAAAACACATCTCCTATTTACTATATATCGGTCCTATAAACATGAACCCTAAATTTCCCCAGCGAAGGAACCAGAGAGAGTAAACACTACTTTTTAACACTCTAATATGTAAGTAGTCTATTTTATATATATATATATATATATATATATATATATATATATATATATATATATATATATATATATATATATATATACTAGGCTCTTACTCCGATAATTGAGCACTCTAGTCAATTTTTATCAAGAATATTGTTTATATCACACACATATATACAGGCACACATACACAAACACATTTACAAACGTCTTGTGGTGTGTACAGACACGCGTATGTACATTAGATGACAACTCTGGAAAAGAGACAGTCGTAAAGGCATAAAATATAATCAAGAGAGAGAGAGACAAAGAGGCTGACTTAACATAGTGTTACAAAGACAAGAGAAATACATAAATAGCTAAGAGAGGGATGGGTGACTTATTTAGTTAATTACATTTTATAGCTAATTAGAACAATTAAAACATATATTTTTCAAAGATAAGTCAATCCCAGTACTAAGTGTTCTTTTATCATCTATGTTGTGCTATCAAACTATACAAAGGGAAAGCATTAACACTCTAAAAAACTTCTTTCACGGATTTTACAATTAAAACATTTTTTTAAAACTTTAAAAAAAATATTTGAAACATCTTTTTATTGATTTACAGGATGTAAAACATCCTGTACATCAATAAAAAGATGTTTCAAATATTTTTCTCTTTCTCTGATGAGATACTAATTACTTTTTGAAAAGCCTAGGTTTAAAGGTAAATGTAATCTTAGTTGAACATAATGATAAAATAAACAAATGACTATGTTCAGTTTTGAATAATAATTTTGTTTTTGTTTTTGGCTCTCATGCATCTGCTATCAATGGTCGATTTACTACATTGAGCATCTACTATAGTATTATGAATTTCTATGATATCTTTAAGATATTGCTGAAATTATAATCATATTTTTTCAAAATAATTTATATATATATATATATATATATATATATATATATATATATATGATTATTGACACATCTTTTCAGAAAGCCATCTCTACAAAATCGCATTGTCCGGTTGTGGTCACGTAGATCGTTCAGCAGGCCTGACTTATTTTTACAAGTCTTTATCGCCGTGGGTCTTGGTGGAATATCTGTACATGTAGATGGCCATGCTGTGCGCTTGTATGACACGCAAAGCATGCTCTTCTTCTACAAAACCTGGTTTCAGTGACAAGCCGAATCAAGATCACTAAGAGACGATGTAGAGCGCTAGTTTTATATCAGAGTTTCTGTCTCCTATATGGCTGATCTAACAAAATCTACGGAATCCATCTCGCCGAGTAGAGTAGGATCGCGCCTGGGTACTATACCAGGTATATCTACGCCCCCCGCTAATAATGAAGTAATGAAGTTGATGCACTTTACCCACTTCATCACTTCATTATCTGTATATAAATGCTCTATATACTATATTGAGCTTCACCGTATCTCGATAGGATCTTATATAATTCTTGATCCTTGTATTATCCATTTATGTATGTATATTTTTTTGTGTGTTAAAGAAATGCCTTCCGATATCAGTTATAATTTTTAAATCTACGAAAATACCGACACTAATCGTTGTTTTTGTGATCTTAGCACAAACAACAGAAGAAAAACAAGAATTCCTTCTAATTGTATCCAGTTAGAAAGGCACGGGCGAAACAAACCTCTTCCAACATCGGTGATAATTAAATTCCCGACTGCCTGCATTTAATATACACCTTTCTAACTCAACTTCTGAAAAACTTCTTTCATTCACGGCCCACAGAAGTATTTTACAATAGCCCGAATTCTCAAAATTACATCCGAATAAGTGCGCTCCATCTACGATTGAAGTAAGAATCTTTCTATTGGATTTACTTCATTTTAGACATTGTCAACGATGCCTTCATGAAACCCCTTTTTTCCATCTTTTAACCCTCTTTTCACCGGACACCTTATCAACGGACATTCAATAACTGGACAGACTCCATATTTTTTTACACGCACACTCTTATTCTCCATTACTTTATATTTGTTTCAAATTTTGAATTTTGGCTTTTCCACTGCCAACTTATCCATCTATGTAATTCCTCTGATGATAAGATTTTAATCTTTAAAAGCCTTGGCTTTAGGAAAGAAAAATAAACATGTGTTTACCAAATACACCTTGCATTGAACAATCGAAGTTGAAATAGATTTGTCATTCATACATCTTTATCTCTCTTCTTTCATTTATCTTTTGTAATTGCTGTGTCTCGTATATTGAGCTTAAACCATTTCACTATAGGTTCTATCCTCTAAAAGTATACTTTTAGTTTCATATATATATATATCAATATATATATATATATATATATATATATATATATATATATATATATATATATGTATATATATATAGACAAGCACGATCTACTGCAGACATCCTAACGGTCATCTCTGAACGCATGTAGCATACACTCGACAAGGCAGGAGAAGCTAGGGTAGTAACGCTTGATATATCTAAGGCCTTTGACAAGGTATGGCATAAAGGGCTTCTCCTGAAAATACACTCATACGGTATTACTGGGCAACTACTTAATATAATTAGATCATTCCTAAACAGAAGAAAAATCCAGGTTGTCCTCGATGGCCGTTCATCTAAGCAACATGACATAAATGCTGGTGTACCACAGGGATCTATCCTTGAACATTTGTTGTTCCTGATCTATATAAACGATTTTCCTGATGACATAGAGTCTGAGATTGGTTTATTTGCTGACGACACCGCGCTATACTCTCGCCATGTTGGCAAAACAGACGCGATCATATCCGAGGCAATGGCTGAATCTTTAGAAAATGACCTCCAGGCTGTAGTGGATTGGGGTCATAAACGGTTGCTAACTTTTAATGACGCAAAGACAAAGCTCCTTTCCTTCAATAACTACAAGAAACCTCTCCAACCACCGATTGTCATGGCAAATAACACCCTACCTGAGAGTTCATCATTCAAACTCCTCGGCCTAACCTTCACAGGTAACATAAATTGGAACAAATACATTGAAGACCTTGTCAAGGCTGCTGCAAAGAAGGTTGGCTCCCTCTACCGTGCTAGTAAACTCCTCACACCCGACATTATCCTGTATCTCCACAAAGCCACCATCCGCCCATGCATAGAGTATTGTTGTCACATCTGGGCTGGTGCATCATCTACTAGTCTCTCTCTCCTTGACAAGGTCAAAAATAGAGTCGCCAACCTAATAGGTCCCTACTGTTAACCAAGCTCCAGTCCCTGTCCCATAGCCGCAATGTAGCATCCTTATGTGTGTTTTATAAATACTTCAATGGATTATGCTCTGATGAATTGGCTACTCTGGTGCCCTCTCGACGTAAATTCACTAGACTAACTCGACAATCAACTAAATCTCATTCATTCACTCTGGAGGTCCCCAGATGCCGGAGAGCCTTCTACTCAAATAGCTTTTTTCCTCGTGCTGCTGGCCTCTGGAACTCCCTCCATGCCACCTGTTTCCCCGACAGTACTGACATGCAGAAATTTAAAATTAATGTAAACAGACATCTCGCTGCGCAGATCCCAATTAAAGTTGATCCCTCCAAACCTTCTCCCTTTTCTTTCTTCTCAGTAGCCCCTTACGTCTACAGTGGCAGCTTGCCTTGTCTGGGGTGAACTATGTTAAAAAAAACTTTTAAAAACTATGCGAGATTTTGTAATCATTATTGTTGGTTTTGTATCATTAGACTGCTAGAGTTTATAAAAGCTGAAGAAACGGACAAGAATATAGGTCATTAGTTACTTATGAAACTGAAAACTGTCGGTTTTCCATAAATAAATTATAATATTATAGGGATCGTATTGTTGCATCACACTTTCTTTAGAAATGTAAATATTTTGAATCGTCTTTTGTTAATCGTATATTCTAAGTAAAGTACGAATTCTCTTATTTCATTTACTGGAATAACTTAATCAAACAAAAATAAATAAAAACTATTTCATCTTTCATTTTCGCACAAAATTGGTCCGTGTCATGAAAAAAGAATTTCATTTCCAATTACATTAATCAATTTTTCTATTTAGTCGATATTTCAGTTTTTCCCGTCTAATTAAGAGAAATTGGCGTTAAATGAATGATGGTGAAATTCAAGTTAAAATTTTTTTTTCGTGCCTCCATATGTAGAAAATACACAGTTTGAACCGGTTATCATCTTTCTTATAGAGTCTGCTAGAAAGAATGTTTAAGACATAAGCTGACATTACTCTGTGTCTGTCCACGTAATTATAACGGTAATATAAAAAAACAACATGTAAAGTAAATTATACAGGGTGGGCCAAAATAAGGGTCCTATCTTTAAATTTGAATAACTTGAATTTGAATAACTTCCACAAAATAAAAGTTAAACTCACCAAACTTTATGTGTGTGTAGACTGACCCTTCCGAGATTTTTTGAAATAAACAAAACAAATTTTAGCCGAAAAACACTTCTTAAAACTTACAAAAACTAAAGTATTGTTTTTTACACTGTTTTGAGTTTTTTAAGCAAAAATAATGTTTTCTAAATGAGGGTACGTTCCTTAGGGCTAATACGGCTCATGCTTGCTTCGGAAGGGGTCCTTTACTTATTCTAAAAAAAAAAAATTAAAAAAAATCAATAAATAAAAAAGTTATGAATTTTTAAAAATAGGACCCTTATTTTTGCCCACCCTGTAGCTCTTTTGACGACTTAAAAGTATCGTTTCAAACCATTGATCAATGTTATCCAAATCTTAACAAATACAAAACAAAATGAGTGAAACAATTCAAACAGTTACTTTTAACATGTCGTGCCGTCTGCATAAGTATCAACCAATTATCTCCTCTGGAAGACCATTAATGAAAATCATACAGAGAGTTTGACCCAGAATATTCCTTGAGGTCTACCGGCGTTGATCCTATATACTTCAGGCTTCTGTCCATAATCAACTTTTTTTTAATGCAGAGACACGATTTGATGGGCGAGAAGACATTTAGTCTGTAAAACCATATGCAAAGAAAAATACCATCTTCGTGTTACGTTTTCACTCAGCGAGACGTGTATATATCATTATACCTTTACCCTCGTAAAGAAGTAAGGCCTGTTCGCTGGAAAGTGACGTCATACTAGTAGACGCAAGGAAGCGCGATCTGTTGAACAGTCAGACTATCGATAATGAATCAGAGCTTTTAAAAGAAAGTGTTAGAAAACTTTAAAAATTTCATTTTAAAAAAGAAAAGAAAAGACCACGATACGATTTATACTGGGGACCTCCACAGTGAATGAATTGGATTTAGTCGATTGTCGAGTTGGTCTGGTGAACTTACGACGAGGGGGCACCAGACCAGCCAATTCATCAGAGCACAATCCATTGAAGTATTTTTAAAACAAGCACAAGGATGCTACATTGCGGCGATGGGACAGTGACTGGACCATACTCTTCTTTAATTACTCTATTTGCGCACCCATAGCTTTAGAAATATGCGAAAAGAAAAGTATGTATTTTATGAAATACATTATCCAGATGTAATCGGTTTTTTTCGTAGTATATGATAATGTGAGGGTAACAAATTTACCACCTTTCTCTAAATTAACGAGAAAAACTGAAATATCGAACCAGACTAAATAGTGAAATCGATTAATTTTACAAGACACGAACCAATTTAGGGCGAAAATGAAAGACGAAACAGATTTTCTTATACAGCTTTGGTTCATTAAGCTAATCCGGAAAATGAAATAGGTAAAATCTCACTATATTTCATGTATACGATAGACAAAAGCTTATTCAAAATATTTGCCATTTTTATGAAAATCTAATGAAGTAATACCATAGCTACAATATTATAATATATTTATGAAAAACAGACATTTTTCAGTTTTAGACGTCCTTAATAGCTTATGTCATTGTTTGTTTCCTCACTTTTTCTAAAATCCAACACTGTCTAATAATATAAAACCAACATTAACAGTTACATATACTCGAACTGGCATACCATGTAGTATCTGTTCCGATGGATATTGCACGCCTGTCCTGTGCAGTTCTAGGAGGTCCAGCCTCCCAGGCTTCGCCTCCCCTCTTTGGGGAGGAGTAAGTTTATTGCTTACTGTCTGAGGCGCCCCTACCGGGAATGCCGACGGGGCTGCCCAGGCAATTTTTAAATGGCCAGAGTGCTCACCTCTCGAGCGCTGGCTTTTAACCCCACTTTCTCGACCCAAGCTGTAGTCACATCTTACTTGTGGGAGTAAGATAAAACTGGCCTTGTGCCTAACTCCGGGAGGAGTAAATAAACATACCATTGTTATCTTTAATCACTCCTTTTTACCTTGCTTTTCGTTTCGTTGCTCATTCCCATTTTTTGTTTTCGTCGCACTTTCTTTTTCCATGCTCTCTTAAAGATTACATTAAGAAAACAGTTAAAAAGACGAGATGTCAAAAGAAGTGTGACAAACAAATAAACAGTAATTTATTCAAATCTATATTTCATACTTTACCCATTTGTAACAGCTGGTATTTTGTTATTAGACTTGGTTAGTATTTAAATGAAATATTGGCTACTAGATCCTCTTTAAATATAATAGTCTGATTTTCATAAATAAAATCCTGTAGAGATAAAAAAAAAAGCAATAATTATTTAGCAATAAAAAAAATAGGTACATCAATTCTCCCTCCTACTATTACGCTTACAAATCTTATAAAGCCCAATTAAATAACTGAAATCATTTTTTCCACTTTGTTTACTCAGTACTGTTTATGTAATTAACCAGTAAGATAGATCTACACGAAGTATATAATTAAATACATCTGCTGCTGTTATTATTATGTACTCACTAGGAGTTCTCAAACAGGTGATTCTTCACTGATAATAAGAGGTGGTGTTTCCTAAAGTCTGAGTAACAACAAGTCTCCCAAAATTTCCAGTACTCTCAACCTCTTTCGATAACCATTGCAAATGGCTTTACGTTATCGCAACATCCGCTTACCATTGTTTTCTCGCTGGCAACGACCGTTGGTCTTCTCCGGGATTTTGATGGCAATAAGCTTCCCGAAGATCCCAGTATTTTCCGCACTTTTCCAGTGGAGGTCTGGTTAATGCTCTACCTCCTCGATCTTTCAATCCTTTTTGTATTATTATTATTATTATTATTATTATTATTATTATTATTATTATTATTATTATTATTATTATTATTATTATTATTATTATTATTATCATCATGATGATGATGATCATCATCATTATCATTATTATTATTATTATTATTATTATTATTATTATTATTATTATTATTATTATTATTATTACTAGTAGTAGTAGTAGTAGTAGTAGTAGTAGTATAGCCAAAAATATGTTAGCTTTAAACAGATTATATTGCTTTACACTTGAATATGTACGGTGGGCCTACTATTTCGATTGTTTTACTCCCTGAGTGATTAAGATGCAGAAAATTGCATTATTAGTCGCCCTTTTACTTTATAGGACGTATGTTTCGTGTCCATGGATTACTTTTATGTACGTATAAAATTAATTTATATATATATATATATATATATATATATATATATATATATATATATATTGTGTGTGTGTGTGTACTTAGGTAGCATTGTCTCATTTATGCAAACATTGTTAAAAATAACAGAATTCGTCTCTATAATTATACTTTTTTATTTTTCAATTTTTAAATTATTTTTTGTATTAAAATAACAAATAATAAATATCCCATAGGTATCACGGACGTTTTCGATTCTTCGTAGAATCATCATCAGGTGTCAAAAGCAAATGAACAAAAAAGCTGGAGAAAGAAGTGTATTAAAAAAAAATGACATTGGAGAAACGCGCAGCGAACGTTTTCACCTTGTTCCAGCATAGACGTTTACAATTTAAATTCAGCGACGCCGGAGTGGCATCCCAGAATAAAATCGCATTACGTTAAGCATTTTAAAATGTTGTCACTGGTTTCATACGTGATGTTATAAATTTTAGGTCGTTGTGTTTTTATTTAAATAGCTTTCTAGTATTTTTAATTTTTTAAAGATTTGTTTCGGAATGTATTATTTTAGTGTTATTAATTAGAATTTATCTTAAATCGGAGGGAGGGCAGTTATGTTTTTGTAAGTGTTCGTAAATTGAGCTAGAGTTCACAAGAGGCATCGTGAGGCATGAAGCTAGTAGCTACATTGGTTCTACAACCACTACCCTATGCCGCCGTCTCACAATGCCCTTACATTATTATTATTAAACGTTTTAACATGACTGAGTGTTATTCAAGCTTTACAATCTTGGACCAAGGTGTTCGTATGGTGTATGCTCATTTTCGTCTATTCACAAACGTTGTCTCTCTATCTTTTCTGTTGTCTACTTTTCGACCGGCTTCCTTGTATAGGGTGGGCCAAAATAAGGGTCCTATCTTTAAATTTGAATAACTTGAATTTGAATAACTTCCACAAAATAAAAGTTAAACTCACCAAACTTTATGTGTGTGTAGACTGACCCTTCCGAGATTTTTTGAAATAAACAAAACAAATTTTAGCCGAAAAACACTTCTTAAAACTTACAAAAACTAAAGTATTGTTTTTTACACTGTTTTGAGTTTTTTAAGCAAAAATAATGTTTTCTAAATGAGGGTACGTTCCTTAGGGCTAATACGGCTCATGCTTGCTTCGGAAGGGGTCCTTTACTTATTCTAAAGAAAAATAAAAAAAAAATCAATAAATAAAAAAGTTATGAATTTTAAAAAATAGGACCCTTATTTTGGCCCACTCTGTATTATACCTTTAACGCATAATTCGCATAACCCTACACCGGAACGCTTAACGTCACCAAACAATCTCAAGACTTTACATTTGATGTCAAAGAATAATGATGAGAATCCAATGAGCTTTTGCAACTCTGCGATACTGATGTGATCAGACAGTTTATAATCAATAATGAAGCGCATGATGTGGCTTTGGAAAGTTTCTACTTTCTGACGTAATTTTACAGTTCAGTTGACACATAAGACAACATGGAGGGACATATGCGTTAAAGATTTTCGCTTTGATTTAGTATAGTATGCGTTCACAAATTAGGGAAATTTTGTTTCGGCCCAACCTAAGCTAATTCTGTTATTTACAGATGTTTGTCCGTCGTCAGATGAAGACAGCATTTGCCCAATGAAAACAAACTCTGTAACTTGTTCGATTTGTTGGCCGTTGATGTTGATGCTAAGAGGAGTTTGCATTTTTTGTCAATGGTCATGCATTTAATCTTGAGCGTGTTAATAGAAAGATAAACTTTTTTCGAGTACTTCATAGGATTATCCAGAAATACTGGTTGCAGCTATGTAATTCGCATAGCTCAGATTAGACAAAAGATGACAAACAGTTGTGTATAGAACAGAGAAATTTCCTTTATCAGGTATTTATTTACGACTCACTATGTTGATACTGTAGCAGATCTTAAAAAAGAATTGGTTGTCCTGATAAAGCAGTATTCAGATGTGGGTGTGTAAAAGTAAGGTTGAACTCGGGAATTTTTAAAGTAAGCAAAGAATGAAACATCCTATTCAGAATTACAGTTTAAGATTAGAAGTATGCATCATAATAGGAAGATGAGACGTGGCGCAGAAGGAAAATATTTGCTTGCTTCGTCTGGCCTGTAAGTGGATGTGCTATTCGGATAAAATAAAATAAATTCGAATCATTTTCATCGATTACATATTTGTTCTGGCCCGTTACTTTATTTGATAAGACACACTTCTGATATACATCGTAAACACCATTAGTAATACAAATTATTTTATTATTTTTGTCTGTTTTTGTGGGTGGCGAGTGTATTTTTTTATGACAGCCTTCTACAAAAGATCCGGAATTTTATTCATTTTTCACACAAATGCAAGAAAATTTATGGTTAATGGCTGTTTGCATCACTAAATGATGCAAACAGCCATTAATCACAACTTTTCTTAAATAAATAATAGATTTGCTTTTTTTTTTAAACTAAAACCCGTATTTTTGCATGTTTTTATGGGGGGGTATGCTTTTTGGGCGTAGCTATTCTACAAAAGATTCGGAATGTCATGAGTTTTCCTCTCAAATCCAACAAAAGTTGTGATTAGTGGTTGTTTACATGATTCAAGCAGCATGGATCGCGAGAGACCGCACATGCTTTACTTAAAAACGATATTCGCCGACGTTTCTCTTGACAATGTGTCGGCTGAAAAGTTACGTTGAGAATTAGTTTTTATTCTGTTAATTTTAGTCGATCTTTTTATTCGTTTTAAAAGTTTTTAATCGACGATTAAATATATTATTTAATATTTCCTCTCTTTTTTTCTTGTGATAGTGCCTCGGCTCGCTATGACTCCGTTCATCATATTTAAAACCAATATATATATATATATATATATATATATATATATATATATATATATACATATATATATATATATACATACATATATATATATATATATACATATATATATATATGTTTATTTTAAAGATCGATTAAAGCTATTGGTGACTAAACAAGACAGACTGTTTTTTTATTAACCTCCACTACATAATAAAGAGCAATATATATATATATATATATATATATATATATATATATATATATATCCGGTCGCACAAAAGTTTGTTCGACGAATAAGGGAAAGGCGAACGCAAATCTATTTCCATAATGAAACTTTCTCACCTTGGATTTTTTATTCTTAACAAATTACTTTGATTAGGGACGTGCTATTTTAGAACGAGTTGGGTGATTCACCGAGCTTCTACACCAAAATAGGTATATGTTTTTCGTTCTTTTTCCCTCTCGGGGATTTCATTTGAACTAAGCTGGTATAATCTCACTAAAATCAAATCGAAATATAGATTTCCGTTTGAATGGCAAATGAACTAAGATCACTTTGACAGATAGTTCAAAACTTTTGGGAGCTTCCAAATCATTTATAGCTGCTCTAATCCGCGGGGAAAGAAGAATCCGCTGAAAATAATATTCGTTTATCTATTTTGTGATGCTTCAATTTCATATAGTAATCTCAGCAAGTAAATTTGAAGTGTTTCATTCCAATTCTTTAGAATAATATATATATATATATATATATATATATATATATATATATATATATATATATATATATATATGAGTACTAGATGTACTCGTGACCCGCTGGGTCACATAAACTACCACTTTTTCTTTTACTTTGATTTAATTCAAAAATTAATAAACTGTGACATACTGTTGAAGCATTATTTTTGCATAACGTATAGACGATATATAAGTAAAGAGATTTATTATTTCGAAACCTAATCTTAATAGTTTTGTATAGACACACCTTATTTAATTAGATGGCGACGCTAAAAAAGAGAATCACTCTTTCTCTTAATGCTCATAGAGACATTAAAAACTATTAGTAAATGGGAGAGTGGTTAAATTTTTTTACCCCGCCTAATAAACCGGTATCGTCCGGGCATTTAGGTCTGAATTTACGCCGGTCTATTAGGAGTTGCCGGTCCTGTGCAGTTCTAGGAGGTGCACCCTCTCAGGCTTTGCCTCCCCTCTTTGGGGAGGAATAAGTTTATTGCTTACTGTCTGAGGTGCCCCTACCGGGGAATGCCGACGGGGCTGTCCAGGCAATTTTTAAATGGCCAGAGTGCTCACCTCTCGAGCGCTGGCTTATCTAATCCCACTTTCCCGACCTTGTGTCACATCTTACCTTGTGGGAGGTAGATAAATAAAAACATTGATTCTATTATTATACTAAATGTGAATTCATTCAACGTTTGTTTTCTTAATTGTGTTTGTTTTCTATATAATTTAATAATACAGAATGCATGTTGAAATATACTTTACTTCTGGGATTGAGTTATGTTTGAAATAGATTCTCTTTAATTCTTCTAATTATACGTTATTTTTTTACTACATGACAATTATTTGCAGATGTTACAAATGGAAGATCGTGTTGGTGAAGAAACAAAGTTTTAGATATAGTAACCGAACTAAGAGTATGACACTTTCCATTGAATTAATTGTGAAACAATTCTTCATTATGACACTATACAATGTATTAAGACCAGATTTGCGACCACTCATTTTAGCAAATAATTTGCGTAATGCTTATTTATACGGTCTTAATTTAAAGTGAGACGACAAAACAGTGTATTTGTAATACTCGCTAATTTCTATTCAATTGAAAGTGGATAGTAACATCACACTCTAAATTTAGATGGACTTTAAAAAATATTTATCGATTTACCATCGCACTCGTTTTAGAGCACAGATGTACATACTCTATTGTACAATGAACCAACATGAATCTAACGGGTCAGAGATCCTCTAGTGTCTCTCTTTCACTCTTTCTCTCATTCTCCTTCTCTCTCTTTCTCTATCTCTCTCTCTCTCTCTCTCTCTCTCTCTCTATATATATATATATATATATATATATATATATATATATATATATAATTAATTCACCTGGCTTAAGGAAAAAATTAACTTGAATAAATTGCCTTTTGCGGAATATACCTTGCTATGAGCAACTGAATTGAAAAGAGATTTGACTTTTGCTTTTCTAATTCCTTTTCATCCTTCTACACACACACACACACACACACACACATATATATATATATATATATATATATATATATATATATATATATATATATATATATATATATATATATATATACATATATATATATTATATAAATTAATAACTTTATATAGTGTTTTTTATTGTGTCCGTTAGGGATACCTAGATTTCATCTGACTGGTAATCCTGGGTTTAGGATGTCTCTATTCCAGGGAGATTCATCTATCCCATTGGATGTTGATTGCAACACGATCGAGGTTCAATTAATCACTAGTGAAATTCTGTCTTTTGCTATTTCTACTGCCTTCAAGGTATTATGGTTATTTACAGCTGTTTCAAGCCAGCGTTTATTTTAAGTGATATAATATATCATAACATTATAAATGCTTGCTCACATTATAACGAATTTTTTAAATCAGAATTTTCGTAAGTGCCTTGCAAAATAAATTAAAACACGCATACAGGCACATACATTATATATGTATTAATTAATTCATAAATTAATTAGAAAAATCTATATATATATATACAAAAATTAATTCATATATATATAAACAAAATAGTTGGCATCTCAATTGAATTAATCAGATGACTAGAGTTTTGTTTTTATGGCACTCTTTAAATCGGTTAGAAGCAACTGACTAACTTGGCAGTCATAGAAGCAGGCAAAAGTACAAAAAGTATTACTCTAATTATCTTGCATATCACTTATTATTAATCTAGTCACGTTTAATAGGGCCACTTAAGACTGCACTGCCAAAAAGTGATCAAATACTTTTGACAGTGGGAGCAAAACATACAATGGTGTATAACTAATTAGTTGAATCAATCTAAATTAATAAACGTGTCCAATGTCACAAATACAGGTCATCTACATTATTTTGCTTCGATATAAACAAAAGATTACGAGTTTCCTTACTAATAGTCAGCAGGTAAACATTTTGTACAAACATTCATCGATTCAAATATTATAGTCTACATATAGAGTAATACATTCTACAAATGAAATATGTTCTATTTCTATTAACCTTGAACCCCAACGATACACAGTTTTGTCTACTATGTTGCACCAGCCACAGCAGAGGTGGTAGAAACGTGGTAGTATCAGAGCTATGCCATATGGAACCCCAGTTCATTGCAGGTTCATCCGTGGCTAACAGATCTATCACCCAACGATATTAGGGCTAAAATCTGGCTAACAGGGCTCTTTTGAAAATCCAGAATTAGTCAACATCAGGACCCGTCGTCGTTTGGTCATCTCTGCTTTTTGTCTGTGGTAAGCTATGAAGTGTCAGGCTCGGAACTGTAAATCAATGGTGTTAGGATAGCAACATCACGTCTGCGCGTGTGCAACCATTATTTATTTGTGTTTTTTTAGTCCAAACTTCCCCGACTTCGTATGCAATCGATGGGCGTTGCCACTCTCGGTGTCGGGGTGAATCTTCATCCTTGCAGGTCTCACGAATAGCAACGATCAACGAGGCAAACTTCACCAAGAGACGTCAAAATTCAACTTTATTCATAAACATAATCTCCTACTACAGTCATACACTTATTCCAACCCTTATCTAACAATCCGATGCAGTTTTGTAGAACGATTTGTCTTTAGCCCGAAAAGACCCTTCAGTTTCTAATATCAGTTCTTCATTGGACCCAAATCTCTTTTCCTGGAGCATTCTTTTGGTGTCTGCAAAATGGCAGTAGTTGCTGGGGAACCGATCTGCGGAATAGGATGAGTGTGGAAGCAATTTGAAATGCAATTCATGTAGTTTTGTAATTGTTCAGATTGACTTGTGACATGGGGCATTGTGACATTTTCTTTTTAATTTGCGGCCGTTCTTTTGGTGGGTGCAAATTTTGGTACTACTCCAGATGAAGCGCCTAATTTCCGTGACTGCTCGGCAGCAACGATCGGGCAGGTCGCGGAAGCGCCCGAGAGCTGCCGAGACGAAAACGAGGCTGAAGCAGAGCAGCCGACAATAATTGGAAGAAACCGCTAATCAAAACAATAATGAATTTTCAGCAGTTGTGCCAGGCCGAAAAACTTTCTGCGGGAGGTCTGCACAGAACATCTGTCGCGCAACCCTCGGCGACTCGGAGGCCCAGGGCATACGGTGGAAATAGACGCGTTTTCGTCTCGGCAGCTCCCGGGCGCATCCGCGACCTGCCCGATCGCTGCTGCTGAGCAGTCACGGAAATTAGGCGCTTCATCTGGAGTAGTACACAACTTTTGTCTGAGAGTTTTTGTTTTATTAGTTAGATCTGAAACTAATTGTTTGATGTGTTGGTTTAACTTGATTGTGCCAGACCCAGAAGATCTCTATTTTACACAAGTGTGACAGTCTGACCGACCGGAAAGCTCATTGCGGACATACTTAAACGCATCTAAAATAAGATGCGTCCATTCAATCTTCGCGTTTAACGATACAAATGCCATTTCAAAATGAACCGTCAGACAAAGCCTATCATACAGATGTGTGGACGACGACAACAACAACAACAACAACAACCTTATAGACATAAAACGGATCAATACTAAGCAACTTATTAATAGATCCGTCTTGGTGTGGTTTGCGAATTCAACAATAACGAAACAGCAGCAGATAATATAGGACGACAGAATTTCGAACGTGAATATGTTTTGAAATCAACTAAATTAAATCCCTTGGATTATATTTAAAAAGAAACCACCCGCGATCCTGTAAATGTCATAAAAATGCAATGAAAGCAATAGACATTTGTATTAGCATAAATCGCGCCGAACAAATTATTGCTGTCAGCGGGTACGTACGCTGTATAAAAACAAAAAAAGTGACATCGCTATAGGTTTTACTTGTTTGTTCATCCCCCATCCTCTACCATCATGACAAACTACCATGGGTGGGGAAATAATGAATAATGTCGAGCGAGATTATACCCATTTTACGCAGTTTTCAAGTTCGATATATTATAACAACAAAATAACATTTTAGAAATCTCGCTGAAAAAAATGAAACGAATGAATGAAGAAGTGCTATCAAGAAGTGTTCAATATATAGAACTATCAAGTACTTCTAAATATAGAACTATCAAGAAGTGCTCAATATATAGAACAATCAACAAGTGCTCAATATATAGAACTATCAAGAAGTGTTCAATATATAGAACTATTAACAAGTGCTCAATATATAGAACTATCAAGAAGTGATCAATATATAGAACTATCAAGAAATGCTCAATATATAGAACTATCAAGAAGTGCTCAATATATAGAACTATCAAGAAGTGCTCAATATATAGAACTATCAAGAAGTGCTCAATATATATAACCATCAAGAAGTGCTCAATATATAGAACTATCAAGAAGTGTTCAATATATAGAACTATCAAGTAGTGCTCAATATATAGAACTATCAAGAAGTGCTCAATATATAGAACTATCAAGAAATGCTCAATATATAGAACTATCAAGAAGTTCTCAATATATAGAACTATCAAGAAGTTCTCAATATATAGAACTATCAAGAAGTGCTCAATATATAGAACTATCAAGAAGTGTTCAATATATAGAACTATTAAGTAGTGTTCAATATATAGCACTATCAACAAGTGCTCAATATATAGAACTATCAAGAAGTGATCAATATATAGAACTATCAAGAAATGCTCAATATATAGAACTATCAAGAAGTGCTCAATATATAGAACTATCAAGAAGTGCTCAATATATAGAACTATCAAGAAGTGCTCAATATATATAACCATCAAGAAGTGCTCAATATATAGAACTATCAAGAAGTGTTCAATATATAGAACTATCAAGTAGTGCTCAATATATAGAACTATCAAGAAGTGCTCAATATATAGAACTATCAAGAAATGCTCAATATATAGAACTATCAAGAAGTTCTCAATATATAGAACTATCAAGAAGTTCTCAATATATAGAACTATCAAGAAGTGCTCAATATATAGAACTATCAAGAAGTGTTCAATATATAGAACTATTAAGTAGTGTTCAATATATAGCACTATCAACAAGTGCTCAATATATAGAACTATCAAGAAGTGATCAATATATAGAACTATCAAGAAGTGCTCAATATATAGAACTATCAAGAAGTGCTCAATATATAGAACTATCAAGAAGTGCTCAATATATAGAACTATCAAGAAGTGCTCAATATATAGAACTATCAATAAGTGCTCAATATATAGAACTATCAAGAAGTGCTCAATATATAGAACTATCAAGAAGTGCTCAATATATAGAACTATCAAGAAGTGCTCAATATATAGAACTATCAAGAAGTGCTCAATATATAGAACTATCAACAAGTGCTCAATATATAGAACTATCAAGAAGTGTTCAATATATAGAACTATCAAGTAGTGCTCAATATATAGAACTATCAAGAAGTGCTCAATATATAGAACTATCAAGAAATGTCAATAAAAATAAAAATACACATGGTCATTTTTAATTAAATGGAATAAGTAGAAATGAGAAGTATAAAAAAGGAAACATCTGTTTTTAATTATTTTTTTTAATTCACCCCAAGCAAGGCATATTGCCACTTGGATCATATAACGCTACTGTGATAGAAACCAGATTTATATGAAGACAATCTTAGTGGGAAGTTGAGTAGCAACATGTTTGTTTACATTACCTTGTTTTAACATAGTTCACCCTAAACAAGGCAAGTTGCTTCTGCGGACGTAAAGAGCTAGTGATAATTATGATGAAAATTTAGGGAGGGCGTCCTAAATTGGGACCTGTGTAGCGAGATCTCTGTTCACATAAGTTTCAAATTTCTGCATGTCGGTACAGTCGGGGATACAAGGTACAGGTTGTACTGTCGCCAAAAAAAGGGAGCAGGAATGTAATTCCAAAAGCAAGCGTTACGGGAAAAGAAGCTATAAAAATCCATAGAGCCGCTATGAATTAAAATGGACAGTATAAAGAGGACCTTGGGGTTTCTTTGAGCAGTCTTACGATTGGCTTTTCCCCTATTTTTCCTTTTAAGCATAACATTTTATTAGCGAGCTTTCTAACAAAAGGGATAAGAATGGCTGTTATTTTGCTCGACCGTTGCTTCGAATCGACATGTGAAGATTTTCTATCCTCTCATAGTATTTATCATCATTCAACCGTCAATCTTTCCATCTCATTGATCCTTATCCTCGAGTTGTTTTGTAAACTTGGTCGGTTATGACTCATCAGCATAAAATAAATAATTAAATAAATAAGCAGAACTTTCACAAAATCCGAAATGAAAATCAACTTTTCAAAATCTGAACCGAACCGAATTAAGACGGCTGACTTTCGCCATGCAAATGACTATATGCCTTTCTAGATAGAGCTTTACATGCATATATATATATATATATATATATATATATATATATATATATATGATAATCCAGGTAAAACATCAACAGGGTAGTAATCAAAAAAATTTCAACCGGGTTTATAAAAAGTGCTCAATATCAAATAGAGCTTTTATATATGATTACTTTTATTTACACACACATGTACACAATCTACGACACTGACATGTCGATGTTATCGATCAACATCTATTATAACTGAGATCTCATCAGGAAGAGTTAGAATCCGATCTTAAGCTTAGATAAAGAAAGTTATTTCCAAATATGATCTAAGGTTAAGATCGGATTCTAACTCTGCCTGATGAGATCTCAGTTTCTAATAGCTGTTGATCAATAACATCGACATTCCAGTGTCGTAGATTTTGTACATGTCTGTGTAAATAAAAATAATCAAATATATATATATATATATATATATATATATATATATATATATATATATATATATATAGTACAAGTATTGTATTAGTTTCTGTAGATGTGAATCCGTTGAAACTCCAGTGTTTATAAAAAGTGCTCAATAACAAGTAAGGCTGTTCTTTAGTATAATTTTTTTATTTATACAAACATTATAGTTTATATATGTGCATAATTTTTTGGTTGTATTCTTCACAGAGAGTCAACCCTTTCAGACAAAAGAAAACAGAGATGTCAGTTTAATTTGGAAAACTTTTCCTTTAAATGAATCTTTTTGGAGGATGAGATATTTTTTATAATTTAGTATATATATATATATATATATATATATATATATATATATATATATATATATATATATATACATATATATATATATATATATATATATATATATATATATATATTAGCTTAAGCTCTACGGAATTTCGAACGGAACCATTTATTTATTCTACTGAGTATGAGACAGCTACCTTCTTGGAATAAATAATGAGTTCCGTACGAAATTTAATACAGATTCCCGAGTTTGATGTAGAACTTTCCGAGTTTGACAAGACGTAACTGAATAATCAAAATAATGCATACTAGTTTTTATGTTCCAACACAATACCTTGCTTGCTTTCCTTTTTTTCCGGTAAAATACGCCAAATAAACTATAGATACAATTTCCTATACACTAAAATGTGTACAAAACGTTGTTGTCTTAATTTAATTCGGTTCATTTTTTCTTTTGTATACTAGAGATTCACAATTTACCAAGGCCCAAAGGCCCTTTGAGCATAAGGGTTAACGGGATTGTCAATTGCGTGCAGAACAATACTATTAGAAGATTGGAAAAAATGGGTGAAAAAGGCAGGATTTGATTACTTAAGAAGGCGACTGAACAGGTGTTATAATAGATGTATTCTCAGCCGTTTTTGAGAATTTGATTTATATATATATATATATATATATATATATATATATATATATATATATATGGGCAAATATTATTACATAACACGGAATGTTTTTGATTGATGAGACTATTTTTATTTTCATAATTTTCCGAATAGTTCATTTAACTAAATGAACTATTCTACTGTTCGGTCAAATTGTTGTATGTAAGTTCCACGGGTTTCTTGTCTCATTTTCATTCCTTTTTTTGCGAGTACTTTCGATTTGATTCGTCAAATCATCTTCAGGCGGTGTTAGTTTTGGTTTCTTAAAAAAATATGTATTTACTATTGATTATTTTAATTATTATAACGGCCAGTAATTTGCAACTTAAAAGGAGCGTCTATAATATTGAGATGTTACATGAGAGCGTGGTTACATTCTAAGAGTGTGCAACATTCAAAAGTTTGATTGCTTAACACTTAAGAATTTGATTACGTTCTGAGCGCGTTCAAGATTCAAACGTATAATTGCTTAATGGCTAAGAATTTGGCAAAGTGTATTACTATGCTAGACATTTTAAAATGTTGACTATTTTCGTAATTCACATTATTGATTGTGGGATGTTTAGTTTTTATGTAGAGGGCTTCAAGAATTTTTAAGCTTTTGGTGTTGGTATCGTGGTGTATTATTTTAGTATTGTGAAGTAGTATGGGTCGATATTGAGAAGGGGAGCAGTCATATTTTTATCTTATATATATATATATATATATATATATATATATATATATATTTAATATTACGATAAATATTATGAGTTTCTTATCAAAGATGAAACACATGACACATGTGTTTCATCTTTTCTTTCACCGGGAATAATCAGTTTGGAGGGTTATTGCTCTGCCGGTCACACGATTCGAAACCCTCAGACCCAAGTCAACATTTTAACTTTCGTTTGAACACCTAAAGCAAACCACGTTAAAGGAAGAGAATTAAGATCTATTTCTGCCTAAGTAAGGGGGCATATATATAGAAGAATGTCAGCAACAGTGTTTAACGACACGTTGATCGGAACTTAGCATTACGCCTTTAAATTATAGCCTAATTTTATAATTCTCCTAAAGCGCCCGTCTTAGTATTAAAGGGGCTAAACAATATTACGATAAAAAATGTTAAATTCTTATCCACAGGTATATATATATATATATATATATATATATATATATATATATATATGGGATGGTGGTGATGGTGGCTTAGTTGCTTTCGGGCTGATATATAGTTATGTGCAGTCATAGGATGACAACTCTTTCAGACTTTACATTCTCTCCGAGAAAGGAGTCGTATATTGCTAATCGCATGCTGTGCGACTCCCGGAGAATGCCGACTAGACTGCTCATGCATTTTTGTATGCTTGGGTGTGCTGATCCTAGTACACTGGCTTCTCAAAACCACATCTGACCTCATGTATAACCTCCTGGCAAATAGGTAAATAATATATATATATGCATATATATATATATATTTTTATATATATATTTTATATATATATATATATATATATATATATATATATATATATATATATATATATATATATATATATATAACATAGGGAATATGTTTTGATCAAATCTAACAATGAACAATGTAAAATATTCACCGCACGATGGGAATATCATAACAATAAACATATTTATTTAGAAAATAGCATTGTCAGAATGTCTGGAAACAATGGTTAAATATGTAAATACTGGAATAATGTTGTCGAAAGCTTTGTCATCCTCTGGGGTTTTTAGGTAATTCCATGCACCATGCATATAAATCTTGAACTGATGCAATAAAAAAGAAATGTAATATGTTTACATAGTATTATCATATTGTTTTTTTTTTAATTTATTTACTTATATTGTCTCTTTAGACATTTTGTTTTAATTAATTATTTAATCTCTACTGAATACTGATGCCGGAAAATATTTTGATATTTCGGCAGAAAAACTCCTTTTGAAAACATCCAACTAATGTTTTCGTCTTCAGAAACACCCAAAATTGGCTTTTATATTAATATTATTATACCATCAATTTTAGGACTCTATTAACAGTAATAGAAAAATTTACTGATCAATAAGTGCATGCTTTACTAAAAACTAAATACATAAGTTTTTAAGAAAAAATATCTCCAGTTATTTGTTATGTTTGTCTCCTCTTCGCGTGCCGTTTTTCTGCATTGCAAAAAGCGTTATTAAACACTTATACATTTATCTACCATCAATGGTTAAAGCAAACTACCACATTCTGGTATTGTTGCCACATCTGGGCTGGTGCATCATCTACTAGTCTCTCCCTCCTTGACAAAGTCCAAAAAAGAGTAGTCAACCTAATAGGTCCCTCACTGTCAGCTAAGCTCCAGCCCCTGTCCCATCGCCGCAATGTGGCATCCTTGTGTTTGTTTTACAAATACTTCAATGGATTATGCTCCGATGAGTTGGCTACTCTGGTGCCCCCTCGACGTAAATTCACTAGACTAACTCGACATTCTACTAAATCTCATTCATTCACTGTGGAGGTCCCCAGATGCCGGAGAGCATTCTACTCAAATAGCTTCTTTCCTCGTGCTGCTGGCCTCTGGAACTCCCTCCCTGCCCCCTGTTTCCTCGACAGTACTGACATGCAGAAATTTAAAACTAATGTAAACAGACATCTCGCTGCTCAGATCCCAATTTAAGCTGAACCACTAATCCTTCTCCCCTTTTCCTTTTTCTCAGTAGCCCCTTACGTTTACAGTGGCGTCCTGCCTTGTTTGGGGTGAATCATGTAAAAAAAAAAAAAAAAATTAAATGTTTTAATAGGCCATAACGACGGTTTCACACTCGTTGCGATCCTCGAATGTCTCAATATGAACTTTGGAACAAATTTGTGCTCGTTTTCTTCGAGAAAAATACGTGCGTTGATCCATCTGCAGGCCCCAAAGAGCGTAAATCCGTGATTATCACCTAATATAAACATGTAAGTCATGATACTCATATATATATATATAATATTAGGTGATAAAAATCGTACATATTTCTAGACAGAGCGTCTTGGTCTAGTGGTAGAACGCTGGACTATAGACATCAATATCGAAGGTTCGATCTCTGTCTAAGTTAGCCATGCTGATGACGGCTGTGAGCCAGAAACACGTGTTCATGGATTACTTTTATGTACGTATCAAAAAATTAAAAATATATATTAACGGAAAAAATGCGTCCTATGAGGTTAAGGGCGACTAATAATGCAATTTTCTACATCTTAATCACTTAGGAAAGTGAGACAATCGAAATAATAGTAAGCAAAATAACAACGAACGCTACAATAACTAATTAAAATAATTACATAAAAATACATTATATATATATATATATATATATATATATATATATATATATATATATCAGGTTGGAAAGAAAGTAATGTCGTTTTTGTCCAACACATTTATTTCATTTGAAACATTCACATTAGGGCATTTTTAGTCTATACAATAATGTCCTTCATTTTCTATGACTTCTGTCCAGCAATCAACTAACTTCTCGATGCCTTCTTCAAAATATTTCTCTGATTTTTGAGAGAAAAACAAATTTAGGTCATTTTTGAGTGGGTCGTTATTTTCATGAATTTTATTGTTTAAGTGGTGCTGCAACGTCCGGAAAAGATGGTAGTCGGATGGAGCAATGCCAGGTGAATAAGGCGGATGAGGCAAAACTTCCTAATTCAAACTCATAACCTTTTCCTGAGTGCGTTTTGCTGTGTGAGGTCTCGCGTTATCATGCTGAAGCACTACACCCTTCCTATTGAGTAATGCTGGTCGTTTGTTTGATATAACAATTCTTAGCTCATCCAGCTGTGAACAATATTTTACTGCTGTGATTGTTTAATTAGGCTCTAGTAACTCATAATGAATTAGTCCTCTCATGTCCCACCATAAAGAGAGCATCACCTTCTTTGGTGTAGTCTTTGTTTTGGAACAGGCTGTGGACTTTGTTTTCGGTCTAACCATTATCTTTTGCGTTGGGTATTCTTGTAAAGAACCCATTTTTCATCTCCAGTCACAATTCCTTGCAAAAATGGTTCTCGATAATTCCTGGAAAGCAAAGATGTGCAAACAGTCAATCTTTGATTTCGTTCAGCGTCGGTCAAATCGTGGGGAACCCAGAGTCCAAGTTTTGAAACTTTTCCTAACTCGTGAAGGCACGAAATAATTGTGGTATGGGTTGTATTGAATTGTTGATTGAATTCTCTGCTGGTTAACTTTGGATTGGCCTCCACAGCCTCTTTAATGGCGTCTTTATCAATTGATTTTGGCCTTCCCGAACGTTGCCAATCTGACAGCTTAAAATCTCCAGAAGAAAATTTTGCAAACCACCGTTGACATTTTCGATCACTCAGAACATTTATACCAGAGGCAGTTCCAATATTCCTTGTAGCTTCTGAAGCTGAGTTTCCTTTTTTGAATTCATAGAGCATGTAATGTCTCAGATACTTCTCACTAATATCCATTTCTTGACGTCTGAGACTGTTAAACTTAATATTTTCCGACTAATTACTATATATGAAAGGTAAAGTAAGATATTAAGACACCAATTCACCAAAAAATCTAGAACTGTGTACAAATTAGGAGTCTGCAAAATGATTAAGTACAAAATACAACATTACTTTCTTTCCAACCTGATACATACAATATACTCGTGATATATTTACCCGTTTAACATTTTTTTCTAAAACTATATTACTATATTAGACAAGTAAAAAAATCATGGGATAGATTAATTTTTTGCCATTTTTCTTGCCCATAAATTTCTAGTGAAAAAGTGTGTTCAATATTTAAAATTAATTATTAATTATTTTGAATACCTCAATTAAGCCATCCCATTCTTCTCTTTAGTAAATTAGTTAAACCTAAGGGCTCAAATCTATTTTTATAATTGTGATTCTTGATTCCTCTTATGATCTTAGTCACCTTTCTTAGCAAGGATTACATTTTCTATACTATCCCAATTACCATAGCTTGTTACTGGTGTCCAGAATGGAGTACAATATTTTATAAGACAAGGTTTTGCAAGAGAAGCAAAGTAAGTTTGTTTAATACTCTGTCCGCTGGCAAAAGCTGCTGGTGACGCCAGGAGTACTGCCGTAGCTACTAAAAACGTGTTACTACACTGGTTAGCTGCTGATTACGGCAAGAGATCACGCGTTGCTATCAGTTAAATTTAACGTTGTACGTTAAAAAGGGATTGAATTCCTATAAAACTTTTAACTATTCTTACACTAACATTTGTTTCTTTTGAAATAATATTCCCAATAATCGAACCAATCGAGTTATCTAATATTAACTCATTTTCAGTAGAACCAAGCTCATATTCTTTACTCATTAATGAATGAACAAAAATATATAATGATTGCTAAAAAATATAATGATTGCTATCAACATAGTCGTATCGATACTGTTGTTATACATCGATTAAACTGCAGCTCGCTTATTTCTAATTCATTTATCGATAATAAGATTCTCGCTCCGAAGTCGCGCATATTAGCACGAAATGATTTAAAGGCATTCACTAATAATAACTTCCCATTTTTCATTTGGCGTTTCTGCAACAGGTGCTTCATTTGCAAAGCATAAATCCAGCAGTGAAGCGACAGGGCCAATTGAAGAGCAAATAATTCATTTCCAACATTGAGAAAATCGAGATTAATGAAAAAATTCATGAAGCCAAAGACATATTGAGGTGAAACCAGCTGGGTTATCCGCTGTTGACGCTGTGTTAACATTACCTGGCGGCATTATAATAGCGCTTGTACATATGTCAGTGCATATTACTTTACAGACGGAGCGGCTGATTTATGGAATTGATAGCGTCTTAGACTATGACATTAACTTTACTGAGTTCAAATCTTATTATGTTCAATTATGCATTAATGTTGCGGAAGAAATGAACTCGCAATTTAACACTCAAATATGGCTAAAATATCAACTTGCGTTCAATTCATCGTATGCAATGTATCGTTTATACTCAGCATTGTGTTTCATAAATAAGTGAAAGTAAAGTAAAACATACCAAACAGGTGAGGTTATTGATACACATAAGCACATCCAGCGACTACGATAAACATTACAGGACTTATAAGAGAAGTAAACAATAGAAACACACACACATATTTATATATATATATATATATATAGAATCAAATATGAAACTAAAAGTAAACTTTTAGTATATAGAACTATAGTGAAATGGTTTAAGCTCAATATACTAGATAGAGCAATTTTGAAGATAGATGAAAGAAGAGTGATAGACATGTACGAATGTCTAGATTTATTTCAAACTTCAAATAATATTTTTTCAAATGTTGAATTTTGGCTTTTCCACTGCCAACTTATCTATCTATATAATTCCTCTGGTGATAAGATTTCGATCTTTGAAAAACCTTGGCTAAAGGAAAGATTAATACACATACTTTTATTACAGAATATACCTTGCATTGAACAATTGAAGTTTGAAATAAATCTGGGCATTCGTACATGTCTATCGCTCTTCTTTCATCTATCTTATATATATATATATATATATATATATATATATATATATATATATATATATATATATATATATATATATATAAGAAAGCGGTTAAAAGCCTAACTATACATTTTTTTAAATTAAATATTAATTTATTTAAAAGTAGTCCCAAATTTTCGACGTAATACGTCCTCGGGTGCAAGACATTGTTTTTCATAGCGACATGTTTATCGCTAATAGAAGGTAAAATCCGTAAGATGTTGATTCGGTAATAGTTTAAATGTCGAAGTCTTTTAGGGAAATATGCGCGGACACACATTAAAAATAAGAAGATATGGTGGTCTCCCATTAGAAAGCATTGGATATTTAAATGTAAGAAAGCGGTTTGAAGCCTAACAATTCATTTTTTTTATAATAGTAAAAAATATATATAATAAAGTAAATAAATAAATGTTCCATTGGTTTCACATGTTTAACGAACTTTTTCGATTCTTTGTCGAATCATCCTCAGATGTCAAAACCAAATGAACAAAAAAGCTGGAGAAAGAAGAGAATTTTAAAAAGACGGTGGAGAAACGCGCAGAGAACATTTTCCGCATTGTTCCAGGAAGTCGTTGGTGATTTTAAATTCAGCAACACTGGATGGCATCACAGAACAAAATCGCATTACGTTAAGCATTTTAAAATTGACGGAGTTTCAATCGATTTGGTTCTTGGTCCGATTCTTAGCGAATTCTATATGTCAAACCTAGAAAACAAAATATTTAATCACATTATAAGACCCTCTATTTACGTACGCTATGTAGACAATATGCTTGTTCTAGCTGATAACAATGAATAAATACACAAACTTCAAGACCTTTTTCCAAAAAGCTCTGTTCTTAAATTCACCATAGAACTAAACGTAAATAACACAATCCCATTCCTAGATGTTCTTATTGACGGCTCTAATAAATCGTTTAACACTTCCACTTATATAAAACTAACCAGCATAATTTCTAGTCTTTTAATTTACAAGAGCGAGTGTCCATATCGCTACAAAATAGCTATTGTTAAAAATCTATTAAACCGTGCCAAATTAATCTCCTTCTCTAAAAAATACTATTCATTGAATTATAAAAAATATAAAACAAGTACTTATTAACAACGAATTCCCTAATTATATCGTTGATGAACAAATAAAATTAATGATTCAAAACTTAAAAAACACCAGTACAAATAAGAATAATATTCAACATCAAAACTCAAACAATATTCACATACACTGCTGTAATCAAATGCAACCAAACTTTAGATTAGAAGAAACAGCCATGACAAATATTATACACAGATACATATCCCCAATTGACAATAACAATAACATTAGATTCATTATTTACTATAAGAAATTTAAAACCCAAAATTTTGTTGTAAAAACAATTCCTCCCCAACCAAAAATCACTAGAAAGAACCAATGTTATTTATAAGTTTAAATGTCCTCTGAGAAAATGTAACTCCCATAATAATGATAAAGCTAATAGTTACATTGGTTTTACAAGCACTACCCTATCCTGCCGCCTCACCATGCATCTTGTAAACTCTAGCTCAATTTTCCAACATCTACAAAAACATAACTGCCCTCCCCCTGATTGAAGAAAAATTCTAGTTAATAACACTAAAATGATACATTCCGAAACCAATATACAAAAATTAAAAATAATCGAAGCTATCTACATAAAAACACAACAACCTAAAATTAACAACATCACATATAAAACCAGGAGTACTGCCTTAGCTACTAAAACTGTGTTACTACACTGGTTAGCAGCTGATGAGAGGAAGAGATCACGCGTTGCTATCAGACGTTGTACGTTAAAAAGGGATTGAATTCCTATAAAAGTTCTCACGATTCTTACACTAACATTAGTTTCTTTTGAAATAATATTCCCTATAATCCAACTAATCGAGTTATCTAATATTAACTCATTTTCAGTAGAACCAAGCTCATATTCTTTACTCATTAATGAATGAACAAATATATATAATGATTGCTAAAAAATATATATAATTATTGCTAAAAAATATATAATGATTGCTAAAAAAATATAATGATTGCTATCAACATAGTCGTATCGATACTGTTGTTATAAATCGATTAAACTGCAGCTCGCTTATTTCTAATTCATTTACCGATAATAAGATTCTCGCCCCGAAGTCGCGCATATTAGCACGAAATGATTTAAAGGCATTCACTAATAATAACTTCCCATTTTTCATTTGGCGTTTCTGCAACAGGTGCTTCATTTGCAAAGCATAAATCCAGCTGTGAAGCGACATGGCTGTTCGACGAACCAGAGTTCTAGTCAGAACGTCTTTAATATTTCTTCCACTCAGTTGTTCCCACTCGAACTTAACATTCTTTTTCATGGTTTGGACTTCTGTATTCCCTCTACAAATACTAAACGAGAAGAAATATATACTGAATTTGAAGTCCTTTTTGCTCAACTAGCAAGACTTCAACCTACATCCGACTCTAAGGTCAGTTATTTTAAGGCAAAGTTGAATGACTTCGCACATTCATATGCGGGCACACCTATTTCGTTTTGTGAATCAAAATGGCGAAGTGAACATTTCCGTACCAAAGCATTTCGCAATAATAAATCTTTGGTCATCACAAAACCTGATAAAGGCTCAGGGGTCGTTATACTTAATCATTCTGATTATGTCAATAAAATGATGACCATTCTTGAGGACACCTCTAAATTTATTCAGTTAGGTCCGGTAGATACACATGACTCCACTGTATCTATCGAGACTAAGTTCCAAAAACGTTTGGTTAAGTGGGTTAAGAGTGGAGCTCTTCCCTTTAATATTTCTAGAATAATTAGACCCACGGGCTCTATTCGTCCCCGTCTGTATGGTTTACCAAAAACCCACAAAGCTGGGGTACCATTAAGACCCATATTATCTTCACAACACAAGGTAGCCAAATGGCTTGCCACTATTTTAGAACCAGTTTTGGAACACTACAGTTCATTTTGCATTAAATATTCTTTTTCATTTTCAAACTTTATGCAACATTATTCAGATACTGATAAATTTATGTGTTCTTTTGACATATCTAGCGTGTTTACCTGTGTTCCCCTTCTTGAAACGATTAATATATGTGCCGATGCCTTGTATCGCGGTCAACTGCCCATTCCTCCTATTCCTGAAAATGTTTTCGTGGAATTGATGAAATTTGCCACGATGTCGGTAGAATTCAGTTTTGACGACATTATGTACAGACAGATTGATGGTGTCTCTATGGGCTGGCGCATTAGTCAATATTGTTGTTGGTTTCCATGAAGAAGTCTCCTATCTGGTCCAAATAGACCAGATATTTACTTTCGTTATGTTAACGACACCTTTTGTCTGTTCAACAATGAAACGGAAGCGGACTTTTTTTACATCCCTTTACAATGTTCATCCAGCTCTTAAATTCACAATTGATAAGGAAGCCAATTTCTCACTCTCATTTCTTGATGTATTGGTTAATAAAGCTTCCTCTGGTTTCTTGACGTCAGTATATCGGACACCTACCTTTACTGGTCTCTACACTCGTTCACAGTTCAATCTTTTTAAGACCCTTACCCATAGGGCCTTAATGATTTGTTCGAAGACCAAGCTGGATGAAGAAATTAAATTCATCACTAAGACCCTCTACAACAATGGCTATCCTTTAGACATTGTACAATCTACCATTAAAACCAAAATATCATTTTTTTACAAAAGCAAATCAGCTTCTGTAGACAGATGCCCTATTTACCTTCGCCTACCTTGGCTTGGTAACATTAGCGATAGATTCGCCAAACAAATCTCTTTGTCTGTACAACAATGTTCTTTTGCTGCGAATACACGAGTTGTTTTTTTCCTCCCGACCGATCTTGACTTCTATTCGAAAAGATGTCCTTCCCCCACATCACAATAATTCTATTATTTATTTATTTATTTAAATGTAGTTGAAGTATGCACTACGTTGGGATGACGTCACAAAGATTAGACATCCGGGCCAAACAACACGTGCCCACAAAAATTCGCAATGCAAATTATTAACCAACGAACGTTTTACATATTACTTATGGTTCGTCATTAGCCGAACATCTTAAAAATACCCGCACCCGTGCCTCTAATTTCAGTGTCGACTTATTCTCCATTCTTAGTAAGTCGCACTCTTCCTACCATCTCAAGATCCTATAAACAATCTATATTAAGTCCTTGAGACCTTCTCTTTGCAAGCAAAGAGAAAATCTCATCGGGCTTAATGTTGTTTCTATTTGATTAAACTTTTTTTTTTCGTTTAAAAAAAAAAAAATTGTTTATCCCTTTCCCTCGCTATAATTCTCATAACATCTTTATTATATTTTTTACACGATACCTCGATATTTGGCTCTGTTGAGCGAGGTACAAAACCGGTCAGCTGCCCTTTCATCTTTTTAATTCTTAATTCATCATGATTAATAAATATTGTCTCTTTCATGCCATTATAAAGTGTTGTACTACAAAGTAATATTATATATATATATATATATATATATATATATATATATATATATATATATATATATATATGTGTGTGTGTGTGTGTTCGTGTATATATATATGTGTGTGTGTGTGCGTGTATATATATATATATATATATATAAATTGAGACGGATACTAATAAGAGACCAGTATACCGTCAGGTTTTTATTACAAATGAATATACTACTACTATTACTACTACAACTGCTACTACTACTACTACTACTACTACTACTACTACAACGGTAGGATAAGTACTTTAATAGTTTTCGGTTCTAACGACAGAGAGTCTGGCGGAGGAGTTTATTCGATGGGAGGATTGTGTAAGAATATAATTTACAAAAACTTATATATATATACTATTTCAATAAAAAATCAATTTTAACCAAAAACAAGTTCCAAAACATATTACTTTATTATTTCAATTAAGCTGGGTACGGATTCCATGAAAACAACCTGAAAATCTGACACCTCTATGCCATCGGTTCGGGTTTCCTTGAGAATATTATTGTTTCGCACTTACTTGGCAATATTCGGACCCGTTTATTGGTCAGCGTACACCGGAAGGCATCCACAAAACCTCTGCGGAAGTTCTCGTTAAAGCCACAGTAGAGGATCGGATTCAGAGAACTGTTTAGGTAGGCAACGTACAGCGCCACGTAGCGGAGCGTGTCAATAAAGGCCGGAAACTGTGGAAAAAAAAACAAAAAGCAGCAAAAGTAAGTTATTTTAAAATACATCTTTTGGTTTAGAAAATACTAGTTCATTTATTTCTAAATTTGTATTCAATTAGTCACTTATAACATTGGGAAAGGTATGAACGTACAATGTCGCGTTAACTAGTGGTAACCCTATATATATATATATATATATATATATATATATATATATATATATATATATATATATATATATATATATACAGGGCTTTACGCGCTCCACTACTTTAGGAGCTGCAGCTCCAACGCCAAAAATTGGAGCTGGCTTCGCTCACGCTCCCCATTTTCAAAAAGGAGCCGCTCCAGCTCAAACTCCTATAAAAAAGGAGCGGCTCTTTTTCAACGCTCCTTAATAAAAATGTACCTTCTTTTATAAACGTTCTATTCTGCCAATGAGTGGACGAAGGATAGGGGTGGGCGTTAAAGGATCTCGTCAATATAGGTGGGGATGTCACTCTAAGTGTAAGACCGTAAGATAATATTTGACAAAATCTCGCTAATACTTTGAGATCTGTTAAAGTTTATAGGAGAAGATGTCGGACGAAGCATACTTGCAGCGTGCTTCTGAAGCGCCTCTCTTTTGGAGGGCTCCGTAAAGCCATATATATATATATATATATATATATATATATATATATATATATATATATATATATATATATATATATATACGACGCCTGTCTAAAAAGTATCCGACCTTTATTTTCTCGTGCGAAATAGAGACAATAAGGCGACGCAACTCTACACAGTGAAGGAAGACACCTTCATGAGCATTTGTGAATTTTATCACCGCCTTCCTGTGTGTTAGTCGCTGCCTGTCTGTCGCTGAGTGAGGTGCTACACAATGTGTTCGTCGGATATCCGATTCTCTCAAGATGACTAGACTTGTTGAGCAAAGGTACTGCATCAAATTTTGTCAACAACTTGGTGATTCCTAAAGCAAAACAATTCGTAAGATTCAGCAGGTGTTTGGGGAAGATGCGATGGGTGTAACACAAATTAAGGAGTGGTTTAACCGATTCAAAAATGGCCGCACCTCAGTGGAGAGTGACCAGCGTTCTGGCAAGCCTCAAACTGCTCGGAGTGCAGTTGTTGTTGAGAGGGTGCGAAATTTGGTGATGAAAGATCGTCGTTCAACCGTGCGGGAGATCTCCTAAGAAGGCCGAAGTGAGTAAAGATTCCGCTTATGCAATTTTGCGTGATGATTTGAACATACACAGAGTGGCTGCGAAATGTGTGCCGAAGTTGTTGTCACAGGAACAAAAGGACCTCCGTTTTCAAGTTGCACATGACCTTTGGGAAACCGCCAAAACTGATCCTGGGTTTCTGAACACCGTTATAACTGGAGATGAGTCATGGGTGTACAGGTACAACCCAGAAACAAAAAGACAGTCGTCGCAACGGAAGCATCCCGAGTCTTCAAGGGCCCAACACATCAAGGTGATGCTGACTGTCTACTTTGATATCCGTGGAATTGTGCATCACGAATACGCACCGGAAGGACAAACAGTGACAAAGGAGTATTATCAAGATGTTCTCCGCCGTCTCCATGACGCAGTTCGGCGCAAAAAACCAGACATATGAACGGCGAAAAACTGGCAACTGCATCACGACAACGCCCCAATAATAGTACAAAAACTAATATCAATAATAATATTAGTGATAATAATGAAAGCAATAAAAAAATAAATGATAAAAACATAAAATAATAATAATAGTAATAATGATAATAACAACAATGATGATGATAAATATTACTACTACTACTACTACTACTACTACTACTACTACTACTACTACTACTACTACTACTACTAATAAAGATGATGATGACGATGACGATGACGATGACGGTGGTAATAATAGTGATAGAAATAATAATGATGATAATAATAATAATAAAAAGAAGAAGAGTAATAATAACAAAAAATAATAGTTATAATATATGTTGTAAATGAGATAATAAGGATAATTCTAGTAATAATAATAATAATAATAATAATAATAATAATAATAATAATAATAATAATAATAATAAAAATAATAATAATAATAATAATAATAATAACAATAATAATAGAGGGGTATAATAATAATAATAATAATAATAATAATAATAATAATAATAATAATAATAATAATAATAATAATGAAAATAGTCTTCCAAGATATCAGAGAAGAGGGTGGCAAACTCAATAAAATTTTCGAAAAGTTCTTTAAATATGGAGGGCTAATAATTGATGGTGTCAAATTGCATGAATGAGCAATTAGTTTTGTTTCCGATTTCAACGAACCAATTTATAATCTCAGTTGTGTTTACTGATTTAGTTTGTAAAATGTTTTTATTTGTCCATTTACTCTTTCTAATTTTTTTTTTAGTGATTTTCCAAATTTCTTGTCTTGTGGAGTTTATAAGTTTATATTTTTTTATTTCATTTTATTTTGATTTCATTTCATTATATTTTATTTCATTTTATATTTGATTCTCAACGATCTCAAATCTAACCACGTGACTTTCCAAATTTTAAATTTTCTTTTCTTTTCTCCCTTATTTCATTCTTCCCAAATATGATCTGACGTAAAGATCGGATTTTTACTCTGCCTTATGAGATCTCAGTTTCTAACAGCTGTTGATCGATAACATAGACATGCCAATAATAGTAATGATAATAATAATTATATATATATATATATGAACGTTTATGTTTTTGTCTTTTAAGGGAAGTGGGGTCTGATCAACTCTGCTGAGAAGCCATGAAATTAAATACTGTCTTGTTTTTAAATTCCCGAAACAGTTTTTCATGGTAAACAACTGATGATCTCTTAAAATAGTGTTAGAAACAAACTAATATAATAACTGTAAAAAATAAATTGACTTACATGAGTGATTTTCCACTGAAAGACTTGGGATTAAAAGTTTTTTTTTAATATAGTTTTAATGGTTGAGAAACTTCCGAGACTATATATATATATATATATATATATATATAATAAAATAGAGAGAAGATAAAGATAACATCGTGTCTGAAAAATAATCCTATCATGTTAAGTGAATGCTCAATATACCAGATAGAGCAATAATAAAATGAAATGACTGATGAGAATAAAAATTGAAAGAAGAACTATATCTTTTGACTCATCAAGTAGTTTAAACAAGGAATAAATAAATAAACTTTTTTTCCTTTCCTTAACCCATGGATTTTTAAAAATGCAAGCTATTATCATCAGAGGAGACCATAGAACTAAATCATTAAAGTTATATTACTTTTAGCACACATTTGAAAACATAAAAAAGTATACAGAAAAAAATACAGAAAAATTCTTCGAGCGAAAAAAATCAACTTCGATGGAAAAATGAAACATGTCCCAAAAAGTAAATCTAGGATATTATTAATGTCAAGAAAATATACCAGAAAGTCTTCCAGAAATTCGAATAGTAAACACATTTCTGTTCGTAGAATATAGGGGTTAAATCCGATGTTAAAGTTAATTAGAACAAAATGTGATTGTATATCCTTAAACGACCAAATTTAATTTCTGCTGTTTGCTCAACATTCAAAATATCCTGACTTAACTGTTTTAGACATGTTACATTTTTAAAGAGAGAGAGAGCGAGAGAGGGGGGTTTAAATACAAAAATCATATTTTATTTTTAAAACTAAATGTTAAACGATAATTGAATATATATGAAATTACGTATTTATATTTCTTTTGATTATAAATATGGATGAGACAGCAAGATAAAATGATAGAATACAAATTAGTGATCATTAATGATTCAATGGAATTACTATAGATGTTTTTATGGTTTGATCAGAAGTTGATTTGAATGAGATTCACAGACAGCTATGTCGTGGTTTTTGATGCCCTTACGCGAAAGAAAACATGAAAAAAGGAGTAAGAAAATCACCTTGGCCTTTTGGCTGAGATGAAAGTGTAGTATCTGTTCCGATGGATACTGCACTCCATAGACTGGTATTGTCTAGGTTTTCGGGGCTTGATTTACGTCGGTCTATGGGACAGTCCTGTGCCAGTTCTAAGAGGTCCACCCTCCTAAGCTTTGCCTCCCCTCTTTGAGGAGGAGTAAGTTTATTGCTTACTGCCTGATGCGCCCCTACCGGGGAATGCCGACGGGGTTGCCCAGGCAATTTTTTAAATGGCCAGTGTGCTCACCTCTCGGGCGCTGGCTTTTCTAATCCCACTTTCCCGACCTTGTGTCACATCTTACCTTGTGGGGGTAGATAAATTAGATGAAGAATAGTAGCAGAAAGAATGAGAAAAAGGCTTAATTTCGAATAATTGCGGTGGTGAAAAATAATGATTACGTACGCATACATCTGGACCCATTTATACCTTATTTACCTGAATTTATTCACAATAATGCACATACACGCATGCATACATATATATTTATACATTATGTGTATTATGGTGAATACATGTGGGCAAATAAAGTATAAATGGGTACAGATGTATGCGTACGTATATATATAGATACTTGGACTAATATCTTATATGTATGGGTATGTCGAATGATGAAGGTAATAAAAACAATAAAAAAGATTGAAACTAATTGAAAGAGTTAATTAATGTAATCCGATGCTGAGCTTGCCCTAAAAAAAAGATTTACTTAATAGGAACGTTTTCCAAATTCATCACATTACCTTGTCGTCTTTGGTCTGAAGAGATCGACTCTCTGTGAAGAGTACAACCGAAACATGTATGCACATATGTAATGAATAATGTTTGTATGAATAAACAGTTGTACTAAAGAACGGCTCTACTTGTTATTGAGTACTTTTTATAAACACTGGAGTTTCAACGGATTTACATCTACAGAAACTAATACAATACATTTCCTAAATATAAATATATATATATATATATATACATATATATATATATATTAATTAATTAATTAATTTATTCATAAATATAAATATATTATATATTTTTAATAACTAATATTTCCTATATAATCAATGCTTTCTAACGAGGACAATAACCACATTATTCAAATTGCACCGCCACGTGCCGTCCGAAAAAAAAGACTCTCATTCGTTCATTTACATCGAACTGATAACACCAAAAAAACCAAGATGAGATCTAAAAGAAAAAAAAAATGAAAGGTATTTTATATATCTTTATTTAATTCTGATGAAGAAGTATATCTTCGAAAATTCAATTGAAAAAAAAAAAAAAGTTAATAAAACTTAAATGCATTGTATGGCTTTCAAATTGCTTGTTATTTTTAATAACTAATATTTCATAAATATATTAATTAATTAATTATTTAATTTATAAACCAATATATACAGATTTTTATAATTCATTTACAAATTAATTTTTGCGTGCACAAAAGTTAGACATTTGTTTTCTTATTTTAATTCGCTTTTAATGGAACGAGTCATCAATTGTATATATAGATTTTTTTCAAATTAATTAATTAATTTATAAACCAATTTATTGTATACAGGCATTAATAATTAATTTACAAATCAATCAAAAGTTAGACATCGATGCGTTTTGTTTTTATTATTTAAAAATAAGCAAATGAGCGCATGTTTACTTTTTTTTTTAATTTGCCCTTAATTGAACGAGTCATCAATTGTATGTATAGATTTTTAAAATTAATTAATGAATAAGCCATTTTATTGTATACAGATATTTATTATTAATTTACAAATCAATTTTTGTGTGTACAAAAGTTAGATGGACACATGTTGCTGACTATAAACCGTCATCAGCATACCTCACCAGGTATGGATCGAACCTTCGATGTTAATATTCGTAGACTAGCGTTCTAACTACTAAACGAGAAAGACCTGCCAAATTTGTGTACGACTTCTTATCGCCTATAATGTCACGTTGATTATTTGTTATTGTTTTGTTTTGGGCGATATTGACCGGTGTTTCTTTTACGGTGCCTTTTTCTATTTTTTTCAGCAACCCTGGGCGGTTCGTTTTTATTATTTAAGAATATATATATATATATATATATATACATATACATATATATATATATATATATATATATATATATATATATATATATATATATATATATATATATACCGTATTTCTTAATTGAGAGAGTTTCCCAGCAGAGTGCTCAATTATTAATGCAAAAGTAAAATTAACTAAATAATTAATAAGAGCATGATATTTATTAATATTAAATAAAGTGTTACAACAACATCCGGACCAAGGTTTCAGATCCGAGTGTTGTTGTAACACTTTATTTAATATTAATAAATATCATGCTCTTATTAATTGACTCCGCTGATGAAGGTCCGATTTTCTCGGATCTGAAACCTTGGTCCGGATGTTGTTGTAACACTTTATTTAATATTAATAAATATATATATATATATATATATATATATATATATATATATATATATTTATTAAATTAATTAATTTATTAATTTATAAACCAATTTATTGTATAAAGATATTTATAATTAATTTACAAAATAATCTCTACGTGCACAAAGAATGGATATAACCAGAGGAATGCAAATAGATAGATAAGTCGGCGAGGGATAAGCTAAAAGTCATAATTTGAAAAAGTCATAATTTGAAAAAGTCATAATTTGAAAAAGTCATAATTTGAAAAAGTCATAATTTGAAAAAGTCATAATTTGAAAAAGTCATAATTTGAAAAAAATGTAGATGTAAGTGTGTAAGAAGAATGTCGAAAATGCAAAAAGTGTCCAGTGAAAAAATCATTTTCTATATAATTGCTCTATCCCGTATATTGAGCTATAAACACTTCAGAATAGGTTCAAATTTTAAAAGTATACGTTCTACCTTTAGTTTCATACCTTTATATATATATTTATATATAAATATATATGTATATATATGTATATATATGTATGTATATATATGTATATATATGTATGTATATATGTGTGTATATATATATATGTATATATATATATATATGTATATATGTGTGTGTTTGAGTGTGTGTACATTACTACAACGCATGCTCGAGTATTGCCATCACCTGATAATTTTCTCAAATAGGTGATTAGTAAATGTGACGTTTTAGTACTGTCAACGATTTCCTGAGTCTGTTCTAAGTGACAATCTTATGTTTTCTTTAATTAACCCTTACTACATACAATAATAACTAAGAAAAAACAATAAAATTCACACTTCTTCTCGGTCATGTGTGACGGAATGTAAACCTTGAGTTATTTTTATTTTGTATGTCATCCCATTTAAATGCTTCCATACAATTATTTACTACTTCCACAAAGAACGATTGAGAGCTAAAGTGTATTTTATACAGTTTTATACCTCAGTCCCGGATGGTTCCCTTTAGCAAACTTTCCATATAAAAGTTGTTCGAGAATTTGGACATCAGTCGACATTCATTGCTACCACGTATTGGTCCCATCTCAGTTGACATAGAAGTATGTCAGATACAGTTGGGTGCGATGATGTCGTTCCAGAACTCCATGGTAATTTACGTACGTGAACAGTATATGCTCACATTCCTTCATACATGATAAATAAAACGTTCTCATTACCTGAGATGGTTTCGCTAAGTGACCCAAGTTTTACATACAAAAAGAAAGCATGACAAACAGATCTTTCGTATAATGTCAGCCGTACGTAGAGTTGACTTGAGTAAATCTTTCGTTAATCTATCTTTATTACCATGTCACTGATAAGGCTGTTGGAGGTAAACGTTTTATCCGGGCTGACGTTATCCGTCTGATAGTCCAAACCTTGGAGAAACTCCCAAAGAGATTGTCTTATCAACAGGTGCAACATACCAGGGCTGCTGTATTGCCATTTTGTGAATGGAGTCTGGACCATGCAGTAGTTTCTGGTGGGACTTCTCGATGACATATTGGTGAGAACTGCTATGGCTTTTCTCTCTTCAACAATTTACAAAGATAATCTACTTCCTCATTCTCTCTACGTTTCATCTCTCAACTCATCCACGGATTTCTACCACAAAGTTTACAAACACTAACATGAGATCTTTTAAAGCAAAACCAAGCTTAAACCCAGCCCCCCAAATTAAAACGTGGATCCTGACTATCAAGTCTATTTTTCAACATTAAGGGTCTGCGTTCCAACCTTCCAGAAATGTAACTCGACTTACAGGAGACCATCCGAAAGTATTCTTTCTGTGTGAAACTGACATTAGCACGCCAGCTTCTACCGATGATTTCATGATTAAAGTCTACGAAAACATGACATTAAAACTCGACCCTCATGACCGCCATGGACATGATATTTGTGCCTACATTAGGGATGACCTTCCATGCGATAGGGACATCTCCAAAGAAGACCCTAAATTGCCCTATATGTGTTTCCATGTAGCACTTACTCAGAACACCGCATTCATCTTTGCCTTCTATCGTCCGTTCAATGACCGAGTTACTATCTTTGAGAGTATCTCTGAGAAAATTGTTCATATCTTGTGTGTTTACCCTTACTACCAACATTCATGTTTATCGTGATTTGAATGTTCACAATGTTTAATGGCTTGTCTACTCAAACAAGACCGATGAATAAGGGAGGTTTGTCACGATTTCTCTCTTGTTTATGATCTAACACAGATTGTTGACAAAATTACTCAGGGATCTATTTTGGGCCCAACCTGTTCCTGAGCTTTATCAATGATCTGTCAAATCACATTCTAAGCTAATCTGGAGGACTTGAATACCTACTAGACACCACCCTCGGGTGTCTTCGCTCTCTCTGTACAGGGGTTTGTCAGAGACTCTGACATGAGGATACTTTTTACTTGAAGTAAACCCTGACCAAATATTCAAAAGAAATAGTGTGCTGTCTCCTCAAGCCATCCAGCACGTCTCCTGAATTCTGGACGGGGGCACCCCCTCTATCAACAGAGGGCATCTTCGAATAAAGAATTAGAAGCCGTTGACAATGAGGAAATAAATAATAAAAAATATGAATAAAAACAAAAATAAATACTGGCAGGCCAGCACCCAGGATAAAATGGGCTCATCAACCCGTTCATACACCAGGCGGGAAGATGTAAGCAATGGTGTAAACCTTCCTGCCTCTGGAAATAGTGCTACAGTCAATACAGATGCAAACCAGAGTTTACCATCAGGCCTTGAGACAAAAGGTCCTGGCCCCCTATCTCCATCAAATACAGCAACAAAAATAAAAAGAAACATAAGGCTTAAAACCCCAACCATGGACTATTGCACAAAAGAAGGTGCTATTGTTTTGCTACCACTACTCAAAGTTTGAAAAGTGGAGCATAACATCTAATGAAATTCTAGCTGATAAGATCCAAGAATCTACCCTTCCCGGAAAATGACATTTATACCGACGACACAACCTTTCTATGGCAACATTTCGAAGCGCATCATTATCAATATTTATCTGTTTCTCTCTCTTCCGACCTTAAGCACGAAGTGCACTGGAGAAAATGTGGTTGGTTACTTTTAATACATCTAAAACAAAGCTTCTTATCTTTCAGCACCAACGCTCTAATATTCACTTTGCTCCAATTGAAATAAATGGCTTGAGGAAGTCCCCTGCTTTGATCAGCTGCTAGGACATACCTACAGTCCAGGCCTCAAATGAAAGACTTACATCAAAGCTGTTGCTAAGGTGGCTAAAAACATGGTTGGATATTTATAACGCTCTTGAAAGTATCTTACTCGTTACGCAAACCTCTACCTGTGTTAGCGTCCGATAGGTCTAAAGTGAAGTACGATTGTAGCATCAGGGGAGGAGCCGCCCGGAGCACCCTTTCCCGCCTTTACAGAGTGCAAAACCGATTTCAAAATCTAGTGGGGTATGTCCTCTACTCATCCTTACAGCCTCATTTTCACAGAAGAGAGTTTGCTAATCTTTCTCTACTCTATCTCTATTTTTATGGTAGCTGCTTGACTGAGCTCCAATCTATTGTTTCGCTATGTTAAACATTTACAACAAAAACTGATTTAGCTACATCAACTGTAAAGATGTTTCATTTCTCTCTCTGTGTACTTAAAACTAAACGGAACTTCCATGAGTAAAGTCTTTCCAGGAATTATTCGTGTGTGGAACGCAATACAGTATGGTTGCTTCCCAGATGACTATAGTGTCGTAGTTTGTAAGTCCAATGTTTGTGATCGGACCGTTTGCGGGGGAGTATGACTTAGTGTGTCCGCGTCGCGGGGACTTTCCTGGAAGGGCTCCTTCGTCCTGGCATGATATCACACTATTTCTTTGGACTAAACGATAGGTACATCCCCTTTTAACATTAGGTCTTCATACCAAGTCGTCTGGCGGGCGGGTATTTTATTCGGTGTCTTTAGGGGCGAGATTACTTCTAGCTTCATTAAGCATCTCCTGAGAATTAATTATCTGGCTGAAGGACCGCTGTGGAGATGAAGGCTTGTAATGAGGAAACAAAGCATTTTATATGTAAAAAATATAATTTATTTTTAACTAATGAAACATTTTTACTCGAAAGTCGGCTGTAGTTGGCGAACGACCGACGTGTGGCGCTGCAAAAACCAAACTGATTTCAAACCCCTTGCTGCAGACAAAGCGAGTGAGAGTTGAGACAACGAGAGAGAAAGAAAGAGAGAGACACACACAAATGCACGAAAAGAATAGGAGATACAGAGAATGTCACCAACGCTCTCAATTTCAATTTGAGACAGCCGATTTCACCGTTAACTCCTCCTTATGCACAAGTTACCTTTGGATTTCATAAATATTTCGTCACTTTGTTGTTTCACTGTCCTCCTGGCGAACTTATTAACCCTTACTCTCGAGTGACCTATGAGTCTTGATAAGCGGTGACTCGTTCGTACATAAATGATTCTTCATATTTGTCATAACTGAAATGCCACGTCGACGCCTAAATGCCACCAGCTACTTGCATTTGTAATTCGAAAAGAAAATTCATGTATACTTTATGTTGTGGCCTTAAAGAGCCGGAAAGTAATAAGACAACCAGGGGGTAGAGTTTATAAGGGTATGTATTTACAGAAAGTACATGAATAATGAGTACAGAGACTATTTCCGGTTTGGTCATGGCTATTCTGTTACCACTATGATTACTATTTATAGTGTCGGGAAGAATCCATGTAGTGACACACTAGGGTCGATCACCATAACAATTTACAACAGGTGTATAAACATATCAGCAAGCTGTAATTATTTACTATATATGTATATTCTTGGATCATAATAAACTGTTCCTGGTGCGGATTAGTACATACCAACTGTCCTTTTCCAAATGAATCAAAAGCAGTAAATGTTTTTGATCAGCATATAGAAACTCGCAAATCCGATCTGTAAATACTTTTGTATTGGTACTAATTGTATTTGATAAATATTTAACCTGTCATTCGGTATCTAATATAAACACTATATGATCATTCCCCAAGACCCATGAGAAAACTATAACAAAATATACTAATATCACTGGTATGGGATATATTAAGTTATGTGTTATGCAAAGAGCATGATGGCAAAAAAGTTCGTATATTTTTATTTTGATCCGAACTGAAATGCCATGTTCACTTCAAAGATGCAATTGTGCTTTCCAAATGCGTTATTTACATTTATATTTCGAAAGGAAAGTTTATTATCTCGACTTGATAACATGCTTAGACTATTACAGAAACATATCAAAAACTTGCAATTGTTTACCAGACATGTATGCCTATCGCATCGAATTAACCATTCCTTGTGCAGGTTGGAATATTTTCATAGTCATTTTCAAAAATAACTACGATAACTAAAAGATGCTGCATCTCATCCTGCCAGTAAACAACGAGATTACAGTCATCAACATAATATAGAAACTTGTAGACTTTATATTGTGGCATTTAAGAGCCGAACAGAAATAAGACAACAAGAAGGTAGAGTTACTCATTTGTCACTATGTAAGTTTTAATATCTATAACTAGGGGTGGGACGTAATGGGTGAGAATTTCAGATTCATGCGAGTAGTATTTTTTTGTGTTCATTTATACATAAATAACACTAAACAATCAAACATTTTGAAAATTTTGCAAAATTCAGAAGGTGCAGGCCACTAGTTTTTGGCTATTTTACATTCATGAAAACCCTTTCACAGCCTGAAAATGGTCCTAAATTAAAGTACTATATCGGATTTAACCATCTATATCCATTCATAGCTTTTTCGGATGTTTTAGGACCTGCAATGTCGCATGAAACCACTTTTTTACCGAAAAATGATGGATTTTGAGTCCCCAAACGGCTATTTTTGGCCTGCACCGTCTGAATTTTGAAATTTTTTCAAAATGTTGGATTGGTTAGTGTTATTTATGTATAAATAAACATAAAAAAAATACTACTCGCATGAATCTGAAATTTTCACCCATTACGTCCCATCCCTACTATAACACCGAGCTGTAAACACTTTTGTCTCGGCATTTTTATTTATTTATAAATATTTATTTATCTATAAACCGGAGCTGTAAATACCTTTTTATTGGAACATTTAAAAAAATTATTTGATACACATTAGACCTGTGGTTCGATATTTAATATACACTCAATATAAGCAATCCCTGTGACCCATGAAAAAAAGCAGTAAAATATAATGCGAATATCACCGGTGCGATAACTGTAATCTCCTCTCTGCTCTACATCATTCCTAAATAAAACAAAATTAGATATCTTACCACTGATATTAACTTACGTTCATTTGAAAACGCTTACAATAAAGAGACGAACTTATATGAAGGAAAAAAACAAGTTAATTGATAATATGCCACAAAGAGTTCGTGTTCATTCTAACAAAAGCGTTTCTACAACTCAAAACATACCGGATAAAGGTCCATTCTTGGATGAATAGATTTCTTTTGCAGCTGTCTAAACGGAGGAATATGTGTGCAGTTCATCTACCATTTTAAAAAAACACACTCTGATTCTAGCAGGACTTCCTTAACAATATGAATTAAAAGTCTGCCAAGCGTGATTATAGACAAAAAAAATCAGATATTCTAAGATAGCTTCCACAGTCATACTGAACACATTTTCTCTCATGGGTAGATTTGAACGTATTAACTGCGAATATTATTTAGCTTATATATATATATATATATATATATATATATATATATATATATATATATATATATGTAGTGGGGTTTATATATATGTACATATATATTTATTAATGCAGAAATTAATGTAATATTAATTTAGCATTTTTTCACCAATTACTTTCTATGCTTAGGTTTTACCTTCTGTGCTCGAAACCATTGGTCTATATGCTGTATTAAATTTCTGTATTAATAAATAAATATTAAGCTCTTAATTCTGATTCCCTTAATTAATTGAGCAGTCATCTAGGATGTTCCTACTATTTCACAAAGAATTTATATATATATATATATATATATATATATATATATATATATATATATATATATATATTTCATATACATAAATAAATATTATATATATTTATATATATATATATATATATATATATATAAATATATATATATATATATATATATATATATATAATATTCATAAATAAATATTAAATTATATTTATCTACAGACGACGTCGTCTTAAGATTTGGCTCTGATCAGTGCAGGGAAGTTATAATTTCAGACGGTCACAGTGCGCGAACCCAATTTACAGAGAATCCTCTTTGACTCTGCACGCTTTCGCTCTCGCCTTTCGGCCATAGGGAATTGGCACGTGATACGGAGAAATTATGTTATATTTATGCCAATTGGGGCGAGCTATAAACATCAAGACATTATCTTGAACTCTACGAACCTAATTGGAGTTTCCGTGTTGTAGCTTAAGTTGATGTCTATTTTTTATATCTCCCAACAGTGCTCAACTTTAATTTTCTTAAAGGAGCAACAATGATATTCCTGAATAAATATTAAATTATATTTACCTACAGACAACGTTGTGTCAACCTTTGGCACTCATCGGTGCATGGAAGTGATAATTTAAGACGATTACAAGGCACGAACCCGGTTCACAGAGTCCCCGTTGACTCTGCACGCTTTTGCTTCACCCTTTCGCTCATAGGAGATTGACACTTGATACGGAAACATTAAGTTATATTTATAGCAATTGTGGCAAGCAATACACATCTAAGCTTTCTGTAGGACTACCAACCTAATTGGAGGCTCGTTTTGTAGCTTAAGTAAATGTCTATTTTTAAATATATCCCAACAGTGCTCAACTTTAATTTTCTTAAAGAGGCTATAATAATATTAAAAAATAAATAGTAAATTATATTTACCTACAGACGACGTCGTTTTAAGCTTTGGATCTCATCAGTGCAGGGGAGTGATAATTTCAGACAGCAACAAGGCACGCTATATATATATATATATATATATATATATATATATATATATATATATATGGCTTATGTAGGTAAAAATAATTTAATATTATTTACTTTAAATTGATATTGGTATGTATATATATATATAAACTTATACATAGACCTACTTATCCAGTCATCTATATATATAAAAATGTAAAGTTGGTTTGTTCGTTTCCTATGGAAATATACTTCCACTATACCATTACCACTGAAATTTTTTTATAGCAAATCCTTACATCCGAGCTATGTTTTTATGTTATTAACATAATTTTTACTTTACACATAAAACAACACTTTTTATTACAATTCGTTCCTACTAAGTTGCACTTCCGGTTTACAATCCGTTTCTGTGAACCTGCATGTCCAACTTCACTTCCGGATTGATCTTCCTCCTCCCGCTGTCACGTATCTACTTCATACGTAAAAAGTGTTTTCCTTATTCGTTGTTTGTTTCCCTAAATAAACGTTTACACTAATACTTACCTAACAAACGTGCGTTAATTTCATTTCCTCTCTACTTCGATGTTTTTAAAACCTGCTTCCTTCCTCATTTTCTTCCCTTTAATCATGCTTCATCTCTAAAAAAAAAAAACACTACTTGCATTTCTTACACAACCCTTACTCGCGCGTTATAATTGATTGTTTATTTTAAAACCAGTTATCTTTATAAAATTATTCATTCCTACTGTTTTATTTTTACAGGTAAGATTTAATACATAAACCACGTGCTTTAAGTTCATTTCGCATCTACTCATTTTTTGACTTTAACCATGCTTCCTCTCTAAAAAAAAAACTAAACGTGCGTTAATTTCATTTCCTCTTTACTTCGATGTTTTAAAACCTGCTTCCTTCATCATTTTCTTCCCTTTAATCATGCTTCATCTAAAAAAAAAAACAACACTACTTGCATTTCTTACACAACCCTTACTCGCGCGTTATAATTGATTGTTTATTTTAAAACCAGTTACCTTTATAAAATTATTCATTCCTACTGTTTCATTTTTACAGGTAGGATTTAATACATAACCCACGTGCTTTAATTTTATTTCGCATTTACTCATTTTTTTAGACTTTAACCATCCTTCAGGTACGATTTAATACTTAACAGACGTGCTTTAATTTCATTTCGTATTTACTTCGTTGTTTTTTAAACCTGCTTTCTTCCTCATTTTCTTTACTTTTAACATGCTTCATCTATAAAAAACCATACTTGCATTTCTTCGACAACCCTGAAGCGGGTTATAATTGATTGTTTTTTTAAAATCCATTTACCTTTATACAATTATTCTTTCCTACTGTTACATTTATACAGGTAAACATGCCCCCCCGAAGATCAAACTTAGGTCGTTATACTCGCCGTGCAGAAACAAGGCGTCGATTACTTGCAAATTAAACTCATGAACAACTGGCATCTGCAAACCAACAAGCTAGACAAAGGATGATTCAAGTACGTGCGAATGAATCAGCACAGCGACGTGCAGCCAGACTTGAAGAGGAACGGTTGCGGGTACAACAATCCCGTCAGGCATCTTCAGATCTGCTTCGTTCACAACGTAACGAACGCGAGAGGCTGAGACCAGCAGATCGGCGTACAAACAAGGCTCCATGCTCAACAATCCCTGGATTGGGATCGCCTAGCATTTCATTACAACCCTCATGAGGATTATAGTTTAAGCCACCATGTTCACATAGGCACTATGACTGAAGTGTGTCCCTATTGCAAAGCTCTGAAATTTAAGGGAGAAACTAAAGGATTGTGTTGTGCCGCAGGGAAAATTAAACTACCTCAACTGGCAGATCCACCAGAACCATTAAAAACCGGACAATCTCTTCATCTACACTGAAACGGGAACCACTAAGAATATTGTGTATCCACAAGTATTGGAAAATTAAACCATTCATATTAAATGGCAACTTAAGGAACTGGATCAAAATGAACTCCAAAAGGCCACCTCTTCATTTCAACTAACAGCCACAGCAACGCGTGGCCGGGTACAGCTAGTATATATATATATATATATATATATATATATATATATATATATATATATATATATATATATATATATATATATATATATCACTCTTATTGTCTGTCTGTATTTGTCTCGCTGTCTGTCAGGCTTTATCTATCTATCTATCTATCTATCTATTTCTCTGTCTATTATTATACTTATGCTGAGTGAATGAACGTTTCTTTATTCTCTCTCTCTCTCTCTCTCTCTCTCTCTCTCTCTATATATATATATATATATATATATATATATATATATATTCACAGAAAATGAACGTTATAATTTTCCTTTGTTTTGGGATCGAGTTGTATCTTTTTTTAACATAGTATACCCCAAACAAGGCAGGTCGCTACTGTAGGTGTAAAGGACTACTGAGAATTACTGGGATTTAGCTGATTGTCGGATTGTTCGAATGTATTTACGTGGAAGGGGCACTAGGGCAGTAAGTTCATCGGAGCACAATCCATTGGAGTACTTGTAAAATAGCACAAGGATGCAACATTACGGTGATTGGACAGGGGTTAGAGCTTGGTGGATAGTGAGGGACCTATTAAGTTGGCGAGTTTTTTTGGACATTGTCTAAGAGGGAGAGACTAGTCGATGATGAACCAACCCAGATGTGGCAACAATATTCCATGCATGAGCGGATGATGGCTTTGTAGAATAATGTCAGGTTTGAGAATTTACTAGCACAGTAGAGGGAGCCCACATTATTTGCAGAAGCCTTGACAATGACTTCAATGTATATGTTCCAATTCATGTTATCTGTGAATGTTTGGCCGAGAAGTTTGGATGTTGAACTCTCAGGTAGGGTGTTATCTGTCATGGCAATCGGTGGTTGAAGAGGTTTCTTGTAGTTATTGAAGGAAAGTTGCTTAGTCATCGCAGCATTAAATGTTACCATGCATTTATGACTTCATTCCACAACAGACTGGAGGTCATTTTCTAAGGATTCAGCCATTGTCTCAGATATGTGCCCACATGACGAGAGTAGAGCGTGGTGTCGTCAGCAAATATACCTATCTCAGACTCAATGTCATCAGGGTGGTCGTTTATGAAAATCAGGAACAGTAAAGGTCAAAAGATGGATCCCTGGGGTACACCAGCATTTATGTCATGTGTCTTAGATGAACGAATATCGAGGACAACCTGGATCTTTCTTTTGGTTAGGAAGGAACTAATTATATTAAATATATATCCAGTAATACCATATGAGTGAATTTTTAAGAGAAGTCCTTGTGCCAGACTTTGTGAATGTATTTAGATATATCAAGCGCTTTTTCTATTGTCGATGTACTCAATAAACGCAAGGTCATTTCTAATGAAATATGACCTTTTTTCAAAAGTTATATCTTTATATATATATATATATATATATATATATATATATATATATATATATATATATATATACTTTAAAGACAAAGGCTCGTTTTCAAAATGGTCAGATTCTATTAGAACCATCTTTCTTACTATTTGCCATAATTAGTCTAATTATGAGAACTATAGGAATTGCCTTCATATTTCCATCCTCTTAATAATACAATGGCGAACAGCTGTTGATTCGAGACTGAATAACCGATACAATTGTCCAACAAGTAATTCCGTCATTTAAGATGAGCCAAGTTAATTCCGCAGGAAGGAGAACAGTTTATATTGATTGTGTTCCTTCGATTCTTATTCACTGTCGGTGCCAACGAAACACAATTTAAGCGACAGAAAATAGTTTGTCCTCATAAATAATTACATATATATATATATATATATATATATATATATATATATATATATATATAGTATTGTACATGCATTGTATTAGTTTCTGTAGATGTAAATCTGTTGAAACTCAAGTGTTTATAAAAAGTGCTCAATAACAAGTAAAGCTGTTTATAAGTATACATTTTCATTTATACAAACATTTCTTTGGAATCCTTGGTCTGATGAGGTTGACTTTCTGCGAGGAGTGCAACCAAAACATGTATGCACATATGTAACCAATAATGTTTGTATAAATAAAAATGTATACTTATATATATATATATATATATATATATATATATATATATATATATATATATATATATATATGTATATATATATATATATACGAAGCATATCTACAACGTATCCGACCTTAAGCGAGAAAAAAATATTTTAAATACGTGACAGGAGTTGGGACCCTAATCCTCTCAAAAGTAGACTCCTTGTGTTTGCACATACTTAGACCACCGATCAATCCACTGCCGGAAACACCTCTACTTTTGGAACAGTGTTCATCTCCGTCGTCGCTTCAGTCCGAGCATGATGATTTGCGACCATTTTTTAATCGGTTGAACCACTCCTTAATTTGTATTACACATCGGATCTTCTCCAAATCTGCTGAATCTTACGCCACGGCGGAGATGAACACCATTCCAAACGAAAAACTTCCAGAGGTGTTTCCGGCAGTAGATGGATCGGTGGGCTAAGTTTGTGCAAGCACAAAAGTCCTACTTTGAAGTGGATTAGGGTACCAACCCCGTCACGTATTTGAAATCTTTTTTTCTGGCCCAAGGTCGGATACTTTTTAGACGTGCCTGGTTTATATATATATATATATATATATATATATATATATATATATATATATACACACACTTACAGTGAGACTCGACGTTTGCCTTTTGGGCACATCTGATTTTAATAAAGTTCATTTTTATTTTGTTTAATTCACAAAATATATAATATTCTGTCATTATAAATTAGATTTTTGCGATTATTTGTATTTAATTTATTTAATACTTAATATAATTCATATAATATAAATTATTAACCCAATTCGGTTATCCTGAATATTATTCAAAAGAAACGTAGTGTTTTATAACATCGGCAATTATATTTAATAAATTCGATAACCGTGTCTATGCTGATTATTTATTTGATGATCTTTGACATCTCGTCGTCTACGTGTTGCTGTCAAAATTGTGGTGCCAGTGAAAACGTCATAAACCTGCAGTAAAATACCAATACATATGGAAAGTCTTCTTAATTAAGCTCACACAGGTGTGCTCAAATTCCCAAAAGTCTCACATACTACGGCCCTTCTATTCGAAGACATAAAACGATTACATCTATTCTTACCTGCTTTTTTGAACGGAAAAGTCCCCAAAAGGAAAGAATCTGTTGTGGTGACCAGCAAATGATGAAGACGATGAGGACAACAATTAGCATTTTTATTACCTGGGGAAAAGATAGAAATGGAGCAATATTAAATTTTCATGTGTAATTATAATAATAATAATAATATATATATATATATATATATATATATATATATATATATATATATATATATATATATATATATATGTATATATTTATATATATTCGTGCACACATTCATATATGTATACAAATATACGAATTCATAGATTTAATATAGCATTTAAATCAACCTATGATGTAAAATAAATTTTTTACGTACGTTTCAAAAAAAGTCTATTTAAGACTGTCAAAAAGACAAAAATAACAAAGTGAAACGCTTTAGTAATTCCATATACCATTAATTACACAACGACCGCTTCTCCTCAGAAAAATGTATTAAAACAATCAAATATCGAACAATGGAACATATATGTCTTGTAGCGGGAAAAAGAAGAAATTAACGTATCCAGTATTTTAGAGGACCCCCCCCTTAAAAATATAAACTTGTAGTCATTCTAAAAAATAGTTTCTCATTCAATGGGAGCAACTGGGTGTTTTATTCAGCCAGTTCTACGATTTACATTCAAAAATATATTAACAATTAAAGGGAAACAACTCCGAAATTACAATTAAGTAAAATTAATAAAGCTGTAAGATAGATCAAAAGTAATTATTTAAATCCGGACGTTAAAAGCATACACTAGGTTCAAGCAACTGAGAAATATGCTCAATTTATGCGCATATTATATGTTTCCTGTTGGCTATTTGTTCTCGTGACAGATCTAGACTAGAAAACCTGATACATTAGTAAGGGTCCATGGGTGAAATATGTGATTTTTTTTATCTTGTCAAATAAACTGACAAGGACAACAATAAAGTAAAGTTAGTATTGTTGTTTGCGTCTATCTTCAATAGATGTTTTTTGGCCACGAGAGTGAGATAAAATATTGCGTTCCAGACACTCGAGAGCTTTTAGCAGTTTTATAAGAAAACCTTAGAAGATCAAGAGATAATAAGTAATGTTACATAACGAAAGCCCTCAATTCTGGTGAAAAGGAATGATTGACAGATCGAGGTCCAAAATAATGACCCCAGTAGGTAAGCGGAAATTAAGAATATGACGCCACGTCTGGAAAAGTGATTTCTCTTTCTTTTTGCCAGATCCTCGAGCGAGACAGTAACAAAAAAATCTGCTCGTCCCTAAAACCCCAATTGGAAAAATGTGAGGTAGCATAGCATGGCAGGCCAAACAGTGTTTATCTCTCTCTCTCTGTCTCTCTGTCTCTCTGTCTCTCTCTGTCTCTCTAACAAAGTGACCCATGTGTTTATATATATATATATATATATATATATATATATATATATATATATATATATATATATATATATATATATATATAAAATAGACTGTCAAAAAGCTCTGTTGCAAAGTTCCGAATGCGTTCGTCGAACACTCCCGACTAGTCTTCTATCTGTGTCCACTTCTAGGTACATATATATCTTCCGTTGGCCGAGATGATATGGCGACTGCTTGCAGATCCTAGGCTGACTCTGTGAACTGGGTTCGCGCCTCCCGACCGTCTGTAATTGTTACTTTCGTGCACTAATGAGAGCAATATGCTTGAAACACTAGCGTCTGTAGGTATTAATAATTTAATATTCATTTCTAAATATTAAACTAAGCCCCTTTAAGAAATTAAAGTTGAGCACTATCGGGGATCTTAAAAATAGACTGTCAAAACGCTCTAATGCATTCGTCGAACACTCTCGACTAGTTTTCTATCTGTACCTGCTTCTAGGTACATTCCGTTGGCCGAGTGAATATTGCGACTGCTTGAAGATTATATGCTGGCTCGGTGAACAGGGCTCGCGCCTCCCAACCGTCTGTAATTGTTACTTTCTTGCACCGATGAAAGCAATAAGTTTGAAACGCTAGCGTCTCTAGGTATTAATAATTATATATATATATATATATATATATATATATATATATATATATATATATATATATATATATGATCTCTGAACTAGATTTGTCACTCTGTCTTAACACTAATAAATCCTCCATTAAAATAAGCCATGTGTTTCCGTGTTAATTAATGAGACTACTAGAAATGGTACCAACAAGGGTGTGGATAATTGATTATACACGCCTCAGACAACGTGATGTATAACAGTAACACATGACTACTTTATATATATATTTTTTTTTTACGTCAAAACAATACAAACCTTTCGTTTGGATTTTTCTTGTGCCAGCGCAGTTGACATAATGGCAACACCGGGGATCTTACGCTTCAATAACGTCCAAACGATGATGGAATATGCGATTATCATCACGAGAATGGGAACGAGGTAGAGAACAAATACGACGATCGTGTAGTAGATCTTCCGTTCGGTTTGGTCAACCTCGCAGCGGTTGTTCACATAGGTTGTTGGCCACACTTCGTCGCAGTAGATTTCGTGCCTGTTCGCCCAGCGGAATTCTGTCTGGCGTCGTACAATCAGCTGCGGGATAGCCACCCCGATTGAGATGAGCCACGTCACTGTAATGATGATACCCGCCCTTGCTGTCGTCATGCGGGCTCGCAGGGGGAAGACAATTGCCATGAAACGGTCACCTGAAATTATGGTCAGGCTCAACACGCTGGACGTGACTGCAACAACTGGAAAAAGAAAACAAATAAGCTGTTCATTTTTCTTTTAAAGTCATATATTTAGACTTTTATATGGATTTAACCTATACTTTAATTTCTTAGTTTCTTTTTCTTCATCTCTCATAAACATGACCCCAGTCTAATTATACTAAACAAGCAATGAGAATGACACATGCACATACACAAAATAAGTAAATAGACACTACACAAAAATAATTAATATATATAAAAAAAAATTCTGCTTTCTTTGCCGACGGCCAACACTAGGATCCGTAAATCATAGCATCAAAATTTTGAAACAGATATTTTATATTAATTGGCATTGTTGTATTTCCGATATCGAGTATGGAAGGGACAACAGAAGCATCAGAATTCTCAGATTTTCAAAGGAGTCCTTTTATAGGTAAATCTGTCGGTGAAGTAAATTTAAAAAATAAACGGATGGTGTTTTTTCCTTATTTAGGTCATCAGAAATGATAATACTAAATTATATATTTAAAATTTAATTAATGACGTAATTCTATGCTTTTATATGAATACTAGTGTGAACACTGACGAGGCGTATGTTTTCCGCCATTTTCTGGATGGTTGTATACTAGTATTGTATATTGTTTTTAGTATGAAATAAAACTACGTCAAGATTTTAGTAATGACCAATGGGTGGCGAAAAATTTCTCGGTTTGGTTTGATTTGGTTTGGTTTGTTTTATGGCATATCGACCATCTATGATTTATGTAATGCCGAATAAAGTTGTCAAATATAATTCCATAAGTAGGGTAATTATTTACATTCCTAGAATACACTGGTTTCAGAATACACTGCTCTTAGAATACACTCCTTGAGAATATATTGATCTTTGAAAACATTACTCGTAGAAGGAAATTTCACAGTGAGAGAGGGAACATTAATCCCAGAAAACATTACTCTTAGAAGGGAATCTTACGGAGAGAGTGAGGCATTACTCTCAGAAAACACCACTCCCAGAAAAAAATTGCTCCCAGAAAAATTCTATTCTCGGAAAAAAAAATTACTCTTTGAAAACATTACTCTTTGGCATTGGTAATTGTCTTTGTTTTGAAACTGATTGAGCCTCATCCACCTCCTTCTACGGCCAACACCATAATACAGAGTTGAAGATATTAAGAACTTCAAGCCAAAAGACCTTCACAATAATAACTGGAAATAGGTATTAAATATTAAAATAAAATGTATATGCCGTAAAACAAAACAAGATATTTATATCATGGTTGTTAAAGATTCGTTTTATCGAAGCAGTGTTTGTTATAGCCACGGCTCTGTCCTGTTTGAGAAGTTCATTGCTTAAATCGCCCATGCCAGGAAGACTTTGTAAATGCGTCGTTCATTCAATTTCTCTTGTGCAGGACATTTTAAAGAATTACACATGAAGGCAATTTAAATAAGCTTGACTATGCCAACATCGAATTATATCGACAGTAGTGACACTAATTCGCGTCGGTTGAACTTCAGCAACGAACGAAGGCGGCAGAATAATCAACGAATACGAGCATGCGCAAATGTACTTCAAGATAAGCTGTAATTCTCCGGGCATTTTCAGAAATAATTTTCTTTTACTAAACTGTGCCCATTTATTATGGTCCGGTGGCCACTCGAGGATACGGGTTGAAGAGATTGTCAGTTGGGCAATGCTCCACAAGATTGCAGGATTGAAAACAAAGGATGGAATGGACAGAAGATTACTTACGAAAAATTGATTATCCACGAAGACGGCTCAACAAATATTTGTTTACATTCGACTTGTAGACGATCATGTTGTAGTCGGTTGGGAAGCAGCCTTGTGCTATTTTGTTCCACAGATGAGATGTTATATGAAATAAACTTTGTTAATAGAAGTTCCATTTGGTATTTGGTACACAGGGAGAGAAAGGTAAGTTTATTGCTGTAGTTGAGCGAGGCGAGTTATTACTGTGAATGTTTTACAAGGCGTCTAGTGATTAGAGATCAATCGAGCACCTACATTGAACATAATGATACAATAAAGAGAGACTAGAATCATCTCTTCTGTGTTAAAGAGGCTGTAGGGAAGAGATCAGCCCGAACTTGATTACTATGTCGGTTTTGTACCCTGTCAAGGTACGTAAGAGTACTCTGAGCGGCACCTCCCAAGATATGACAGCAATACCCCCATCTGAAGACATATATGGCTCTTATCTATATAGAGGATTTCGTCAGGAGCGAGATGGGACAGTAGACTAATCCGACCATTTTTCCAGCGACCCTAGCAACAGATTTGATGTAAGTCTTCTATTGCAGGTCTAAATTGAATATTAGTCGCACGAGCTTATTATAGAAGAGGAATGTTATAACGATAATTAACAGAATAAAATTCATGTTCAATTACAGTATTAACTTTTCAAAAATGATTTTAATATATAAATTACAAACATTTACGATTTCTAATTTTTTTTCGGAGTGAACATGTTTCTATTATCTATGCCAATAATACATTAAACATAAATGTGACAAGATATTTATATTATATAGCTTTTATTATTTACTTAAATAAATTGTTATCAAATTCGACCACTATTTTTTTTATAGAGGTTTATTTCATTTCATCCAACGTGGATATCACTTTCTAGACGATTAGGTGGTTATAATGCCGGACACCACTGCTATCATCAACAGAAATGCAAAATTACTTGTCGTAAGACATTTTTTTACAAACACGCAGGAAAATACAAGCGCTATTAATCCCTCTCTTTTTCATATATATATATATATATATATACAGGGTGGGCAAAAATAAGGGTCCTATTTTTAAAAATTCATAACTTTTTTATTTATTGATTTTTTTTTTGATTTTTTTTAGAATAAGTAAAGGACCCCTTCCGAAGCAAGCATGAGCCGTATTAGCCCTAAGGAACGTACCCTCATTTAGAAAACATTATTTTTGCTTAAAAAAATCAAAACAGTGTAAAAAACAATACTTTAGTTTTTGTAAGTTTTAAGAAGTGTTTTTCGGCTAAAATTTGTTTTGTTTATTTCAAAAAATCTCGGAAGGGTCAGTCTACACACACATAAAGTTTGGTGAGTTTAACTTTTATTTTGTGGAAGTTATTCAAATTCAAGTTATTCAAATTTAAAGATAGGACCCTTATTTTGGCCCACCCTATATTATATAGCTTTTATTATTTACTTAAATACATTGTTATCCAATTCGACCACTATTTGTTTTATAGAGGCTTATTTCATTTCACCCAACGTGGATATCACTTTCTAGACGATTAGGTGGTTATAATGCCGGACACCACTGCTATCATCAACATAAATGCAAAATTACTTGTCGTAAGACATTTTTTTACAAACACGCAGGCTAATACAAGCGCTATTAATCCCTCTCTTTCTCATATATATATATATATATATATATATATATATATATATATATATATATATATATATATATATATATATATATATATATTGTGTGTGTGTATTTAGTCAGCATTTTCTCGTTTATGCAAACATTGTTAAAAATAACAGAATTCGTATGTTTAATTATACTTTTTTATTTTTTCAATTTTTCTGATGGTCTTTTTTGTATCAAAATCAAAAATAAATGTGCCATAGGTTTCACAAATTTCACAGGTTTCACGAACGTTTTCGGCCCTTCGTCGAATCATCCTCATGTGTCAAAAGCAAATGAATAAAAACGCTGGATTTTTTATTTCCCTTCTTTCATTTATATATATTTATAATTGCTCTATCCCGTATTATTTTTAATTATGTTTGCATATATATATATATATATATATATATATATATATATATATATATAGAGAGAGAGAGAGAGAGAGAGAGTAGAGAATGGTAGTTTGCTTATATATATATATATATATATATATATATATGTGATTTTATGAAGGCTTACCAAAGCATTCCTTTCAAGACACCAATGATCACCATTAAAGATATTTTTTCTTACAAATACTATTTATTCAAATTAAATGTTTTTTCCTACACGTGTTTCACTACCAAGCAGTTACTTGCTTGGCAGATCATCAGGGAAATTTAATGTCTGGAATACTAGTTTCAACTGCCGACAAAACACAATGTGGCGATGTAATAGTTGAGGTCACTTAAGAAGAGAAGAGGAAAAAAATAAAAATAAAAATTAAAGGCAAACTTAAAAAGCAAGGAAGAACAACGATAAAAAAAGAAAGTCCTAGAAAAGTCTTAGAAAAGTAGCTTGTGCATTATTTCTTCCACCAAGCCAACAAGCAAATAATCGGTCCCAAATACATTCAATAAAACCACAAAACCGGAACAATGTGCGATAATACACTTTCACGTCGGCCGGTACAATGATGAATAAATCCCCCCCCCCCACAAGAAAACAAAAGAACTTAATCATTCAAGATACCGCTCACAAGTTACCATTCCAATCCAATGATAGTATGAGAATTCTAAATCCAATTTCTCACAAAGAAAAGTCAACACAAATGTTCGTCCGAGTTCAAAGAGTCTTATTTCAATTGTTGATTTATTACCCTTCGAAATAAACACACGATATATATATATATATATATATATATATATATATATATATATATATATATATATATATACTAACAAAACCTATCCGCCCTCCGGGCAGCAATTAATTATGGGAGGGTATAGTTAACTAATATATTTGTAACACTAACCCTAACCCTAACTCCGTTTGGCACGTAATCGCCTAAAAGAGTGGGCCATTCCCCCACGAAAAAATAACGCACAAAATAACGCACAATTTATGTTAAATGTATATGAAACTGATCTATTACTCTAAATTCTAAAAGATGTTTTCCTTATTTCCTTTTCTCATAGTATTTACATGTAATCGCCTAAAAAAGCAGAATATATTTTTGAGGGGTGTAGCAAATTGTGTTTATCTGTAAATCCACCCATATTTTATTTTTTAAATCTTATATTTAACTGTACGTCACTTTTTATTTTAATTTTAAGCAATTGAGTTTAGTTTTAATTTTTTCGCGTGAAAATTAAATAAATTGCTTCTTGAAAATTATCTAAATAATTAAATACCTTATTATTCATGTATAAATAAAATAAATATTAAAAGTTTTGGTATTATTGTAGATTAACACCCTCAGCTACCCGCCCCTAAAATATGATTCTACTTTTTAGGTGATTACGTGGTGATATCATGAAAATACTGGCGGCAATAGAAAACAGCAACAAAATTAGTTTAGAATTTAGAGTTGGGCATCAGTGTCGCATATAAATTTGACTTAAAAGGATCCTCCATATCCTGACCATTCTAGCGTTTTATGCCAGTTACCCATTTTGTTTTTACTATTGGAGATAAACCCTGTGCGTTATTGGGGGAGGCATGACTCCACTCTTTTCGGCGATTACGTGTGGTTTTACGACCTTGCTAGTCGAACTTAGGGTTAGGGTTTAAAATATATTAGTTAACTGTCCTAATAAGTTAGAATGACGCTAAAAAGTAGAATTACATTGTTTAACATTAGCTGAGGGTGTTAATCTAAACATTTATCAAAGTTTGGTATTAAAATTATGGAGGTTTATGAATAAAAACATTAATTGGTGTTTTCATGTAAATATAGTTTGGATTAATGGAAAAGAAAACTTTTGAATTCATTTATTTAGAAGATAGAAAAAAATTAGGTTTAAAAAAATATGAATCTATTTTTTTTTAATTTAAAAAGCTGAGAGGGGTGGGGAAGTTTTCTTTTTTCATTATTATAGTAAATATAATCATATTCAATAGACGTCTTCGTCGTCGAAAACAACAAGAAATTTAGTTTTACATATAAAGTATATATATAAAGAAAAACTTTGTTAGTTATTGCGTTCAATGCGGAGTGTAATTTTTTTATATAAATTATTCCATGTAATCTAAGTTGTTGGTTAGTATAAACACACGCATGCTAAAAATGTGACGGAATTTCAAAACAATCATTTTGAACTTAAACGTTCAAAATGAACGTTTTTTTTTATAAAGTCGTTGGAATTAATATTACAACTACTATTATTAATAACATTAATATTAACAAAACTTTTGAATATATATAAGAAAACTGTAAAACAAAAACAGAAAAGAATTGTTCAAAATATTAATTTATTTGAAGGTGTTTATAAAATTATTATGCTAATAAAGCATCGGGATGAATGTGTTTACACAGTGTTCTGTTGGCTATATATAATGTATTTGAAAATATTTAAATGTATAGTTAAATTAAATAAAAGTATTGTGTTTTGATATATTCATAGTTAGGATGACTAGAAAAATATTTAGGGGTCTTGAGAAGATATTGACATTCAGGGAATTCTGCTTAATTTGTCTTGAAATCTTCAATCTTAACCAACCTTTTCTCTACGGCAGAACCATACATTATACTGTTGTTTTTATTCCTCCTGGATTTACAGTATCTGACCCTATTGATGCAGCCTCTACGAACTTTTAACAGTGAATTTTTTTCTCCTTCCACTCTTAATCTTTACTTCATTGGACATTTTGTCACTGGACATTTTTTAACGGGACATCCTTTGCATCTGGAAAACCTTCTCACATATTCACATCTACTTTTGATAACTTTCTCAATTTTGTCAAATTATTAGTTTTGGCTATTCCCCGCCAACTTACCTATCTAATGTAATTTTCTGTGATGATAAGACACCATTCTTTAAAAAGCCTGACTTAAAGAATGACAATATAATCATGCTTTTATTGAATACACCTAGCTTTGAACAATTGAAGATTAAATAGATTTGTCATTCTTACATTTTCTATTTCTTTTCTTTCATTTATGTATATAATTGCACTATCCCGTATATTGAGCTTTAATCACTTCACGATAGGTTCAAATTTCTAAAAGTATACATTCTACTTTTAACTTTATATATATATATATATATATATATATATATATATATATATATATATATATATATATATATATATATATATATATATATATATATATATTTCTGGGGTTAAACAACAAATATATATTTTTTCGTAAAGAGCATATATATATATATATATATATATATATATATATATATATATATATATATATATATATATTATAATTGCATTCCAATGACCAAAGGAACAATCAATTTGTACCTTTCATCTGCTCTTTCATTTTCTTAGTCTTCATATTCCGTCGAACGACCATAGTCTTGTTCTGTTCTTCCAGTCTTATACGTACATACATTTTAATAATAATTTAATTTTTAAACACTGCAACGTCATTCTTGCACGTGTTTTAACATATACGGCATTTCTCCAGTGATTTTCATAATGTCATATTGGGTTGAAAAAGCCGACATGAATTGGCGAAAATTTCCAATTCCACAATGAAAAAGAAAAAAAGAAATAAAACTATATATTTCTAAACCGTTAAAAAATCTTATCAAACCGGAAAGATTTAATAAACAAAATGATTAGTTGCAGATATTTGTCTGTGACTTGTGTTTTTATAATATATATTTACACTAGCATCTTACAACAGAAGTATTCGTGGACACGCATTATCAAAATGTATTTTCAAATCTACATGGACGAAAACAATCCACGCGAGGAGAAAAAGAACAACACATAAAACGGTTGGGACTAATTTTTCAACACTGCAACGTCATTGCTGCACGTGTTTTAAGAATAACGGCATTTCTCTACTGATTTTCTAATTTCATATTTGGTTAAAATAGCTGACAGGAGTTAGGGAAAATTTCGAATCCTGCAATGGGAAAAAACAAAAGCAACAACTATATATTTCAAAGTATATATCTATCTATCATGCTTCTTAAAAATCCTATCGAACCGGGAGGATTTAATAAACAAAACGATGAGTTGCAGCTATCTGTAAGTGACTTGTTTTCGTTATTTATTTCCTACAATAACACACACACATAATCCCTACGAGACACTTACTTCGAGTGTCTAAGGTCTCTCTGTACAGGAGATTTTCTCAGAACAACCTGACATGAGTATACATTCTCCTACAAGTAAACCCTGAATAAATATTCAAAATAACATTCGAAGCTCGAATAAGATCCCCTCGGTATGGCTAACCAACACTGGCTTATACGAAGAATGGTGCACCTTCTTCAAGTGATGTTGTCTCTAGTATCATCACTAAGCTGGATACTCCACAAGACAAGATCAATCCTTGTCCTGGAATCTGGTAAGACGAAAAGATTACAAGAAAGATATACTATAGCATAGTTAGCTGGTTAATTGGGGAGAGGAAAATTAATATTCTTAACTTCCTTACCAACTCAACGTTTGACAGGTAAAGGAGAGAGAACTTTAATGGAATATTCGAATATCTATGTATCTCATATAGAGATCAAGTGTTGGGCCCAGGGAGGGGCCCCTTGTTTCTGAGAACTTCGACTTAAGTAAAATATTTAAAAAAAAGAATATATATATATATCTAGTGATTAGACTTAAAGACTATTATAACAATGCTACTTCTTGCATGCCTAAAATATTAGCTGACAGATGGTAAAACGTTTCAGTATAATGGAATATACAAAGACAAGTGCACTAGGAGAGAGCTATGACGCTAGAAAGAAAAGAAAAACCTTCCAAATAGAACAATTTTGTGACGAGGGAAATCATTTGAGCCGTCGCAAAACGAAAACCATCTCATGATTTCAAAAGGAAATAAAATATGATTTTAATAAAACACACGGAGAATAGATTGATGGAATCGTTTTAGAATTTCACAATTTTTAACAACAAATGTAATGTCTTCGTGGAAACAAAAGTAAAAAGATGAAAGAAAAACACTAATTTTATAGTACTATTTTTAACCGTTCAATATCATAGATAATCAATGGCTTAATCCAGCAATGTCAGTCGATTGCCTTTTTAGAGACAATAATTTCCTTTAATATTTGAGCGAGGGAAATAAAATCGAAAAAGAACCTAATATCACCAGTGTACCTAACGACCTTGTTGATCACATAAATATATATATTTCAAAAGCGAGCTTTTAGTAGACGAAGATACACACACACACACACACACATATATATATATATATATATATATATATATATATATATATATATATATATATATATATATATGTATATATACTTTTGACAAAGGTGTATATCACCGAAAGTGCTCAAGTTTTAGAATAAATAATTAATGTATATATATATATATATATATATATATATATATATATATATATATATATATATATATATATAACATTAGGAATAACATGCAAGCAAAAAGTCTCCAATTATTATACGCCATCCACAAGAAACACTATCCACAGAAACGTACCCTAGTACTTCCCTATTTCTAGTCACCGCCGTAATATTCTTACTATATATATATACACACATTAATTATTTATTCTAAAACTTGAGCACTTTCGGTGATATACACCTTTGTCAAAAGTATAAGCATATTTTTCTCTTCTTCTTCGTTTAATTCTTCTTGATTGAGACATATTTATCGCAGTCAAGTTCAAATTCATCATATATATATATATATATGTAAATATATGTGTGTGTGTCGGTGTGTGTGGGTGTATGCATGTATAACACGTAATGTAATAATATATGTAAGTGTTGCTCTATTTTTATTTTATTCTTCATTTCTGTTGTATAGGAATACAAGATGTCTTTTTACACACAGAATTTTCGGCCGGTTTCTTGGACCTTCTTCAATGTAATGACAGATGTGTGTGTGTGTTCAATAGCTGGTAGCATGAGATAAATTGAGTAGAGCCAATGGGATAACGAACTGCGTACACGTGATTAGTGCGTACTCACCCACGTATCTCTAACCCGTTTTTAAATTTTCACACCTATGTGCAAAGTAACATAAGGATTAACAAAGCAAATAGATCTAATATATATTTTCCAAGACTTAAGTGGATAGAGAAACGCAGTGTTGCCTTCTTTGAGGTTGAAGGAAGACTAATGAATGTAAAAAAATGGAATTTTATTTTTAATGTAACACCTTTTGAGCTAGTATTTCCTTGCAGTGGGAAGAGGCGCTAGCGTAATCGGGAATTGCATTTGCACTGTAATCTTACGAGTGTCAGTTAACCACATTTGAGCAGGGAAAACCATGTGAGAAGTTATACGAAAGATTAAGCGAAATACGGTACAGTGTAATAGATGGTAAATGATTATGAAAAAGAATGGTAAAGTATAATATATATTATATGAGAAAAAGGTTGAGAATATGAAGGAAGTGAAACTTAAAAAAACTATTAGAGAAAATGCTTATGAGAAATAATTGTGTTATTTTCTCACTGCACACACCCACACACACACTACCTCCCCCGTGGAAAAATGTAATTGGCAAATGAGTATGTTTGTATAATGAATATCCATTGGGTGGGGCAAATTCTCATTCAGTCATGAGAGGAAACATATTATTGGCAAGTGTGTATGTTTGTAGAATGAATATTCATTGGGGGTCGACATCCTTATACAGTCCTGAGAGGAAGCATATTATTGGCAATTTTATATGTTGGCAGAATGAATATTTATAGGGTGGGTCCAAATCTTTATTCAGTACTGAGAGGAATCATATTATTAGGAAGTTTGTATGTTTGTAAAATTAATATGCATTGGGTTGGTCCAAATCCTTATTGAGTCCTGAGATCTTTATTCTCAATGTATCTTGTATGTGAAAACGTGGTCATTGTTCTTGGGATGGTCGTATTGAACTGTATAATCTTATTAGAATGGATTATCTCTTAAAAAGTAAGAGATACTAATGTTGATTTCGATTTATTAGGAAGGAGTTTTCCACAGATCCTATGTTATTATATCAGTATCACTTAACAAAGGAAAAAATAACAATTTAATCTAGTTTTATCGCTAAAATTGTTTTGTTATTAAATGGCATTAAGTAAGACAAACTTGCTAATGCTTTTACCTGTTTTAAATTATACTTATTAACTTGCATACTTTTCTAGAAAAAATATTTGCAATTAAACATGAACAAATCTATATATTTTAAACAATCTCCACTAAATCAACAAATTATGCACCCCAGGCCCCGGCCGTAAACTCACCACGGATAATTTGTTCATGCACGCTAGATCAACTGATAGTAACTATTCCTAACTGCCTTTATTCAATAAACTGCATATTACTTAAAAAAAACTAATAACTAAAATAAAATAAATAATTCGATACAACTCAACACTTTATAAAACAACAAGTAGCTAGCAAAACCAGCTGGAAGTATTTATGAAAGAGGAAATTAAGAATATCACCGTTAGCCATTTTTTTTCCACTTATAGACATTTCGCTTTAAACGGTACTGATAACTTTATCTTGAAAAATAGAAAGCCGGAATCTTTTCCAATCCCAGAATGAGATGCCTAAATAAACGAAACCCGGACGATATATATATATATAGTTTGGTAGTTTGGTAGTTTTGTTTTACGGCATATCAACCCTTTTTGGGTTATTTAATGCCGAATCTGGTCTTGTTTTCTTCTCTTTTTTGTTTCTTTCCCCTTTTAATATCTGTTTCTATTTAACCCATAGTTGGGACCCTAACAGGTACTACCACTCCGGGTCAGGGTGGACCTGGGAGCAATGGTAATTAAGAGGAGGCTCCACATTCCCCAAAGTCCGTAAGCCGGATCTCACCATCGGATGTAGTTTAAGGTCATATCCAGGACCGGGAGTAGGGTAGGAAAAATAAAAATAAAAAAGGGGAGGGAGAAAGGGAGAGGGGCTGTTGTTTTTGTTTTTGGTTTTGTAGAACATAATTAAGTTTTACAAAATAAATAAAAAACAACAAAAAAAACGTCAATGTAGGTGAATTTCGTCTCAGGGAGCCACAGGGCAGCCTGATCTGGTATCACCAGTATATATATATATATATATATATATATATATATATATATATATATATATATATATATATATATATATATATGTTTCACGATCGTTGACAATCATTTGATGTAGCTATATATAACTGTATATATATATATATATATATATATATATATATATATATATATATATATATATATATATATATATGTATGTATGTATATATATATATAAATATATATATATGTATATATATAGCTGCATCAAAAGATTGTAAACGATCGTGAAACATATGTCGGTAGATAATAAATATTTATCTTAGAAAATAATTATATTTATATACACACACACACACATAGAGAGAGAAAGAGAGAGAGAGAATGATATGTGACAATGAAAGAATATGGCGAATAAGGACGTTATCGCTCTCTAATGATATTTCATGGCTGCAGACATTCTGCAGATAATTGAAAACAGCGAATAAAGTTTTATAAATCTTAAAGCTTGACGCGATCTTCTTCAGCTGAATCTAACGGGGCCATCAATTTTGCTAAAGTCAGTTCTCAAGTGATGTTGACTGCCACACAAATCTCGTTCGGCCGAAGCAAAAACGCGTTACTTGGTAACGTAGACCACCTTTCTTCTATCGGCGCTCTGCCATAGAAATATCGTCTTCCAATGTAGAACCGATTTCTTTTTCTTTTCTCCTTCTTTTTTTTTGGGGGGGGGGGGGTTACCTCACCGGAAGGAAAGTAAGTCATCTTTCGCAGAATTCACAAAGTTGAATTCCAATACTATCGATTCGGCCACCAGGCTTGCCTGTTTTGTTCCAGGATGTTGTCTTCTGTTTCCTGCATCTTTTTTTTTCATTCGAGTCGATTGCAGTTGTTTACGACGATTATACCGGTTACATGACTAGAAGTCCAGGGCATTCAGTAAAGATCGAACTGTGAGTACTAATCGATCAGTTAGACGAGACTAGCGCGTCGATTATGCATAATACCACAACAAGGCATCACAATACAGTTATTGACAAACACTTTATTAGCCTGCCGCAGCAAGGTTTAAAGTATTAGGTCCCCAATGAGAATCTAATTCTCTATTCGTTGGGAATGATATGATAACATATCAACATATCGCGTTATGGGCAGCTGCTATTATATATCGTGTCTGTCGATAACGATGAAACCAATAAAGTTATTTTTCTTTTACAAAATTGGTTCTATTCGCCCGGTGTTTTTTTGTTGTTTTTTTTACATATTTCACCCCAAACAAATAAAGCTGACACTGTAGACGTAAACAACTACTGAGAATTAGAGTGAAAGTTTAGGGGTTCATCCTAAATTGGGAGCTATGCAGCATGAGGACTTAGAGAAAAATAATTCAAAATATAGTATTGCTTACAATTATTTCAAAGTGATTATAATATCGTTTTCGTTTTCCTGTATTTTAGTTTGATTTCAATATCATAGCAAATTAAAATAATTAAATGTATATTTATCAGGAAATATTGCTAAATTGGTGTATAATGACTACCGATCAAATTTAATGCAAATCTGAAATAACTGAATTTTCAAATGGGAGAAAGTGGCCACATTATACCTCCTAAAATCCCTATGTGAATTTTCACATAGGACTTCCATCCCATTATTGCATATTTTGATAAAACTAAATTGAATAAAATATAGCCAACATTAATCACCTTTACGCCTAGCGGCTGTTTACAATTTTTAAACTGAAGTAAACATATCGTTTTGTTTTCCCTTATTTTATTATTGATTTCCATGAATAAAAAATAATTCAATATGTATGTATGAAAGTAACGTATATGTAAAACACACACAGACACACGAGATTATGTCTGATAGTTTAATTAACACAGACATAAAAGTATTTCTTTATTAGCAGTATTCATGTTTTGTTAATTTATTCCGTGTATAATTGACGACTTTTACATCAGACGACTTCAAATTGAGGCTGGATCAAAAAGGACGAGGAAAGAGTTTAAATAAAAGACTGGTTTATGAATCGTACTTAAGTCGTTTTCTTTCACTCGACTCCTGCTGTTCTGTTTTAATTTCTTATTTTATGTTTATAGACAAGAGTAGGGATTTGGCTCTGAGTTTTGGAAGTTAGCGACGATTCTTTTGTGTTAGGGGTGAGCTGCTGCTGGCGAATTGAAAACACGCACATCCAAAAATGAATCGTTTAATCGTGAACTCATTGGAGTCATATTTTACACAATTACAAAATTGTTATGTTCGAAGATACTTATATGTACTTCTATTTTTTATATCCATGCTTTCGCTTTTTTACTTCGTCATATGTATTTTAAACAAATGAGTTCAGTGCAAAGCCGACAATATTCATGTTTTATACTAATAGGTCATCGTTTACCAAGGCCTGAGAGAAAGTTGAGGATAAAGTTTAAATAAATTGCCGGTTAGATGATAAACGCCAACACTAGACGATTCGAAACAATGGATTGAATTTGCATAATATTAATTAAGATGAATTGATTATCCAAGAGGACGGCTCAACAAGTATTTGTTTACATTAGACTTGAAGACGACCATGTTGTAGTCGCTTGGGAGGCAGTCTCGTGGTGTTTTTGTTTCACAGATAGGATGTTCTAGGAAATAAACTTTGATCATGAAAGTTCCGTTTGGTCTTTCGTACAGAGAGAGAAAGTAAGGTCTTTGCTGTAGTTCTAGCTAGGCTGTGTATGTTTTACAGGGAGGCCTGGGATTGGAGCTCAATCAAGAACCTACCATAAACATAACAATACAATAGAGACAGATACAAAGAGAGAGAGAGAGAGAGAGAGAAAGAGAGATACAGACGAAGAGAGAGAGATAGAGAGAGGGGGAAAAGAGAGAGACTAGCAACATCTCTTCAATGTGAAAGGGGATGTAGGAGATCACTCCCCACTAGACTGCGAAGTCGCCCATGTACGGTTTAGGTAGAGGACATAATCACGTTGACACACCGATTCCCGTTAGATCACCGACGTAAACAAACGTTGAGCCTGGTCAGTACTAAATAGGGGACCATTTTGGAATACCAGATGCTGTATGTTCTCTCCGCTTATCTCAGCATTGTTTCTAGCCGTCCTGGACTTTTCCTTGCCACTAGACTCAAGCAGTGCCGATTCATGATGGGTGCATTCTGTGATTGCGCAACTCTTGCTTCACAATTTCACACGCAGATAGCCTTACAGGATGTATCCATTGTCTCTAAAGACTGAATGGAGGCCAAGATAGATTGTCGAGGGAGACAACATTGTGGAGACCTTAAAAATGTTGACTAAAATTCAATAACCAGAAAAATCTCATCGCCACAATGCTGCATCCTTGTGCTTGTTTTACAAATACTTCAATGGATTGTGCTCCGATGAACTGGCTACTCTAGTGCCCCTCGACATAAACACACTAGACCAACTCGACAATCAGCTAAATCACATCCATTCACTGTGGAGGTTCACAGATGCCAGAAAGCCTTCTACTCTAATAGATTCTTTCCTCGTGCTGTCGGCCGCTGGAACTCCCTCCCTGCCCCCTGTTTCCCTGACTGTACCGACATGCAGAGGTTTACCACTAATGTAAACAGACATCTCGCTGCACAGCTCCTAACCTAGGATGACGCCTCATACTTATACCTTACTTCTCAGTAGTCCCTTACGTTAACAGTGGCCGCCTGCCTTGTTTGGGGTGAAACATGTTTAAAAAATATCTAAATATCCAGACATTAATTCCAAAAATGCTACTAAATATCTTTGCAGAGGCGTAAATAGCCAAACGAATACCGATGCAGACTATGTCGAGTTGAAATCCCATATGATATATTTGTTCACAAGCACCGATAGACATACAAGCTCCGACAATTTGGCCATTTAAAAATCTATTTAGATCACGCATTTTTATACTAATCTTAGTAAAATCAGAAAAGAATTACACATATGGAGTGAAGGAGCTAAACTCCCATAGTTAAATTTGTATTAATATACTTGATATAATATGTCATTAAAATATTGGAGTAAACGTTTTTATTGTTTCATTTATTTTGTCCAACTCCTATATATATATATATATATATATATATATATATATATATATATATATATATATATATATATATATATATGACTTTAATTAAAAGCAAATTAAGTTTTCATCTTAAAAAAATACGGCCGTTTCTTCATTGTTAATACAGACGAGGAATTTATAAAAACAAAGCCCGAGTTTTATCAACAAATGAATCTTAAGAAAAAAAACATTGTTCATGAAAAAAAATCAATTTTTTTTTCTTATTTTTTTGTTGTTTTTAACAAGATACACGTGGTGAAACAAAAAACTACATATTCGCCATTTTTTTATTTTTATGTTCAAGTGTTCAATATTGAGATAGTAAAAATCGAGTTATCTTCCTTTACAAAAATTAAAAGACATAGAATATATATATATATATATATATATATATATATATATAATAATAATAATAATAATAATAATAATAATAATAATAATAATCCAGGTAAAACATCCACAGGGTAGTAATCAATTTCAACCGGGTTTATAAACAAGTGCTCAATATCAAATAGAGCTTTTATATATGATTATTTTTTGAAATTTTAAATCACTTTTCTTTTTTCTCCATTTCATTCTTTCCAAATATGATCTAAGTTTAAGATCGGATCATAAGTCTGCCTGATGAGATCTCAGTTTATAATAACTGTTGATCGATAACATCGACATGTCAGTGTCGCAGATTTTGTACATGTCCGTGTAAATAAAAATAATCATATATATATATATATATATATATATATATATATATATATATATATATATATATATATATATATATATATATATATAGTCTCGGAAGTTTCTCAACCATTAAAACTATATTAAAAAAAAAAAAAAAAAAAAAATTACAGTCCCAAGTCTTCCAGTGGAAAATCACTCATGTAAGTCAATTTATTTTTTACAGTTATTATATTAGTTTATTTCTAACACTATTTTAAGGGATCATCAGTTGTTTACCATGAAAAACTGTTTCGGGAATTTAATAATAATAATATATATATATATATATATATATATATATATATATATATATATATAATCGCTAAAGCACTTATAATGGATTGACACTGTTTTTGTTAAGTAAAAGAATATCTTACCTTGTACGAATGTGTTAACTTTGCAAACGAATTCTCCAAACGGCCATTCCGGTGTGATCTGGTTGCCTAGGTGAACCCACATACAGAAGAGGCCAACTAGAATATCGGACAGCGCCAGATTCATTATCAGATAATTCGTTGTCGAATGCATTCTTTTATTCAGGCAGATAATCAGGAGAACCAGGATGTTTCCGAAGATGTCCATCAGGAACGCAACCACGTAGAATAAAATCTTCAGGGCAATTTCACGCGTGGTAAAATCCGGGGCAGCACTCGGTGCTGGAAACAAGGACACTAACCGAGAAAGATCCTTTTCCGGGACTGTTTCTCCTGGAACACTGTAGCAAGTCGTGATGTTCAGACTCAAACTTAGATTGTTGTTTAGGAGGCCAAAAGCCATTTTAGTAGCGAATCTTTCTTCTACACAACAATGGTAGTTTTTTAACCTTTTTTTTGTTTAAACAGAGTAAGAAGATTCAATCGCTTGATTATATATTAAAATAATATATTTGAAGAATAGCTGCTTTAATCATATTCAAATAATATAAATGTACATTACTAAAAACAAAAACATAATTTAAGTTATATTAAAGATATTTATGAAAGCGGGGATCTTCAAATCTAATGTCTTGATCTATTAAAGACGTCGATATCGACTAGTGGTTGTCGGTGGAACTATTTACGAAGATTTAAAAAATGCTTTAGTGTGAGCAAAAGGTGAGTCAATAATTTCCAAGAAGCTAATAATTCACGAGATATGAATTTGCATATAACAGATATTAGAGTCATATATTTTCACAATAAATTATATAATGATACTAAACTAGTATAACTGTAGAAAATTAGAACATTATCTGAGTTATTCTTTTATATGAAGTAGCAAGTGGACTTTTCCCAAAAGATTGGTTAGGAAAATTAACAGCGTGTATACTAGAATGCTAAGAGCTTCTCTTAATGTCCCATGGAGGCTGCAGCCCACAAAAGATAGCAACTTGACGGACCCATTCCTCAGATCTCAGCCCTGATCAGAGAGAAAAGAACCAGATTTGCTGATTACTGATGGATGGTTAAAGGTTAAATCGACAGCGATGTTTTTTGTGGTTCCAAAACAGAGATGTAGTTTAGTTGGGAGACAGCACAGAACTTACGTCAAACAACTAACACAGGACTCATAATGAACTTATGAAGAGCTACCTAGTGTGATGGAGAATACGGCGGAATGGCATGAAAGGGTCAGGAAGATTCGTGACACTACCGTAACTAGAAGTTGATGATGATTATTTTAGAAATTTTAATAAAACGGGAATCTTCTTGAACATTGTTGTGACTTATCTAATGCAGGGATCTTTAATATAAACATTGACCATCTCGGGTTGATGGAATTATCTACGGGATCAGCATCTGGTCGAGTGGCGGGAAAATATTGACGATAAATGCAGATAATTTTTTAAGTTTTGAGACCTGATACTGATATTCTCATCAATTAGAAAATAATAATGATGTGTTAGGTTAGTATGTACTTTTTTCACTTGCATCTGTGTACATTTTTGTGTAGATTTCTGTGCAGATTTTTGTGTAGATTTGTGTGTACATGAAGTAAGGTAGATAACAAATCTCCGTTTTTAGACATAGCAAGAAGATAAAATATTCATATTGAATTGTCTCATTCGAAAAGTAATTCAGTAATTATTGTCTGTAATGTGGTAGAGGAATTTACTTTAAATCTTTAAATATTTACCCAGCGCGCTAAACATATTGAGCTCTCTAGTCGGAGTATGACGTCTGATATATCTTTTCAACTCTATGTAATTTGATATTTGACCGAACTTTCTATTCGAATTAAACTTGAAATTTAAAAAAAGTTTAAACCAGTAATATATGTATATATGTGTAAGTTAAATGCCTTAAATGAATTGAGAGCAGCTATTCCATTTTATGAAACAGTAGACTTTATGATATTTTATCTTCTGTTAATGTTTTGTACCCTTGAGGTCTTATCAGATGTCAAAAGCAACCGCCTCGAATATGTATTTTGTTTTGGTCTCGCACATCCAACTTTGCATTTAAAAATATCTCCTTCCTCTTAATCTGACTGGCATATTCCATCAGTGTTTAATCATATAATAATTGATGACGATTAGCATCGATATATTCACTTTATAAGGATTAAACTTGAGTCCTTTATTTTCAATTTGGTAAAATATTCATCTGTAAAAGAATAATAAAATATCAGTTAAAATGATGCAGAATGTATAACAGTTTGAATATACGTAATACCAAATGGATATGCGTTTAAATATACGTAATACCTAATAAATACAAGTTTCAATATATGTAATAAAACATGGTACGTAGTACAGAATAGATATGGCTAATAATAAAATATCAGTTAAAATCATGCAGAATGTATAAAAGTTAAAATATACGTAATACCAAATGGATTTGAGTTTAAATATACGTAATAAAAATGGATATCAGTTTAAATATACGTAATACATAATAAATATAAGTTTAAATATACGTAATACAACATGGTACATAGTACAAAATAGATATGGCTTTAAATTACACATACGTAATATAAAAGATAAAAAGGTTTAAATATACGCAATATAAAATAGATATTAGTTTATATGTATTTAATACAAAATAATATAAGTTTAAATATACGTACTCCAACATGTATATCTGTTTAAATATATGCAATACAAAATGAAAATAATTTAAATATAGGTAAAACAAAATAGATATCAGTGTAAATGGACGTAACAGAAAAGATAACAGTTTACATATACATAATGCAAAATGGATATAAGTTTATATGTATGTAATTAGAAAATCATTAATTCGACTAAACAACTATTAATGAAGGTCTGATTAGACGATGGATAAGATTAAAATTGATCTTGCATTATAGCAAACAATACTCACTGTCGCTACCAGGCAAGAAATGTATAATTGTATGGTATGCCACGTGTCGGAGACTTGCCTGGCCACAGGTGTTACGAGGGTAGACTGAATGGTAAATAGGCTAATTATGTAAGAATAATACTAGACACACGAAATCTTGCAAGCATTAATTAGGACTCTAATTAATAATTACATTATTTCTTTCAAGGAAAGCTTACATCCGACTGTTTAAATACTTTAAAAGTAAGATGATTCGTCACCGTGGTGATATAAATTACTTGCAGAAAAAAAGATCCACGCTAACATGGTTGTAAAATAAAGTTATAATGTTGTAAAATAAGTTTTAATGTTCAAAATTGAACAGCTTAACTTAAGAGGGGAAGAGAGTGTATTAGCTAGGAGTCAAGGTTTAGATGTCTGGTAATTTCGGCCAACGTGGAAAACGTTGATTGTGTTCACCACATAGTTGTTGGTGATTGGTGATTGACTGTAAATCAAACAGTCAATGACTTTAACATTAAGAGGGTTAACAATATTCTACGCGATGAGCTTGGCAGGAATATGTTTTCTGCTTTATGGCTGTTACTTCTTTTGAAAGTTGATCGAGTGGATGATAACATTACAAGGTAATCTGATGTTGTTTGAGACGGATCAAGCTAGATTTCCTGAACGTTTCTTTAATCCAGAATATGTGGTGGGTTCATAACTTTGAGTTTGAGATATAAAACGCCATCCATGAAGTGCAAATACTAATCTGCCCCAGCATTTGTCTCGATTGACTATCTTTAAAAAAAGCAACATTATAAATGGAGAGTAATATGCTAGCTTGCGACCAAGATCAAACGACCAGGTAATTGACGAAGGGTTCTTAGGTTACACAAGAAAATGTCTCAGCACACAATTCTCTAAATTCAATGACTGTTGAGTGTGTGTATGGATAGCAATTGGTTGATTACCTAATCTTTTGATTAACCACAACTATCATCTTTTTAACATGAAAAAATACCAGAAAACATTACAGCAGTTTCCGTTTAGTCTCACCTTCGTATATTTGATGACAATTACTACATGGGACAGTGCATATGCTAGCATTATATGTGGTTTTTTTTGACACAGGAACTGAAGAATAGGCTAGATGAACACAAAATGATATATACTAAATATAAACTCTCTGAACGCACTTTCCAACGCATTACAACACGATCTTTCTTTTACATTTGAACAGGCTGAAATTATTAAATTCATTTTAAGTAAATCTCGACGAAGACTTCTTAAATCAGTACTCATTATACACTCTAATACAATCAACGTGATGGTGTATTTAATTTATTTACAATTAGTGGGAACTGCTACGGATTTTCAAGGAAATCTTTCTTCTTGACTAACTCTCTCTCTCTCTCTCTCTTTATCCTGTCCTGTTTATAACCTCTCTGCTGACCTCCTTCTACAAAAGCCTCCAATCTCCACACGACAAGTCACCAATATAAATGTAAACCAAGAACGCAAATTTTCAACGTAGACCTACACAACTAGGTCTCTTTCTTCAACAACAGGGGTCTACTTCCTACTTTCTAAGTGTTAGAATCGATTTAAAGGAGATCAAACCAGACCATTTTTTCTCTGTGAAACTGACATTGGTCCGTCTGTTTCTGTAGATTATTTCATAATTAAAGGTTACTCGAACATGACATCAAAGCCTGTCCCCCAGGATCGTCATGGATATTGAATTTGTGTGTACATTAGGAACGGCATTCCATGTGGCAGGGAATATCCAAAGAAGGACCTAAATTGCGCCATATGTATTTCCGCGTAGCACTTAGTCACAGCACAACATTCGCATTTGTCGTCTGTCGTCCCTAAAATGACGGAGTTTCTGCTCATCCTTCTACCAACAATTACGTCTGTGGATATTTTAATGGTCACAATATTGAATGGTTTGTCCACTCAAACAAAACATGGGATGGATGGAGGTTTTGTCACGATTTTAACCTTGCTTATTATTTAACACAGATTGTTGACAAACTCGGGTACCCGATGCTGATAGCCATTTTGCAAGTCTTCTCGATCTTTTTCTGACAACTAGTCTTGAACTGTGCTCATCCACTGTTCTGTCTCCGTTGATTACCTAGTTGTCTCGATTAAGATAAAAAAAAACTGCATCAAGACCTCTGATATCCCTATCTATCGCACAGTGTATCGACACTAAATGGCTAACTGGGACAGCTTCAGATCTTTTATCAGAAATCCCTCTGCCTTCTATATTTGAAAAGAATTGTCCTGCATAGTATCCGATTAAACTGATTGGTTAATCGTTGGTATAGATAACTGAATACCCTCCTATAATTTCCAACAGAAACCAAACAGCAAGCAGTTGTACACTCCAGAATGTGCCGACGCCATTGATCAGAGAAACAACTATTTCAATTGCTTTCAACGAAATAGATATTCTAAAACCAAAGAACCCTTTTGGATAGCCAGCAATAACTGTAAAAGGGTCATAGGAAGGCGAAAGAGTCATATACCCAATTCGTTAAGTCTAGAGTAGCTGAGATGAGGTTCGGTACTCATGAATTTTGGCGAATAACAAATAGGATCCTGAACAGACACGTGACCTCTATCGCAACCATCATCAATGGACCAGCGGTGATTTCCTCAGCATCCGATAAAGCCAAACTTTTACAGAGAAATGTGCATCAAATTCAACCATTTGCGATCAGGGCCGCCTACCTCTTGAATTTCCTCCTATGACTGAGCGACATTCATATATTTGTCAGGAATGTTGCCAAACTTATCAAAAACCTTGATGCGAGCAAAACAACTGGCCTTATAACCTTTCAATCAGTGCTTAAAAAGCTGCAACCGGAACTAGCCCCATTCTTACAGAGCTGACCAATCGTTGCCTTAATGAGAAATGCTTCCCAACACATTGAAAAACGTCATCAGTTTAACCAGTATTTAAAAATCTGGGAGACCGGTGTTTTGCATCTCAGTGCAGACCAATCAGTCTCCTGTGCGGCATGAGCAAGTTTCTTGACACTGTGATAAATTATGAATTTTAAATCACCTCAGGAAATACAGCCTATTAAGTGACAAGCAATATGGATTTCGTCCGGCAAGATCAACGGCTGATGTATTGGCTGTAATATCACACAGGATCAGTTAATTTATTGACGGGGCTTGGATTCTAGAGAAATAGCTCTCGATTTATCAAAAGCCTTTGATAGGGTTTCGCGTAAAGATCTATTTCACAAGCTTGTTATCTATGGAATATCTGGAAATGTACTCTCAGCCATCAAATTCTTTCTATCTGATATGTTTATAAAAGTAGTCGCTTATGGGTAAAAGGATAAAGAACATAATATCTGTGCCGGCGTGCATCAAGGATCAATTCTAGGCTCAACACTCTTCTTGACCTTCATCAATGATCTTCCAAATCACATTCAAAGATCATTCGTCAATATTTATGCAGATGATATAAACATCTATGGTAACACTTCTAAGAGCATTGATAATCAAGATCTTTCTGATTCTCTCTTTTCCGACCTGCAGCACGTCGTGCAATAGGGGAAATATGGTTGGTTACTTTTAATACGTCTAAGACCAATCTTCTCTTCTTTTACCACAAACGCTCTGACCTTCAATTTGCCCCAATTGAAATTAATGGCTCTCACATTGAAAGGTATCCCCTGGCTTTAATAAGCGCCTGGGACTGACCTTTACTCCAGCCGTGAAATGGAAGACTTACATCAAATCCGTGGCTAGAAAAATTGTTGGTTCATTCTACCGCTTCAAAAAGTATTCCAGTCCTTGCGCAATCTTTTACCTGTATAAAAGTCAAATACATCCTATCATCGAGTAATGTTGCCACATTTGGGGAGGTGCAGGTCAGAGCGACCTTTCCTGCCTTAACAGAGTACAAAACCGACTCCAAAATCTAGTTGGCTATGTCTTCTTCTGCACCCTAAGGCCTCTTTTTCACAGAAGAGAGGTTGGTAGTCATTCTCTACTCTATCGTTACTTTCAGGGCAGGTGTTTGACTGAGATTCATTCTATGCCCCCCCCCCCTGTAAGACTTTCACAAGAATAACTTGTCTAACTTCAACCACTGTCAATAAATTCTCTTTCCCCTTTGTCTACCAAGAACTAATCGAAACGTACACAGGCAAAGTTTATTTCCTAGAACTGCCCGTCTGTGGAACACAGTACCACGGGGTCGCTTCCCGACTGACTATAACATTGCAGTTTTCAAGTCCAATGTAAACAAAGTCTTTCTAAGCCCTTCTTGTAAATAATCAATTTCTCTACGTGTTACAACCATCGTTACAAGTCCCCTCGGTGTCTCACCGTCTATCCGTCAAACCCAATAACCCATAACACTTATCCTCGAATGGCCTTTGGACCTTGATAAGTGATTACTCGTTTGAAATATATATATATATATATATATATATATATATATATATATATAAAGTTAGGTTATATATTTTGTTGTACAGGATAACCTTCCAAACTAATTAACCGATCGTTATGAAGATTATTTGTATAGTGATGTGGTCATTTATATATCGCATGTTTTAGAGTCACAAACAAAACAGAAATCCGAACACGAAGACAAGACAGACATACTGGCACATACATAAGGATAGAGAAATACATATGGGTCTGTTATAATTCAACGTTTTGACTGAATAAGGATTCGCTTTTGTTCACGTTATGAAGAATCAATATAAACCCAAGCCCTGATCTCTTTCCCGATGTAAACGGATATACCAGCTCATAAGAGTTTGCAAAAGGCAGCGAGATTATGGAGGCTCGTATTGATTTAAACTGTAATTCGCAAACATACTTTTGAAACTAGTCACATTTGTCTTGTGAAAAGTATTGGCTACTTGAGTTGTACACCGAAGTTCTATTCCGAAGCGACCTCCCTGCCCCCTCTCTCATTCTGTGTTTATTTTGCAGAATGTTCTTTTTTAAGACGGGACTATTAATAAATAATTCTTTGATTACTGCGAAGAATTATATTTTTACAAGAATCTTTAGTCGATAATCCGGTTATATTGAAAACACGTATTCGTTAGAGGACAATGTCAATATATATATATATATATATATATATATATATATATATATATATATATATATATAGCGAGAGATAGAGAGAGATAAAGAGAGAGAGAGAGAGAATTATGAGTGGAAGAGAAATCGAGAGATAATAGAATATATATATATATATATATATATATATATATATATATTAGTAGTAAGCTATGAAAATATATTTATGGCAATCAAGCTACACAGAGGCTCCCGCGTTTCATCCCCGGGGGGAATCGTCAGGCTAAAATGCATGGAGTTATTTTTGCAGGGTCTTTTATATATATATGGCTTGCTAGTTAACCAATCAGATTCGTTGGGATTCTTCGCGAAAAAAGGCTTTGTTGGTGTTACTCCCTATATCCTGTTCTATTGTTTTGTTATCAATGGGTTTGCCTATATCCTGTTTCCTTTGTTGTGTCAATATAATGGGTGAATTTATTTTAACACGTGGTTCCTTGTATTTCTATTTTAGGTTTGAATTTTTAAATTGTTAATTTTTTTTGTTGTTTTTTTTTGTTATTTTATTTATTTGTTTATTTATTTATTTGGTTATTTATCGTTAGCCTAATGGTAAATTTATTTCTATGTAAGCAGCTGCTTGCTATCTCACTTCTAGAATTTAATAGATTTCGGGGATCTTTAAAATTTAGGATTTCAAATTGTTCATTCAAACATAATCTACACGGGTCGTCTAAATTTCTACATGTACTGGCCTGTCTTACTATTTTCCATTCAATTATTGGTGAATGTCCATTTTCTTTGAACTCCCAATAGTGGTTTGCTAGCTCTGTTTTAGTTCGACGTTCTCTGTTTTTAAGTGTGCTTTGTGGTCATAGTATTGCCCGGGCAAAAGTGTAACATATTTCTATTAAAACTTCTATCTATTTACTCTTCTGTCTGTCTGTCTGTCTTTCCCTACCTCCCTTAATCCACACTTGTTCCTCTGCTGAGCCCATTCATCTGTATGAACATACAAACACACGCAGACAACTCTCCTTATATAAATTCCGAGAGGAATGAGTCGGCATAAGGGAAGTAACTCCTTGATAAAAAATCAGAGTTACTTCTTTTTAGTACATAAAATTGCTGAAAAATCGACTCTCTCTGATAGAATCAGCGTCAGTTTAGGCTCATAGAATTAATATTTCTTCTAAACTTTAGATATTATTCAACCAAGGCAATACTGATCAAGGATACAGCAACATTTTGGCTGTTTTGTTTATAGTTTTATTTTAACTTTAAGCTAGGCAGACATGCATACACACAGCGAAAAATGCACTTTGTATAATAAACTACTAGGACTACTCGGTGTTGCTTGGCGTCATAAAAAATAAAAGAAGTTAAATAGTGTGTGTAACTTCTATATATTAACACTTCTATCTCTCTCTCACTAACCATCTCTCAATCTTTTTGTCTTTTCTCCTCCCTAACTATTTATCCCTCTCCCCAACCTTTTCTTTCCCGTATCACCTAGCAGAGAAATGGAGTACAGCCAATGGAATGAAGAGGCGTGTACACGTGACTGGTTTTACTCACAGCGCACTCGAATGACAAAAATTCCACAGCGTGTAGATCAGATAGATTGTCGGAATAGTTATGATGCTAAACACAACACTTTAGAATACTTCACAACTAGTGTTGGGACAATTAATCAGAATCGGAATCGGGAATCGAAAATATCGAAACATTTTGGGGTATCGGTATCGGTATCGGTATCGGTATCGAAAAAAAATTTAGCCAAATTTCCGATTCCAAATACGATCCTTTTAAATTGTTTTGTTTGTTTAAAACTTAGTTCTTCATTGTTTGTACTAATGATAAAATGCTAAATATTTTCTTTTTAAACAAACAGTAAAACTAAATTCTGTAGTTCATAATAACGAATTTAGGTAAGAGTAACACCGGAAAAAATAGCCCGATAAAAAACAAGAAAAAATGGCACGAGTTGATGAGTAGGAAAACTAAAGTCTGTTAAGCTATCATTGCGCGAAAGGTGTATTTTGTCCTGTGTGTGGTGCCACCAGCCTCTAGAGTCCACGAAATTCAAGTCAGGGGGTCAAGTTGGAATTAATGACTAATTATTAATGAAGTTGCAGTAATAATTATTTAATTTAAGGCGGCAACATTTCGAAAATCAGAAAAAATCGGCGCTAGGCGTTTCTTTCTCCTGACGACAAAAAGAGAGAAAAAAGAGTAAAAAAAACAGAGAAATAAACGATCAACAAAAGGAAAGAAAAAACAAGAACAAAAGTCACTCGTGGTAGTTTATGAACGGACCAACACATCCCGCTGGCGATAGCTGTTAAGCCGCAGGTGATTTGGCCTTTTCACACTTCAGAACCTGATGAACCGTGTTATTGAAAACAAATCTGAGGACGAATATAAGAAAAATTCGATTGACAAGGGCCCTATTTAATTCCGGGTATAATGATGTTTTAGTTGAGAAAACAGTGTTTTCTTCTATTAGCCCTAAGTTCGGTCTAAGGCCACGCAAAAAGATGGTAATTTTCATTGCCTCGTGCCATAAGTCTACCAAAGGCTTCTTCACTAGGGTAGTCACTCTGTCACACATACATGTGAAATAATATGTGAGTACTAAACGTTCAGATTGAATGAACGCATATTAATAATATTTGTTCATGTTAACCATTTAAACACGTTTGCAAATGCTATGAAATAATATTTGTATACTAAACATGCAGATTTAATGAACGCATCTTAGTAATATCCGTTCTTGTTAAACATTTAAACACGTTTGCAAATGCTATGAAATAACATTTGTATACTAAACGTGCAGATTAAATGAACGTATCTTAGTAATATCCGTTCTTGGTACCGCTTTAAACACGTTTGCAAATGCTATGAAATAATATTTGTATACTAAACATGCAGATTTAATGAACGTATCTTAGTAATATCCGTTCTTGGTACCCATTTAAACACGTTTGCAAATGCCATGAAATAATATTTGTATACTAAACATGCAGATTTAATGAACGCATCTTAGTAATATCCGTTCTTGTTAACCATTTAAATACGTTTGCAAATGCTATGAAATAATATTTGTATACTAAACATGCAGATTTAATGAACGCATCTTAGTAATATCCGTTCTTGGTACCCATTTAAACACGTTTGCAAATGCCATGAAATAATATTTGTATACTAAACATGCAGATTTAATGAACGCATCTTAGTAATATCCGTTCTTGTTAAACATTTAAACACGTTTGCAAATGCTATGAAATAATATTTGTATACTAAACGTGCAGATTAAATGAACGTATCTTAGTAATATCCGTTCTTGGTACCCATTTAAACACGTTTGCAAATGCCATGAAATAATATTTGTATACTAAACATGCAGATTTAATGAACGCATCTTAGTAATATCCGTTCTTGTTAAACATTTAAACACGTTTGCAAATGCTATGAAATAACATTTGTATACTAAACGTGCAGATTAAATGAACGTATCTTAGTAATATCCGTTCTTGGTACCCATTTAAACACGTTTGCAAATGCCATGAAATAATATATGTATACTAAACGTGCAGATTTAATGAACGCATCTTAGTAATATCCGGTTTTTTTTACTTATTTAAACACGTTTGCAAATGCCATGAAATAATATATGTATACTAAACATGCAGATTTAATGAACGCATCTTAATAATATTTGTTCTTGTTAACCATTTAAACACGTTTGCAAATCCTATGAAATAATATTTGTATACTAAACATGCAGATTTAATGAACGCATCTTAGTAATATCCGTTCTTGTTAAACATTTAAACACGTTTGCAAATGCTATGAAATAACATTTGTATACTAAACGTGCAGATTAAATGAACGTATCTTAGTAATATCCGTTCTTGGTACCCATTTAAACACGTTTGCAAATGCCATGAAATAATATTTGTATACTAAACATGCAGATTTAATGAACGCATCTTAGTAATATCCGTTCTTGTTAAACATTTAAACACGTTTGCAAATGCTATGAAATAACATTTGTATACTAAACGTGCAGATTAAATGAACGTATCTTAGTAATATCCGTTCTTGGTACCCATTTAAACACGTTTGCAAATGCCATGAAATAATATTTGTATACTAAACGTGCAGATTTAATGAACGCATCTTAGTAATATCCGGTTTTTTTTACTTATTTAAACACGTTTGCAAATGCCATGAAATAATATATGTATACTAAACATGCAGATTTAATGAACGCATCTTAATAATATTTGTTCTTGTTAACCATTTAAACACGTTTGCAAATCCTATGAAATAATATTTGTATACTAAACGTGCAGATTTAATGAACGTATCTTAGTAATATCCGTTTTTGTAAACCATTTAAACACGTTTGCAAATGCTATAAATAAATATTTGGATACTAAACGTGCTGATTGAATGAACGCATGTTAGTAATATCTGTTCTTGTTAAACATTTAAACACGTTTGCAAACGCCATGAAATGACATTTGTATACTAAACGTGCAGCGTTAATTAACGCATCTTAGTAATCTCTGTTCTTGTTAACCATTGAAACACGTTTGCAAATGCTTTGAAATTCAAGCGTATGGCATTTGTCAAACGCATGTAGCTTGGAAATTTGAAAATACGACCAAAATCCAGTTTTCGAATATACCTACGCTGCAAGATATTTAAAAACGTGTATACTATCGTAAAAGGTTTATCAATCCATGTGATTTGGTGTGTCATGATGTCCAAAATTGGAAATTTTGAATCTTTTTTCTTGTCTTTTTATAACATTAATGAACGCTTGTGTGTATGTGAAACTTTTGAAATATGTCTATTCATTAGTGCTCTGCGCTCACGTATGGTGCTGCTGCATGATACCGTTTATAGATATTGTAGAATTATAAGACGTAAAATAAAGAAAAAAGAGATCCCATACATTCTTCACATAGAAAATCTATCAAGGATAAGCCGTGCAATTTTGTAGAAAAGTCATAAAAGAAGTGTATACGAAAGCTAAATCTCTGTTAACTATGAATGCGCTTAAACATGATGCACTTATCTCTTAGTGTGAGAAGAAGCATAAATAATAGCTGTTCTTTGGTGAGCGTGTGTGTGTGTTAATGTTATATATTCCTTGATGATGGAGTGCTTTTGATAGTGAATAGTGAGGTATGCAATAAATATTTCACAATAGAGGACCTTCGTGTCAGTGGGAGAGCCGTATGAGGCGTATACACGTGGTTGGTGAAATCACGTGAAGTTAGATGAGTTGTTGCAATATTTTTTGATGATCTAGACTGAATGTAAGGTGTAGATATTTCTCCGAGCGGATGGTCCAACCAGAAACAAATGGTAGTAAAGGCTCCATTAGTTAAATTGAATAACATATTTTTTATTTAAAATCGTCGTAATATTTAACGTGCGTGTGAGAGATAGATGATGATGATGATGATGATGATGATGATGATGATGATGATGATGATGGTGGTGGTGGTGGTGGTGGTGGTGGTGGTGGTGGTGGTGGTGGTGATAATGATGCTGCTGCTGATGATGATGCTGCTGATGATGATGATAATGCTGCTGCTACTGCTGCTGCTACTGCTGCTGCTGCTGCTGCTGCTGATGATGATGATGATGATGATGATGATGATGATGATGATGCTGCTGCTGCTGCTGCTGATGATGATGATGATGATGATGATGATCTGATGATGATGCTGCTGTTGCTGCTGCTGCTGCTGCTGATGATGATGATGATGATGATGATGATGATGATGATGATGATGATGCTGCTGCTGCTGCTGCGGCGGCTAAGGACTTTATTCACTCTGGGTAAATGAGTTTCTTATGATTGAACGCAATGTCTACTGCCCAGTAATTGTGGATTGAACGAGATCGAGATCGCCTGCTTAATTGTGAATACACGAATGACGGCAAAATAATTAGTCTCTTTATTTCTATTTTATCCTTATAGAAATAATATAGAAGTAAAGACATTTTTTTTCAGTCATGCAAGAAGAATATCTTAACAGATATGTCACAGTTTATGCATTTTCAAATAAAATCAAAGTAGAATAAATAGTGGTAGTAGTTGTGACTCAACAGGCCACGCGTGCGTCTAGTGTATATATATATAGTAAATTATGAAAATATATTTATGGAATTAAGCTACACAGAGGCTTCCGCGTTTCATCTGCGGGGTGAATCCTCAGGCTAAAATGCATAGAGTTAGTTTTGCCGGGTGTTTTTATATACACGACTAGCTAGTTATCCTTAGAGGGATGATGTTTTAGCTAACCTATTTGGAGTCCAGGATTGAATGCTAGTGGTTGGGTCTCTTTCAGGTTTTGTTTGTCTTGAGGTGACTCTACCTGTCTCTCATTTTTTGTTATTATAACTTCTACAAATCCACACTACAAACAGCTTACTATTTCCTATAGTACCATCAGGTCAAACTTAGCTGATGTCTTTTCCTTTCTCTTAGCTAAATCTCCTCACAAATGTTCTTTTTGTGAGACAAATCTGGATGCGTCTATTAATAGAAACAATCTACATATGGATGGTTATTTGCCTCTTGTCCGCTTAGACTCTTCCACGCATGTGCATGGTCTTGCTCATTATCTTCGCAAGGATCTCGTCATTGCATGTGTCTCCAGCCTTTAATTTCATGGGTTTCCTTTTATCTGTCTGCGGTTGTCTTTGTTGCACTCCACTTCTTATTTGTTCTTTTTGTACCGTTCTCCTTCTGACAATGGCTGCTCTGTTGTTGATGCTATATCCAGCAGTATTGATGATGCATTGCAAATGTATCCATCAAGCTCCATCTTTGTTTTTAGTGACTTTAATGCTCATCATTCTGCTTGGCTCCCTGACTCTAACCGCACAGATCAAGTTAATAAAATCTGTCTTAACTTTTCTCTGTCTCATGACTTGTCTCAAGTTGTCACCTTCCCCACACGTTTTCCTGATAATGATATTCATCAACCATTTTTACTTGATCTTTATCTCACTTCTGTTCCTGACTCACGTTCTATTTCCTATTCTCCTCCATTGGGGTCTTCTGATTATGCTGTTGCTGATATTGAGGTTGATTCCTCTCTTCAAGTGCTCGTTCCTTCCATAGGAAGGCTGATTTGGATGGGCTTCGCTGCTTCATATGTGACGTTCGATAAGGGTTCTATCTTTGGTATGTTTCCGAATGCTGCTGCTAGGGGGGTTACTGCCTAGCTTCTTGTTGGAATTGACACTTTCATTCCTCATCGTAGGTTTCAAACCAGACCTCATTTTGCTCCATAGTTTTCATCTGTTTGTGATTTTACCATCGTAATCATTAATTTAATCAGTATCGTCAAGATTGTTCTGAGACTTCTAGACAATCCTACAAAGAGCAATCTCAAAAGCTAAGTCTCATCATCATCATCATCATCATCATCATCATCATCATCATCATCATCATCAAAATCATCATCATCATCATCATCAACCGGTTTATTTGTTGAATCAGGCCACAATTAATCCTCTGATGAGGGTGGGGCCTGATTGTCTAGTCTCGAAATCTAAGTCTTCCTCTCCATTCTTGTCTTTGGCAAGGCTTGATGGAATCCATACCCATGGCCTTCCTATCACGTTTGACTACTTCCTCCCAAGTCAACTTGGGTCTGCCAGTGGTGATGTTCTCTGCTGGCACATTCAACTGTCGGACTTTAGCAATCCAGCCACCGCTACGCTCAATGTGACCCAACCAACGCAGTCTGTTCTTCCGCATGATGTCCGCAAGGCTTTTCAAGTCGACCTGTGAGAGCAGGGATTCAAAAGAAACGTAATGTTCAGGCCTCACCAAACAGATCCATCTGACCATTGCCCCGTCATTACGGCGCAGCTTCCTTAGTATGCCAGTCTAGCTATTCTTAAAGGATTCATGACTCTATATCATCTCAAAGGATTGGCTCTCGTGATTTTTGGAGAATCTACAATAGTGTTATTAATAATGGCAAGTCTGCTATTCCTCCTTGTTTTAATGGTTTTCATGTTATTTCCTCTTCTAACGATAAGGCTGATCTCTTTGCTCGTCTTTTTGCTGACAATTCTTCTTTTGATAATTCGGGTGCTGTTCTTTCTAATTTCCCATTGAAAATTGATCAGTCTCTCGATTTTGTTATTATCACTCCAAAGATGGTTGCTCGGGTTCTTGCTGATCTTGATCAGTCTAAGGATTCCGGTCTTAGTTCAATTCCTGTTGTCGTTCTCAAGCGTTGTGCTCCTGAACTTTCTTCTATATCCTTTAAATTATTCAATCTCTGTTTATCTAAGTCCTGTTTCTCTTCTTGCTGAGAGGAGTTCTCTGTTGTCCCTATCTTTAAAAATGCTGGTGATCAGTCTGACCAAACTATGTGTCGTCCTGTTAGTCTTCCATCTGTTATTATCAAATGTTTTGTAAGGTTGTTCAATGTCAAGATTGTTCCTTTTCTAGAAAGCCTGGGTCTCGTTAGTGATGTTCAGTATGGCGTTCGTCGTCTTCGCTCAAATGCTGATCTTTTAAGTGTTGTAACACAGCACGTGTCTCTGCTTACGGATAATTCAAGAGAGAGTAGAGTCATTGCGCTTGACATTTCGAAGGCGTTGACAGAGTGTGACATTCTAGTCTCCTTCACAAACTTAAAGGTTGTAGTATTGGTGGTGAGGTTCTTGACATTAATTGATCTTTTCTTTCTCATCTAATCTTGCGAGTAGCTTCGAACGATGTCTCTTCATTCTCTTTTCATTTTAACGATGGTGTTCCTCAGGGCTCTATTCTAGGCCCAACACTGAATATTGTTCAGAAAATTAACATGTATGCTGATGATAAACATCTATTCTGGTGTTGCCTCTCGCCCATCTCTCGAATCAGTCGAAATATGCAGCTGATCTAGAAGTTTACCTGGGTTCAGTTGTGGATTGGGGTACGAATGGCTTGTTTCATTTAATCCTGTTAAGACGCAGCTCATGTCTTTCAAACGTAGGCGTGTGCCTTTTCATTCCTGAGCTTCTCGGATGGGGCTGCTCTTGATGAGAAATCGACAATGTGAAACTTCTAGGTTTTCTCTCTCATCAAATCTTTCTTGGAATTCATACATAAGATCTATTACTCTTTCTGCTTCTCCTTAAGTCGGTTCTCTCTCTCTCTCTCTCTCTCGCTCTGGGTCTTTCTCTCTCTCCAAACATTTTCTCACGCTTGAGGTTATTCTCTATCTCTACAAAGCTACTATCAAACCATGTATAGAGTACTGTTGCCATATTTGGGCTGGTGAATCTTTGCCCAATATGAGGGTTCTTGATATGTGCAGAAAAGTATCTGCAATTTGATTGACCCTAACCTTTTTTTTCTCTGCACCTTCTCTCTCACAGACGTGATGTTTTTAGTCTCAACCTTTTCTATAAATACTCTTATGACATGTATTCTTCAGAGTTATGCTATCTATTTCCTGCTTTCTTTCTTCCAGCTCGTTTGACTCGTTGGTCAAGTGGTCTCCATCAATTCGCTGTTTTGACACCTCATTGTAATACAACTTCCTATTCCAGTAGCTTCTTTCCAAGAACTGCAGGCTTGTGGAACTCTCTTCCTGCTGACTGTTTACCTCCTACCCATAGCCTTGTTTTCTTTTCAAGACTAAAACCAATAGGCATCTCCTGTCTTTGCGATAATCATATTTCGTTCTCGTTAGCTCCTTACATCAAGTGGCTTCATGCCTTGTCTGGAGTGATGGAATACACATAGAGTAAATAGGGATGAGAGAAATACGTAGATATTTATGATGGCTTGTCTAGTAAATTATAAATTACGATCAATTCGAACAATTAAATATAATTTTTTCAAACATAACTTAATCTCAGAATAAGGCATAATTAAGTATGTCTTTTTTGTGATAAAAGAATACAACAAATAAAACTTAGGGAAACAAACTGTGATTAACTCACATTTTGTATAATAAATAGATAAAAATAAAAATATATTCCTGCATAGCTATATTCACCGAGCATGATTCCCCCAAAATGAGTCAGAAAAATAAAACCAATGACAAAATTTGAAAAAAGGAAATGCAAATTTTAAAGTGACATTGAAGAGTTCTACTACAAGAAACCAGCAGGACATATGCATAGTTTAAGCACTAACACGAATTATTTTTCTACACACAAGGCTGGGCTAAGTTTTGTTGTGCAAATAACTGCCCAAACACCGGGTTGAAATTATAATAATAGTTCTGTTTAATTCTTAAGATTTATCCACATTGAAGTCGATAATCTCCTTCTTTATAATGTTAAGTAGTTTCATATGTTTATATATTTGCATGTACAGGATGCACTCCTAAACTAATGTATCGATCACTGTTAAGCGTAATGGATCAAAATGCAGCCTATAATTAGTGTAATTAAGTTGTATGTAAAGGGGATAAAAGAGGAGGTGACGACTTTTATAAAAATGCTGAAATCTCTGAATTTGTGAAACTAAAAAAATAGATATTAAACATCAATTAAATAATATTCCGAAAATTTTAGTTTTTTTTAAATATTTAAAAGGGTGCATAATTATGTCACAAGTCTTATTTGAACATTCAAATGTTTCAATTTGCACTAATTTAACTAGATTCCCGAAATTCAATTTCTTCTAAATGTCCCTTTAATTTACAACATTTGTAAATGATTTTGTTCAAAATTACAATAAAGATTCTAGACATGAGGGTAAGTATGATTGCATCTTAATTCTAATCTTCGTAACGGAACATAAAAGTGAGGCAAAACAGCTTGAGGAATTAATTTCACCCGCCCTGGCACGGGTATACTCGTTACATAATGAAATACGTGTTTGAGTGGAAAGATTTAAAGGTCAGAGGTGACACCAGATGGATGTCACGAAACCACGTGATCTTTGGGGAAGAAATTTTTATCTCTTAGCTGGCTAGATTTCAAGCAGAAGGACGCATCAGGTCGCGGTCTACAATGCAGACAGCGCGAACAGTATGGTCGGGTGTAACGAGCTATCCGTCAATCTATCTGTCTTTCTCTCTCTCGCCATCTCCCTCTCTCCCACCCTCTCTCTCTCTCTAACGCGTATACAAGTTGTTTCGCTGATGTTCTTCTGTGATTGTCTTTTTAAAATAAACCTTTTATAAAAAAACATCGGCGTCCGAGTAATGTATTTCACAGAGGATCAACAACCTGGATTTACGACTGCAACACGGGTGTATAACGTTTTATACATTCATCGGTAAGATAAAATATAATATCTTCTTTGTTAATTTATATAAGAACATTATTATTTACAAAATTCTTAGTAAAAGTCATTGCATCATAAGATGTTGTTATTGCCTTAGCTTTAAGACAGTATTAATATTAAGTGGCTTCAGACTTTTGTTAATACGTAACTATTTTTCGACATGTAACAATTTTTCAACACGCAACATTTGCACACATGCAAATACAGTGCATATGCAACAATTCTAGCAGTCTTTGTAATTTCTTCAAATTTAAATCGATTCACCTTTTAAACTCTATAATCTTCAACATAATATGACAATTTCCATTTTAAGATTTAGAAATGTAAACGTATTATAGTTTCAAATGACGCCATTGAGAAATACAAATGAAAGCGATTTATCTCCCATTTCACCCAAAATGCCGTTTCATTCGGCTCTTGTTTCAGTAAAAATATGTTCGTTTTCTGAAGTGATGGAATTCGTTTAAACTTGTCACAATTTAAGAAAGAAAATCACAGAATCTGGCGCCAGAAGAAAAGGACAAACCCTCGAAGAAAAACCTGAGTGTCATGTTTCTTTTTAAGCTAGAAGCTTTTAGGAATAGCGTCAAATTTAAAATTCAGGCTTCGATGATTGTCAAAAAGGATTTGGGAGCTTAAATAATTTCGCATGAAATCGATCAATCGATAAGTAAATAAAATATTAAACGGGAAAACGACACGCGTAGTGAATCTTACATCATCGAAAGAAACAATACGAAAATAACAAATGGAAAAGAATAAAATGTTTTTCTTCTGATTTTAGTGTAAAAAATATCAGGGAGAAGGTTTCTTTATGGCACGCATAGCATTCAGTTTTTATTTAGGGTGAGGCACATATGTGGCATGAGATGACAACCTAAAATAAAAACGAATCTATTTCTGAGTAAAATTTAAACAAAAATTAAAGTAAAGAAAGAGGAGAAAATAATCAATGAGAGTTTGTATGTGGGATTCCTTATTTTATGGGACATCAGCTCGTTTTCGGCTATTTATAGGTAAGTTGAAAGAGTGCGATGGTTATCGGTTCTGACTATATACAGTAATGATAAAATATAAGACAAAAAGAAATAATTAATTAAGCTTAAGGGGTCTTAAGAAGAAATTGTAATTCAGAAAATCTTTCTTAATCGGTGTCTAATGACTATCGAATAAAATTTAATGCAAATCTGAAATATTTGAGTTATCAAATTGGAGGGTGTGGCCATATTATTGCCCCTAAACCCCTTTGAAATATTCCAAAGAAAATGAAATTTGGGGGAATATGTTCAAGTTCTGCAGGAGTCAGTTAATCAAACTATTGGGAAAAGGTATTAATACGTCTCTTCCTTTTTAACAAAATAGAAGGCTTAACTAGACTCTCAAAGCTTGTTAAGGCAACAAGTGTAGGAGAAGGAAACCCCGAAATAACCAAGTAATCGTTTGACGTGACAGAGCTAACTGTACATTTATCAGACATTGCTTGGTGGAGAGAGTGGTATTGTTCACCACAATGCATAATGAAAAATAAAAAAAATTGTTTTAAAGGAAATGCGATTTAGGATTGTTTCACTATGAACTCCTTATGGCGCAGACACTCTTTCAGGTGGTATCCATAGTTTCTAAAGCTTGGAAAGGCTAATACATTTCAATGACAGACTGTTACAATGGAAATACCACCTTTCCCTATAAACATTTCTGGTAAGTGTTATCTTATATTGCAGAATGCATATATATATATATATATATATATATATATATATATATATATATATAGGATAAAGAAGCTTTGAATTATTTTAAAAAAAAAGGAAAAAAAAAGAAGGAAAATGCAGTTTAAATTGCCAGAGAAACTAACTAAATCCAAGATATTGCAGACTTAATATTCGTTGGAAAATTCATAAATAAAACAATATAATAGTAAGTAAATAAAATAAAAAGGGGGATTAAGTATCTAACAGTATATATACTCAATAATGCTTTATGACATTTCTACGAAAGTACACAAGCTATATGTATTCAACATTAATAATACAATGCAAGACACAAAACAATTTATATAGGCCATCCAAAAGAATCACCCGTCATAGGAACAGCCCCAACTATTAACAATATACAATAAACCTCTTTCGTATTCCTAGTGACAGCGGTAATATACTTACAATAATATACAGACCCCAAGGACTGTATATACTTGGTATAATAACTAAATCCGTATATTGCAGACGTACTTTTACCGCAGAAAAAATCGGAAAATACCAAAGGGGACCCATCTATATTAGTCGTTTAACAAAAGCAAGGATCTAAGCCCCATAAAATAGAAAAGAAGATCATCAGCTGTTTACCATGTAACTGGTTCTGAGATTTCAAAACAGAACAGTTATTATATTAAATTTGTGACTCTCCCGCCATACTGATCAAAATACCAGTTCTTCCATAACCAAATGTTGAGAGACTCCAGTTATTATTTTACCCGTAACAACACAACAGTTCCACACCATGCTAGATACTGGAAGCGTCAACATTAAAATAAAACAGCCTCGTAGAAGAACGAGGAAGAAGGCAAACAAAAAACAAATCATCGAATAATGCAGTAATATATACACACGTCGAACAGAATGACGAAGTAAACAGAGACAAAATAGAAAAAAAAATACATTTACACAAGATCTAAGCAAGAAGCATGCATCTACCATTTCGTAGGAAGAAAATTATCACATACACACACACACACACACATATATATATATATATATATATATATATATATATATATATATTAATGATATAAATATCAACTTCTTAAAATCCGAAGAGAGACACAAAGGGGTAGTTATCCTATCAGATGGAACTATTTAATATTAATAAACAATTAAAGTAACTTGACTAAACAATTTACTTAAAAGTGTTAGATAAAGTTCTCTTAATTGCTTAATTGATATATATATATATATATATATATATATATATATATATATATATATATATATATATATATATATATATATATATAATCTGATTGTGGAAATAATGATATATATCATCTCACATTTCAAAAATCAAGTATATATATATATATATATATATATATATATATATATATATATGAGGGAGAGAGATGTGTATCTCTCTCTATATAAAATTAGGTATGTGTGCATATTTATATATTACTATGTACAGGATAATCAAAACTAACGAGCAGATCATTATGAATTTTTGGATATATATTCTCGGCAACACGGTGAGTAACAAGAGCGCATTTTTTTTTGTAAATGTTAACATATAGGTGATACAGATATATTAAGTAAGGTATGTGTACATATATATATATATATATATATATATATATATATATATATATATATATTTCGTTGTACAGGATAACCCTTTTAACTTATAACCGATCATAATGAATTTTTGAAATCTAATTCCGGCAAACGTTTAGTTACATGGGCACATTATTTTTGTAAACTTTACCACTTACAGGGTTCACCCACCCAAAATAATACTTTTTTTTTTTAAAGTAATGGTGCACATGCAGGAACGTCAATAATCAATATATACATCGTCGACTATGGAACTTATCATTATAGATTGTAGAATATGTATTCTAGGCAACAGTGTGAGTAACGTTGGCACATTATTTTCTTTGTGTAAATTAGTCATTTAAGAGGGTACTCATGAAGCCATACAATACCCCACCCCAAGAGAAAATATTAAAATTTAAAAATAACGCGATATTTATTGTTTATACTCGTCTTACGACGGGTATTCACTCTCTCTCTATATATATTTATATATACATGTGTGTGTATTCCTTTTCTCTCTCTTTCTCTCGTTCTCTCTCTCTCTCTCTATCTCTCTCTCTCTCTCTCTCTCTCTGTATATATATATACATATATATATGTGTGTGTGTGTGTGTGTGTGTGTGTGTGTGTGTGGGTGTGTGCGTGTGTATAGACATTTGAATAAGTCAGTGACAGGTCGTCTAAATATAGGGTTTGCCTCCTGATATATCATTCTCTAGAATAATGTGCAGTGCAAACGTTATGCATCATATCTCCTTCTGATGCATAAGCGTATTTCGTACCTCTCTCTCTCTCTCTCTCTTAGACCAACATGAGAAAAACGGAAAAGCTTTGCTAAAAGTGTAACTGCCACACACACACACACACATACACACACACACACATATATATATATATATATATATATATATATATGTATATATATGCATGCATACACACACACACATATATATATATGTGTGTGTGTGTGTGTGTGTGTGTGTGTGTGTGTGTGTGTGTGTGTGTATAGAGTCCGGCGATCGGTATGCATAATCCTGACGTTTCCCGTAAGGGTGAAGCGTATAAGTATGCAGATAAAACCAAAAATCATATGAATGAGAATTGTATAAAAATATTATATATATTTTATATATATATATATATATATATATATATATAAGTGTGTGATGTTTAGTCATAGATCTCTCAGGAGGTGGGATCTGAACTCTGCAATACAGATTCCGTAGTCTGGCACGGTATCTATTAAGTCTATACCTTCCATTCTGACGAACGTTCATCTTCTATTAGACAACTATATAAAGTAATGAAGATCGGGCTTTTTATTGATTATCACCCACAGATGATTGCTCACAGCTTTAAATTGTTTTGTCTGCCAGTTTAATTTTGTTTTTCGGTTGTGCTTTTAAATTTAATGACAGCCGCTTTAATCAACAAACGTTGCCGATGATACCGAGATGTTTTAGTGAAGTTGGTGTGTGTAGGCGATTAGAGAAAAGTAGCGTTTGCCGTCGAATTTCAATAACGTTTGAAGCGATGTCTCGCATCAAGTAAAAAGGGAAAGCATTCGAAACACACATGGCAAAATCAGAAACAAAAGAAGAAATCTGTTTCCGGGAGTTGGAGCATCAATTCGAGTCCGAGTAAAAGAATAGTTAGAAACAGAAACAAAAACAATGATAAAAATCCAAATAAACGTTTGTTTGACAAAGAAAAGCAACGAGAAGAAGAAGAAAAGTAGAATCATATGACAGTCGCAGTTAATAAAAACGAGATGCTTGAACGACTAATTAAATGGCAATAAAAAATCACTGCTGAAAACCGATCAGAAATTGAAAATAATGAATCGGTAATTATATAAAAAAAATAGAAGAATACTCGTCCCATGACAGGTAAAATTAATTCCTCGAACAGAACAGTTTGACATCATTTTTATGTCCCGATAATTAAAATCAAGATATAATGCTACAAAACCTTACATGATTTTAATTCTAGAAAATGTCTAAAGTTTACGGTGTCTCAATAAAAAAGTGTAATTCAGTGAATTTTATTTCATTTGTGTCTCATGACTATATCCAATTTGATAGAGATCTGAAAAAAAATGACTTTTTAAATGGGACATTGCGCACATATTATTCTCCCTAAATCCTTTAAAATACACCAATGAGACTGAAATTCGGGGAATATTTATTAATTGTTGTCTAATACATATTGTTAAAATTTAACAAAAATCAGATGTATCTTAATTTTCACGAAGGTTTTCCGTCCCCTTTTTACCCCTCTTAGTATACAACTAAATCAAACTAAATATATCCCACATTTGGGCTACTACGTTTAACAGATGTATTCTAAAGTTCATAATGATCGGTTAATTAGTTTAGGAGTAAATCCTGTCGATACAATTATATAAACCTATAAACATACTTAACTTCATAAAGATAGAGATATGAAAACAACATAAGTATTTAATATATGTATATGCATCTATAGTAATATGAAATACTTGCTGGTGCATCATCAGGTTTCTCGACAAGAAATAACACATTGAACGCATTAACCTTTAAAACAGATATAGCAGTTTCTTCATTCGTTATCGGACGTCCTGAAATACTGAGTTCCTTCTCAGTTCATGATCTTCCTTGTAAATTGACTGGGAAAGATTAACCAGACGCAATATCATAAAGTGAGAGCTGGCTGACTGGTTGGCAGTTTGATTGGTCTCACTTGATAACTCTTGTCATATATCTGTTTCTGGTCACAGCGCTGCTACTTCTGAATATTATATATTCACTTACCTGGCACGCTAGGAAGTAGTGTAGTATCTGTTCCGATGGATACTGCACCCTATAGACGGGTGTCGTCTTGTCTTTCGGGGCTTGATTCCGCCGGTCTGTGGGTTTGTCCTGTGCAGTTCTAGGAGGTCCACCCTCCCAGGCTTCGCCTCCCCTCTTTGGGGAGGAGTAAGTTTATTGCTTACTGCCTGAGGCGCTCCTACCGGGGAATGCCGACGGGGCTGCCCAGGCAATTTTTAATGGCCAGAGTGCTCACTTTCTCGGGCGCTGGCTTTTCAAACCCCACTTACTCGACCCGAGCTGTGGTCACATCTTACTTGTGGGAGTAAGATAAAACTGGCCTTGTGCCTAACTCCTGCAGAGGAGTAAATAAATATTCACTCTTATTGCGGCAGTAAACGCAAGTAAAAATGAATATTCTCACGTTCGTAACTTACTCACCCTGTGACATATGTTTATTATTAGCTTCCTGTCTGACCCTAAGGTTCGACCTTCCGTAACCTCTAACCTCCCATGACCATGTTTTCTTCAGCTTGTCTTTAAAAGCCGTCAAGGAAATTCAATATATTACATTGCATCCCCGTTTTGTGGGCATCCGTTAACTATATTTTGGTTATTAGATATAGGAACGTGAAATTTAGTAGGAATTATCCTTTCTGTGTGTAGACTATTTAAAGCGAAGTAAAGGGACAGAGGTACACATATAATACCTAAGAATTCACTCTAAGATAATGCAAAAAAACAATAACTCCAAAACCATAACATAGATTTCTGTTTTATTTGGTACATGCATTCTATTTTCAGGCTTTTTATAAAAAGGTATTATTCTTAGCTGCTATTTTACCAACAAAGTTAAGCCATATTCTAGCTGATTATTTAAAAAGTATATCATTTGTGGATGCCATGAATGTTCAATAAACTAGTGCCAATTAAATGCAATTTAAAACATATCTAACCACTGTATTTACCTTCACAATAGATTAATGGCACTAAACACAGATCGGTCGCTGGAAAAGCCGGAAATTTGTCAAACGGTAATGTTTTTTACAAAAAATAACTTTCATAGAGTTTTTATGATGCACTAACAGGTGCTCAAAATGTCGTCCGTTGACTTCATAGCTACGTCTTAACCTAAAAATCCCAGCTCGCGTCGCGTATTGAAGAGTAACCTGTTGTATATCATTCCAAGCTCTTGCCAAGCACGTTTTCAAATCATCAATAGAGTTTATATTGCGTCGACAATGCTGAGTTTCTGCTAATAACAATCCCCAAATACAAGTCTGAGCTTTTTGAGGGCCAATCCTCCGGTGCAATCAAACCAGAAGTAGATTGCTCATATTTCACACTCTTCTAGCGACCACTCTGTATATACTAATGTACACTTTTCTAACATGGATTCATACATTCGAGTTAACGTAGTTAGTACTGTTATTAAATATGATGTTTAATTTATCTACATTGACACTTTCCAAAACGAAAAAGAAATACTTCTGGTTTACCGTAGATTCGTTCCGAAAGCGGTACAATGACGTCAGCTATAGGAACTCCTTCTTATTGGACACAGTGAAAAGTACTGCACTGTTTTCATTTCATCATGAATAAACTGTTTTATTTAATAACGGTACTCATTACGCGAAAATGAGTGTCTACAAAAAGCAGTATTATATATATATATATATATATATATATATATATATATATATATATATATATATATATATATATATATATAGGTTATATATTTATTAAGTAGGGTTAACAAACAAGGGTAAAAAAACATTTACATAGTACTAATATTCAATTCCAGAGCAATTATACATTGAAATATTTTCAAGACCAATAAAAACATTAATAATCTAATGTTACTATTACTATATCTCTCCATATATATATATATATATATATATATATATATATATATATATATATATATATATATATATATATATAAAATAAAATATAATTACACGAAATTACATAATCATCGATGACATAATTTATTTCAACTATGTGGTTTTTTCAAGCATCCGATCCAGACGATTACATTTTTGAAAAAAATTATTGCATCGATGATTATGTAATTTCGTGTTATTATATTTTATTTTATTCTTGCTCTGTTTATCACATTGAGCTCTCATACCCGGATTTCCTCTTGGAATTATTTCATTATAACACACACACATATATATATATATATATATATATATATATATATATATACAATGTGGCTGCCTTCCCGATGTGGTGATTTCAAAGATGCTATAGATGGAAGGGCATTCGATGCGAGTTAATTTTGATTTTTGGTCTTTTATTTTTGTCATAATTGAGAACTATTTTATCTTTCTGATGAGTTCAGAGAGGAAAGATCCGATATTGACATACACAAGTTGGTCCACTGTTAAACGAAACGTAACCGTAAAATTGTACCAATAGTGATTGTTTTAAAAAACGTTCTGTAAGACAAATAAAATCTAGGTTTTTGGAATGTAACAACATCTTGTTTATTTTAATATGCTCTGTTGTTACAAGCTGACAATCATCGAGCTTTCAATTGGAAGAGGTTTGTATGAATAAAGAATAGAAGGTATATGCTAAAACATTTATTTTCGCAGTCATATATATATATATATATATATATATATATATATATATATATATATATATATATATATATATAACTTCTTTGTAATATGGTAGAAAAAATCCCAGCAGAATTATCGAGTAATTAAGAATTAAAGTTAAAAATAAAAATTAAGAGCGTACTATTTATTTATTTTGGTACAGAATAATCAGTACAACATTCGTACCGTCGGTTTCAAGCACGGAAGGGCTTAGGCATCCGGCTCTCTTCAGCTTCTGTTATTATCTCTGAAGCTAAAGAGAAACGGATGGCTGAGCCCGTCCGTGCTTGAAACCGACGGTACGAATGTTGTACTAATTTTTCTGTACCAATATATATATATATATATATATATATATATATATATATATATAAATAAAGGTAGATAGGTAGATAGAGATAGAGAGATAGAGAGAGAGAAGAAATATAGAGAGAGATAGGTAGAGAGAGAGGCAGACTGGAACATCACTTTTTGCTTTTCTCGTTTTGACTTTATTTGACTTTATTTATTTTTTTTATAAGCAAGTCACATCCATCTGTACCGTAATTTATAATGCCATCTTTTACTCATAATAAAACAATTTTAATGTTACTCATCATAGAATTGGTTTGCGTTATCGTTCAATCTTCATCTTACTTGGGTGATTCGAAAAAACGACGTCATTCTTATCAGCCAAGTATGGTACAAAGCCATTTCATATTTTACACTCTGTGTGTGTGCATTATGCTATCCTTTTAGAAAAAAAGGCAAATGTAAAGAATGTGTGCGTATTCGTTTGAATTGCGGGATACATAAGGAGCGTGTGAATTAGTTCGACGAAAGCTTAATAACCCTTTAACAGTGGGAACATTATTTGCACATAATTATAACCATGTTAAAAACAAGAGGACACAATCTATATTGGATCGTAATGCCAGAATAAAACAGCCTTCAAACCAAATACAAAAACACAAAACTCCAACGCAAGAAGTCGACACACGAGAATAGCGTAAAGAAAATCCAGAGGCGCTGAAATTAGTTTAAGGGATATTAAGAAATCGGCTACATCGAACGAAATGAATATTAGAAAATAGCAGGAGACAAGAATGTAGGCCTCGGGCAAGACGAGTTTATCAATTATCGAGAGAGTAAATATGGTCTATTTACGTTTCGGATAAGAGTAATTGTAAATTGAATAAGACATGTCTAATATTTCCTTCAGATTTGCCTTCCCATTTGATATTTATCAGTTATAAGTTGTTTATTATAAATCACCGCACACATATGAAAGCACGTACCTATATAGATATTAACCCCTTTTCTCTATCTATCTATCTATCTATCTATCTATCTATCTATCTATCTATCTACATTATTATACTAAATGTCAGTTGATCAATGTTTGTTTCTCTAAGGTGTTTTTCTATATATCTCTATATAAATGTCAATTTACGTTTGTGTGTTTCTCATAGAAAGAAAGGTTAGAGAATCTACATAAAAACTAGACGTGTATATGTAAAATATTTCGGGAAGAAAATTGAAGTGGTTCCGAATCTCTAAGCCCCCTTCCTCCTTAAGAGAGTTATGGGGACATAATCCCTCTTGAATTTTCAAATATATGCTATTTTTATAAAATTAAAAGATATATATGAAACTTTTCGGGGAAGACAATGGAAGCGATCAAGAATCTCTAAGTACTTCACTAAAACATCAATGTATCATTTTTTGATGAAATTTTAATATGTATAAAATTCTCTGGTGAAGACAATGGGAGTGGTTCCAGATCTCTACGTGTCTTTCAATGTACCGAATCGTTATGTGCTCCCATCTAAGGGGGCTAGGGGGATAGAAATTCTTTAAAATTTCAAATACGTATATCCGATTTGAATGAAATTAAAACATCGTATAAAAACTAATTCAGAGAGTTTTACAAGATTTCAGTTTCCTCCGATTATATTAGAGACAACTCAATAAGGAGGGACTGTAAAGAAAGAAGAAAGTAGTATGGTGTTATTAGCACAGTGAAAAAGGACATACTGTTCGCCATTAAATCCCGAGCAACGTCGGGGGACGGTAGATAAGAAGAAAAGAACGAAGAGAAGAAAAACTGACAAAAATGATATTGTCCTCACCACCGGATAATGAGATATTGCTCCGAAATATTATTTTTTAAATATAATTATACACTCTTAATATCTTCTTAAATGGTTTCTTTTCGATATACGAGGGGCGTTCAATAAGTAATGCCCCTGGCCCACTTCCAGTTGTGAGATCTAGATGGAATTTTGCATGATTTTTATCTGTATGGGTGACGTTGCACACAAAAGCTCTGAACTAATCATAGTTTCTGATTTACAGGTATTTTAACTGAGTCAAGTGTGAAAAGGAGCCAGTTGAGTGTTGTACAGTGGTCCGGTTTTTGTATTTTTAAGGACGCACAGCAAAGGAGACTTTTGATGAAATTAAATAAACTTATGGTGATGATGCCCCATCATATGCTCTTGTAAAACGCTGGTATCGTAAATTCAAACATAGCCGGAAGTCTCTGGAAACAGCTCCCAGACCTGGGCGTCCCTCTTCTGACATTGATGAGGCATCTGTCCGTCAAGTTGAGGCTGCCATTTTGGAAGATCGACGAATTACTATGCGCCAAATAGCCCAAGAGGTCAAGATTAGTACAGGATATGTGGAAACTATCATTCATGACCATTTGCATATGCATAAGGGGTCTGGCAGATGGATTCCCAGGTTTCTCACACCTTTCCAGAAGCAAAAACGTGTCGAGTGCTCGAGGATGAATTTGGAGATGTGTCAAGAAGATGAGTCAAAGTTTTTCAACAGACTGATTGCACAGGATGAAACTTGGGTCCATCACTATGATGCAGAGACCAAAGCCCAGTCAATGAAGTGGAAGCACTTGGACTCACCACCTCCAAAGAAGGCAAGGGTGCAGCCCTCTGCTGGCAAGGTCATGCTCACAGTCTTCTGGGACCAGGACGGAGTAGTGATCACAGATTTCCTGGCAAAGGGTACCACAATTACAGGAGCCTATTACGATTCACTTTTGATGAAATTAAGAGAAGCTATAAAAATCAAGAGGCAGGGCAAGATCAGCAAAGGTATCCTCTTCTCTCAGGACAACGCTCTGGTCCACAACTCGCATGTCTCCAGATCAGAAGCACGGGCGTGTGCTTATGAAATCCTTCCCCATCCCTCTTACTCTCCTCATCTTGCACCCTATGACTTTAATCACTTCTCAGCCATAACATTGTTTTTGAAAGGAAAGCGTTTCCCAGATGATGCGGCCTTGATTTCTGAAGTTTCGACGTGGTTGGAGGACCAGCCTGGGGTGTTCTACAAAAACGGGGTCCAGAGCTGCATCAAATGATGGTCGAAATGCATAACTCTGGGTGGGTTCTATGTAGTGAAATACTAATAACTCTGCCAAGTTTCATTAATCTACTGCTATGGGAAATGGGTCAGGGGTATTACTTATTGAACGCACCTCGTATGCATTTATTTAGCTTTCTGAAAATATATAATTCATGTTAAAAATTTTAGTTTTCGGATTAAATGAATCTTGAAATTTATTCTGCTTTAATAGTTCTAATTAGTCGTAATTTATAATTAACTAAATCTAGTTATGTATCTGCTTATCTCATCCCCTCACACTGAACCATTCTATAATATTTCTTAATGTCGCCGTGAGCATTAAGAAAAAGAGAGTCTCTTTTTTCTGCCACGTAGCCATCTTATTTAAATACGTGTGTCTGTGCACATCACAAACACGTATGTAAATTCGATCGCAAAATAAAAGTTTCGTTACTTTATATAAGAATAATAAAGAATAATAATATTTCTATGTAATAATAATAAACTCCCCCCAAAGAAAAAAACAAAATAAAACAAAAAAAGCATCGCTCCCGGCTAATACCATAGGAAATAAGTATGAAAGGCCAAAGAGGATGAAAAGACCGAAGAGAGAAGGCACTAACCAGACCCCCAAAGGATGAGTGTGGAGAGTACCGGGACCTTGGGGGGGGGGAGGCTTATTGCCACTCAAATACCAAAGAAGACCAATACTCGTTGCCAGCGCGAAATCCATGGTAAACGGCTGTTGCGATAACGCAAATTCATTTGCAATAGTTATCGAAAGAGGTGAAGAGCACTGGAAATCTGGGAAAACCTTTTGTCACCCAGACTCCAGGGAACACCACCGGTTATTATCGGTGAATAATCACTGATGTTGACCTGTGTGAAAACTCCTAGTGAATGATGATGATGATGATGATGATGATGATGATGATGATGATGATGATGATGATGATGATACAGAAGTAAAGAGATTTATTACTTTTAGATATACAATAAAAATATCTGAAGATTTATATCTCAGTTTATAAAGTTTCGAATGAAATCAAAGTAAAATAAATAGTGGTTGTGGCCCAACGGGTCAAGTGTATGTCTAACATATATATATATATATATATATATATATATATATATATATATATATATATATGTGTATACATAACGCAATAATCTTCCGTATTGTAAAATTTATAAAATAATGAATAAATTAATTTAAAATAAATACATAGAATATACTGCCAAGTCTGCTGCAAAGATGCTGGACCACCTTTACCGGGCTAGAAAACTTCTCACACGTGCCAATATCTTATATATTTACAAAGCTACAATTCGACTATTAATTGAGTATTGCTGCCACATCTTGGCTGGCGCACCTACCACTAGTCTCTTTTTGTTTGACACGGTCCCAAAAGAGCCTCTAATCTAAATCGATTCCACACTGTCTATCAAGCTCCACCCCCTGTCCCATCGCCGCAATGCTGCATTATTGTGCTTGTTTTACAAATACTTCTATGTAATGTGCTGCAACGAACTTGTTGTTGCACCTGTCACCCCCTCAATTTAAATACTCTTGACCAACACGACAATTATCAAAATCCCACCACTTCAATGCAAAGGTTACCAGAGGCTAGAAAGCTTTATACTCTAATAGCTTCTTTCCTCAAACTGCTTTCCTTTGGAATCCCCTCGTTGCTCTCTGTTTCCACGACTGTACCAACATACAGAAAATTAAATCTAATGTGAATAATAAACTACTCGCTGCGCAGTTCCTTACTTAGAATGCGCTTATAAATCTGGCCCCTAATTCATAGTAGCCTTTTACGTCTCAGCGGCAATATGCCTAGTTTGGGTGAATATAAGTAAAGAAAAAAAACATTAAGATTTAATCCACTTTTAGCGGATTCGTTAGCGCAGATGATAAGATATTCGACAACAGTTTGTCACGGTTGATGGTCGCGTTGCGAATCTCGAGGTGAATGCGCTGGCGATGTCTAGCCACACTGAATAGTCGTGAATCAATTTTTAGCATCTGTATACGTTAGCGCAATTTGCCTAGGATGTGTATCCAATTGATTTAACAACTATCTCTTTCATATTAATTTCCAACACATAATCTCGAGAAATTAATTATTTTAATTGTGACGTTATTTCCAGTTACCTGATAAATGGATGAAAGCTAATGAGGATGCTGATCTGTTATCTTCATTTGTATATTGAGGTTAAAGATATCATAAACTAGAAAATGCAGGAAGGCATAAATAAATACCAAACAAAACAAGATAACAATTTCGCTTTACTTAATGTTACCTTTCGTTTATTATTGATGGAATATCGAAGAATAATAAAAGCATTAGAGACGAAGTGTCAGCATTATCTTTATAATAAAGTAAAGTGATTTTTCCTATTTTATTAATGACTATAAATTTCTATTCAAAAGCTGAATATGCGATTCTGCTTTTGCTGCGATTGAAAAAATACTTAATGCGTGCTTTCGGAAAATAGGCATTCGCTTTCAATAGAATAACTACTTTTGCGTAGTACCGTTATTATTTCACTTTTCGATCTTGCTAATGTCTGTTTGCTACTTTCTTGGCCTTTTGGCTAAAATCAAAGTGTAGTATCTGTTCTCAGTTGCTGCACTTTCGTCTCTACCCAAACGCCAGTGATCCGCTACCGGGCCTTTTGGCCAGGTTAAAGCGTGTATTTTTTGACCAAGCCCCCTTTTGGGGCTTTTTGTCATCACTTTTTCCCCCTCTTGGGGATTTTTCTCTTTTCCTTCTTTTACGTCCCTCTTGGGCCAGTAATTTTATTGTTTTTATTCTTTTTTCAGGATCTGACTACTGCGATCACTTAAGCAGCTGGCAGGTTTCGGGGAGACTAACGTACCTTTTAGGCGACGGTCTCCCTGACTCCAAATCGGCGGGTGATTCACAGTAGTGCAGATATTCAGATTAGATGGAAGCCAAGCCGGCTTCAAAAACTTGTAGAGGTGTGACCGCGGAGGGCACCTCGGTTGCTTTGGGGGATCGCACATCAGTGATGTTGGGGAGTACTGCGCCGAGCAGTACTCCGGCCTGGAAGGAGGGTGGCACACCCGAGTGCGCCCTAGGATGTGTTGCCACCAAGGGCACCTCATAGGCGGGGAGTGTCGCACCGAGCGGCACTCCAGTTGGATCGGGGGGTTGCACACCCGAGTACGCCCCAGGAGGTGTTTCCAATAAGGCAACCTCATTGTCGGGGAGTGTCGCAACGAGCGGCACTCCAGTTGGATTGGGGGGTTGCACACCCGAGTCCGCCCCAGGAGGTGTTGCCATCAAGGGCACCTCATTGTCGGGGAGTGTCGCACCGAGCGACATTCAAGTCAAGTCGGTTCCTGCGTTACGGGGTAGCACACCCGAGTGCTCCCAAGCTGTGAGTTTTGGGGACTTCGAGCCGTCGGATATCCCCGCAGTAACTGTGTCCCGAGAGCAGTTCTATGCGAAATATCCCAATATTCCGTTTTTGAGCTCAGAGGACAACAAAAATTAAAGAACTGACACTCTCTTGCCTTAGAGGTGGCACAGAAATCTTACAGGCGCGAAATCTTTCTTGGGTGCTCCTCGAGGTGTTCCACTGACATAGGTTCAGACTCATCAGAGGGGGAGGGTCTGAGTCAGGTTAGACGGAAAGTAAAAAAGGGGGTCCCAAAACTAGCTACAAAGGCGTGGCCTACGTTAAAAAGTCCAGATCCTCAAATCACGACTGGGCAGAAACCCCAAAAAAGGAATATCTCTACGATCCAGAAAACAACAGGATGGGGCCCAGAAGACTCCGGGAGAGTATCGGGCTCTCTTCAAAGAGAAATACGAAAGCCTGACGGATGGAAATCAGATTAAGCTCATTCCAGGTACGCTGGAAAGCTTGAGAAAGCGCATCGTGTCCTTGGTAACGACATACCTGAAACTAAAACGCCTGATCGGGGTCCCTAAGGAACGAATGATGGACATGTTGGTGGAATTAAATATCCCAGCGACCTACATCGTTAAAAAGTCTTACGCGATGTGGGATATTTTGCGCCCCAATCAGCATGAGGCTGAAAATGTGGCCAAAGGTAATTTTACCTGGAAGACCATGAAAATAAAACCAGAGTATCTGGAAAAAGACGCACGGTGGTAACAATCCTCGGTGTCCCATGTTGCATTAGCCCTGAGCACATGGGGGCAATAATGTCACAGTATGGTGACGTCGAGGGGGTAATCCCAGTACGCGGGCCTCGGAATATCGGTACTGATGACTACAAAATAAAAATGAGGGTGGGCCACAAGAACTTCCTGACAATTCCGGCTCAACCCAGCTGCGAGGGATGGCTGATGTCCCTAATAGTGGAAGGGCGAAGACCGTATTACTGGCACTGCCAGACTCCAGGTCATATGGCAAAGGTGTGCCTAAAAAGAAACCCTACGAAACCCAAGTTACCTGTGGCTCCAGCACAGAAGGTGGCAGAGACTACAAAGGTCCTAACACCCATAGTGGAGAAGCAGGTGGTAGACAAGGAGAAATGGAGCACGGTGGTCGTCAAAAAGGGGAAGAAGGTGACTCCAAGTCCTGACAAACAACCCATAGCCCCAGCATCAGCCGTGAAAAGAAAACTTAGTGCCCCCTCGTCGTCGGAATCTGAAGAAGAAAGAAATGGGGACGAGAAAAAGATGGCAGTGGAAGGGGACGAAGCACAGATGACTAAGACCAAAGACCCGAAGCCAAAAAGATTCGTGAGGCCAAGGACAGGTCTCAAGATGCAGAAGATGTCATTATTGCTCTACCCGAAAAAACCCAGTCCACACAGAATTGGCTGAGCAATGTACCCCTCCCCTATTCAATACCCCTTCAGTGAGTGAAGAACCTGATGAAGAAAACGGAGAAAGAAGAACAAAAGGTGAAGGTCGTGGAGAAAGGGGTTACGGAAAAGCCCGAAGCAACTCCCATCGAAACAACACCCGCCCCTCCTCCTAGACAAGAAAGGTCGAAGAAGTTCCCGTTCCTGCCTGGAGAAAGAATCTGTGAGGCCGACGCCTCACTGGTTCAATCCGATTTAAATATCCGGCAGCGGAAATATCTCCGGCATTCACACATGTAACAGGGAAGAGGGTACAGGATCCTCGTAACTTCGATAACGTCCCCCTGATAACTACCTTCGTCCGACAAGATAAAGGTAGTAGGGCAAAAGCCCTCTGGAGAATGTTAGAGGCGGCAAGGGACGCCATACCAGGAGTAAGATTAGTAGATGAGGAGCACCCATCTTTAAAAAAATTAGCGTCAAAATGTCCGGGGAGGGTCCCGATTTACGTCCACCCCTCATTATTTCGGGCACTTAAATTAACCTTTCACCTGGACGTGGGAGGTCTGGCTCGAGACGGACGGATTTCGTCCGAACTGCTGACCGGCAGTCTTGGTCAGGCCTTCGGCGTCCTCACTCCTGAGGACTTTAGGCCCATTTGCGACATATAAGTAAAGGATAATGGCTTTAAACCTGGCCACATTGAATGTGAGGGGCATGAGATCTCGAAGCAAGGCTGTTCGCGTGCTGAGGGATGTCGTGGTCCTTAAGGTAGATATAGCTGCGATCAAGGAGACCCACTTCGTTTCGTATGGGGATTGTGATGTGCTGACTGACGACTATGACGTAATCTCAGCATGTGGCAATGTCCGTAGTTGTGGTGTCTCTTTGCTAGTGAGACGCACTCTGTCTGCAACAGTGAGCGTTGTTCATACGGATGCGGTAGGTCGGTTGGTCGTAGTCGATGTTGCCGTTGAAAACAGTAAGTTTCGGATCATTGAGGTGTATGCGCCCAACATTGCTGGTGAGAGGGTCTCCTTTTATCGACGGTTGGAGACGTTTCTCGGGGGTCCGGAGCGAGTAGTTTTAATGGGGGATTAGAACGCCGTCCTTGACCCCAAGATAGATAAGGTCGAGGGTAATAGAGGGTCGGAGTGGTGTGAAAGCAGTCTGTCTGACCTGATGGCCTCATGCGATCTTGTCGACAGGTTTCGCGTTGATCACTCAGGGCGGGAGATGTGGACGTGGCATACTAGCGCGGCCTTCTGTCCGAGTACTTACTTGGACAGAATGTTAGTTAGAAGAGGCGACATAGATTTCTTATCTTGTCCCACGTTCACTTGGTTAGGTCATTCGGACCATACATTGGTTATGGCCCGTTTGAATTGAAGCGATAGGCCTAGGTTAGCTGGGTACTGGAAGTTGAATACCTCCTTACTGGAGATACCCGACTTCCGGGACAAGCTAACGTTACTACTTCAGCGGAGTTTAGTGGGGCGGTTATCGGGGGTAGTTGGTGGGTTAAAACTAAGGCTTACATTAGACGCTTTTGTGTCCGCTATAGCCAGCGCCTCGCTCGAGACAGGGCTCGGACACAGAAGCGTGTAGATGATAAGATGACCCGACCGGTGGCTGGGGGGATCCCCTAGAGATAGCCTTAATTAAGGGGGATCTCAATCGCTTGGCTAGCGAGCGATATGAAGGTCAAGTAGTTCGAGCTAGGTTAAAGAAAGTCTCTAACGAAGCTGTGAACGTTGACGATGTTGAGCGTAAGGCTGCTTTACGCCGTGGCTCGGGTGGGTACATTCAGAAGGTGAATAACCTGGAAAGACATACCCTGGTATCGACTCGTGAGATTTGCGAGGGGTTCCGTGAGCATTTGGAGGATCGCTTCACCTAACTACCAAGACTCCGCGGCCAGGAGTTTGACAGCTATTTGACTGACTCGCCCCGCCTAGAGGCGGCCCGAGCAGCTAGCTGTGATGGGGACGTTACAGAGGGTGAGATCATTACTGCGTTGAAGCAGGTCGGCTACAACAAATCTCCAGGATTCGATGGTCTGCCGTACGAAGTTTATTTGAGGCTGTCGCCCATGTTTGTTCCACTTCTGAAGGATGTGTTTAACCACTGGTTTGCTCAGGGCTCGATCCCTGGGCAGGTTACCAAAGGAGTGGTCACATTGTTGAGGAAGGGGGGGCCAATGTGCAGTGGGGGATTTCGATAGTTATAGGCCCATAACTCTTCTAAACATAGAGTTAAAGATGTTGGCCCGTGTTCTTGCGAATCGTTTGCAGGTTGTTATCGCTGACGTGATCGAGCCTGAGGAGAATTATGCTCTGAAGAGGAGGTCAATTCAAAACAATTTGCATTTGGTTCGCACGATCCTTGAGGGTATAGAAGACGACACTGAAGCCGCGCTGATCAATTTAGATCAGTCCAAGGCTTTTGATAGGGTCGACCATGGTTTCCTGGAATCTGTTTTAGAGGCTGCCGGTTTTAATCCGGACTTCCGCAAGTGGGTCTCTATTCTGTATCGTCTGCCGACGTTGCAAGTAAACGGTAGGCTTTCGGAGTCGTTCGTGGTCTCTCGTTCGGTGCGTCAGGGTTGTCCGCTGTCGCCCCTGCTTTATGTCCTGGCGTTGGAACCCTTCCTTCGCAAATTAAGGGACGGGGCGGCTATACCAGTCTTGCGAGGAATCGCTATCCCTCCTCACTATGCGCGAGTCAGGGTTTCCGCGTATGCCGATGATATCACCGTTTCTGTGTCCAGCCGTGAAGACATAGAAGCGGTGATTAAGGCGCTCGCTCGGTACGACGAAGTGTCAGGAGCCATTGTCAACCGCAGCAAGTCCAACGGCCTGCGGTTGGCTGCCTGGAGCGGAGAGACCGCACTTCCAGATGATTTCAGCTGGACCGATGGCCCGGTTCGGATCCTTGGCGTTTGGTTCGGACCGGGTCTCCAGTTGGAAAAGAATTGGTCGGAAGTACAGGCAAAGGTCGGATCGTCTGTGAGGGCTTTTAACGTACCCAGATCCCGATTAATTTATTTTCAGAACGCCTCACTTTATTCCCAATCCCAATTAGGGGTCGACCTGCATGTTTTCGGCCTCGAGCCGGAAAACAGTGGGCGGTCCAAACTTAGCAAGAGGGTAGGGAGGGTCCTACTAACAACCCCTTATCATTTTATTTGGTTCTTTATTTTTCTTTCTTTTTGGGTGTTTTTAATGTGTATCCCACTCCCACGTTATTTCATGTGTTCATGTTTCATTTTGGGGATATTTTAAGTAGGGTTAAGCCATAGAGTGACTGGGAATGTTTTAGTGCAAATGTCTAGCTTAGGGTAGATTAGGTTTTTTGTCATTGTGCATTGTTTTTGCTTTTTGTCAAATAAGAAATGTCTTTGTTTTGTCTTTGATTTGAAATAGAAAAAATGTCTAACTGTTGTTTTAAATGTCACAATGACCCCGACCCCCACCTCCCCCTTCCACAGTGGGCTTTTATGCCTAAGGTGGTATGCATTCTGGGAATGTAATTTTAACTCTAGGAGTTAATGTTTCCCAGGATGCATCCATCTAAATAAATTTTGCCTAAGATCAAAGTGTAGTATCTGTTCCGATGGATACTGCCCCCCATAGACTGGTATTGTCTTGGCCTTCGGGGCTTGATTTACGCCGGTCTATGGGTCTGTCCTGTGCAGTTCTAGGAGGTCCACCCTCCCAGGTCTTGCCTCCCCTCTTTGGGGAGGAGTAAGTTTATTGCTTACTGCCTGAGGCGCCTCTACCGGGGAATGCCGACGGGGCTGTCCAGGCAATTTTTATTGGCCAGAGTACTTACCTTCTCGGGCGCTGGCTTTTAAACCCCACTTTCCCGACCCGACATTGGGTCACATCTTTCCTTGTGGGAGTAAGATAAAACTGGCCTTGTGCCGAACCTCCTGGAGAGGAGGTAAATAAATACTTTCTTGGCCTTTTGGCTAAGATCAAAGTGTAGTATCTGTTCCGATGGATACTGCACCCCATAGACTGGTATTGTCTTGATCTTCAGGGCTTGATTTACGCCGGTCTATGGGTCTGTCCTGTGCAATTCTAGGAGGTCCACCCTCCCAGGCTTTGCCTCCCCTATTTGGGGAGGAGTAAGTTTATTGCTTACTGTCTGAGGCGCCTCTACCGGGGAATGCCGACGGGGCTGCCCAGGCAATTTTTTACTGGCCAGAGTGCTCACCTCTCGGGCGCTGGCTTTTCAAACCCCACTTTCCCGACCTGACCTTGGGTCAAATCTTACTTGTGGGAGTAGGATAAAAACTGGCCTTGTGCCTGACTCCTGGAGAGGAGTAAATCAATACTCTACATTTTTAATCTAAATACGAGACATTGCCTTTGCATACACTTTCTTTTTTTGTGGAGGGGTAATTATTCTAAAGAATTTCTTTTACATACTCGATTGACGGAATAACTGATTATCAGATTATGTTCAGCAACTTTCCAATATACTTAAAAATGGATAAGGAGACGAGTTATCCTCGTCATCTATCTTCAATTATAATATTGTAATAAAATAGTTATTAGTATTTATATATAATTAAATACCTCCAATTAAAACAGCGTATTTATTGTTTATAATATATATATATATATATATATATATATATATATATATATATATAGTAGGAAATGAATTGTCTTAGCCAACCTGCCAGTTTGAAAATACGTGACTTAAGTTTTGGGAAGCGGGACCACTCAGTAATGTCCGACTACTCCCTTTTCTTTTTAGTTGATGCCATGCGCAAGGTGATAATTGTAATAAATGATAAATATTCCTTGATGCAGATCTTTATACTAATTCGTACTAATATTAAATGAATACTATTGTGGTAAAAGTTTCGTCATTCTACTAAATATCCCAGTAAGTCCTGAATAGTAAGTTTTTGTAATGTTTCATAACAAACAATCAACGAAGAACGAAACACGATTTAAAGAGGAGAATATTGTAACTTTGCAAATGTCTGGAAATACGATGTGGTAATGGATCGTTTACGAATGAGGATGCGGTCTGTCTTATTCTGCATCCATTAACGCTTTCCGGAATAAAACTAGTAGTAAAAGAGAAACTAAATTTAGACCTGTGTATTTAAATGTCAGATCCTTCAACATTTATGCAAATTCTGATATTTTTATACAGAATGTATTTTTTATATTAAGTGGTATCTATATATCAAGGCGAAAATACATTCGATGGTACAAAGCCAATTTAAATGGAGTTCACACTTACATTGCAAGTGAATTCGAGGCGTTATATTTTTCTTTAGTTCGCAATAAGCTTCGTTATGATCATTTTGTTACATTGATTGTAATAAAATTCGTATTTGATAACGAAAGATAATATGTTGCCCCAGTTAATAGAAATTGCATGTAATAATGATAAAACGTAAAAATCGCTGAATGCGAACGATTTTATTTCAATAAGCACGTACCAATAATTGTACTAAATCACATGCGAAGCAGATTTTTATAGGTAGCTTTTTAGTGAGTTATACCTGTCAAATAAATAGGAAGGCATTTCTCTTTAGTTTATACACGAAATACACCAGGTGAACGTTTTGCTTTATTCATAGTGTATCATGTCTATTCAATATGATGTTGTATGAAATATCACAAGATAACAGTTTAACATTTGGAATAGTGTACGTCAATTCAATATAACTTTTATAGGTTTTGGATATACTTTTATTTCTCATGTATAAAATGCATCTCCCTGAATAGTGGCATCCCAAAATGTACTTCTTACTTCACAAAACATTAAAACAAAACAAACTCGAAAAACATGCGAGAATCGATACATTTTTAGAACACTTTCATTCATTTCATGGAAGATGCTCGGTGTAAAATTGCAAGAAGTGCAGGTTAAAACAGACATACACACACTATTGATTTTTATTCCATTGTTATTTTTGCATAACCTTCTGACTGATTCCTGGTTTGTGTTACCGAACAGAAACAGATTTTGGGGGGAAATTTATGAATATAGACATGATGCGATTCTGAGTCGATAAACAATATTTTAAAGTACACATACATTGCTAATGTGTTTTTTTTATGAATGAAAAAATAACAGCATGGAGTACATCGATGAGAGAATCATGTACAAAGAATGTAAACATACAGCGTTGTCTCAGAACAATAATTTCAAATAAAAAATTTAAAAAATGAACTTTTTTAATCATAAATTTCTAACTTTCTTCTGTATTTTCACTAAGTTGTTGTAAAAAGCGAGGATCCAGGGTTTTATTGTGAACTTATTTTAACATTCTGTACTTTATTGGTACAGAAAAAATTAGTACAACATTCGTACCGTCGGTTTCAAGCACATACTGACTTAGCCATCCGGCTCTCTTCAGCTTCTGTTGTCATCTGTTTCGGAAATGTGAAGTCACGTGTCACTCTCGTTTGGACGCGTTATTTGCTTAGAGTGTTGTGTATGTTTGTTTAAATTTAGTGTAAGGAAGGTTTAATAAGGTTTGAAAAAAAGGGGAGGGTGAAAAGTAACCATTGAGATTAAATCCGGAGGAGATTTAAAAAGATATAAAAAATATAAAAAATAAAAGAATAAAAAAGTAAGAAAATATAAAAAAATAAATTTTAAAAATGTCTATATAATTCCCGTGAGTCAATATTATAAGTTTCGTATATTTGGCCGTTACTGTTTTGGGGTTTGATGATGTGTGTTCTAAAGGAATTAGGGAGAAAGAATGGTTTTAAGGATTAAAGGTGTTTAAAAGGAACAACATTAATTAATTTCGTGTTTTAATCCTGGATTAAAGGACTTTAAATCAATCCCGAAGGAATTCAAATAAAGGTATCATACGGGCGGTCTAAGGGTAGTAACTCTGAAAGGGTTTTAGATGGTTTGAAACCGTTTAATGGGATCTGTTTGGAAGATATGGGAGATTAGTATCATGACCGAGAAACGGTGGGGACTTATGGGAGTAATAATAATGTTGTGTTACCCTATTAATGACTGGAGAAATATTTAAATCGGTTTAAATCTCAACTGTTACTTTTCACCCTCCCCCTTTTTTCAAACCTTATTAAACCTTACTTACACTAAATTTAAACAAACATACACAATACTCTAAGCAAATAACGCGTCCAAACGAGAGTGACACAAGACTTCACATTTCCGAAACATGTGACAACAGAAGCTGAAGAGAGCCGGATGGCTAATTCCTTCCGACGGTACGAATGTTGTACTAATTTTTTCTGTATCAAAATAAATAAATATTACGCTCTTAATTTTTAACTTTAATTATAATTCGAGCACTCAAATTATATATATATATATATATATATATATATATATATATATATGTATATATGATGGACTCTCCCGTCGATTTCGACGTATGAGTGTCCCGCTAGGCGCTGCCAACGCGTGAATTTGTAATTGCAAGGGTTGCGCAAACGCCAACAACCGTTCTCCTGAGTCGGCATTGCTTGATTCCAATGGCAAGTAATAATACAAGACGACTGGAAACAATTCTGAGATAAGCAGAGAGCACATACAGCACCTGGTATTCCCAAATGGTCAACCATTTAGTACTGGCCAGGCTCGGTGATCTAACGGGAACCGGTGTGTCAATGTGATTGTGCCGTATATATATATATATATATATATATATATATATATATATATATATATATATATGATTGTGCCGTATATACATATATATATATATATATATATATATATATATATATATATATATATATATATATATATATGTATGTATATACGGCACAATCACACATATATATATATATATATATATATATATATATATATATATATATATATATATATATATATATATTGTGTATAGTGTAAGAATAATATTTTGGAGGCGATGACAATGCGTTGTTAAAGTGACACATATACGACACGTGGAATCGTAAAAACAAAGTGACAATATTGAAAAGTCAATAATTTTCAAAAATTTTTTTTTATTTACCAGTGTATCGTTGACCGTGGTGTTAGGTTTGAGTGTGTCCTTTTTATTATTATTTTTTTAATTTTCGAGGGAAGCCCGCATCTTCAGAAATAAAATAAATATAGTCACTCGTTGGAGTGTGTTTTTTTTTGCCAAAAGCCGGGGCCGGAAATGCTGGTTAGTTTTTAGTAGCAGGTCCGCAGAGGTTTGTTTATTTTTTTTTTTTTTTATATAATTTATTATTTACTATTTTTTTTAACCGTTGCTGTTTGTTTTGGTTAGTAAATATACTGAGTAATTTTTTTTTTTTTTTTTTATAACGTTGTTGTTTGTTTTGGTTAATAATTATACTGAATAATTATTATCTCGGTGGTAAAGGCTGGGTAACTCGTGTGAGTCAAGCTCAATTCTTTGCTAATCTAAAAATATGTTCTTAAATTCTATATAAGACGACATACTCAAGCATAAATCTAATCAGGAATTTTGAGTTGAATAGAATGAAACAATTTCCTACTCTGTCGGAGAAAAATGAAGAAGTTTCAGTATTCAAGATAATTACCTCTTTTTCTAACATCTCGTTATATACAGTGTTCTGTTTGTACATCTGTCTGTTATATATCCATTATGTATAGATTGTTTATATGCGCGGTATTGTTTTACATGTGTAAATGACACCTCATTCGACGGACAAAAGAACTTTTACGTAGTTAAACGCGGAGAAAAGAAAAAAGCAATTGACGCATGTCATGAAAAGTAAAACCTTGTCCGCATTGTTTTTTTATAGCTAATTTTTTCAAATTTTACTTTTAACAGAAGTGAACAGCGATATGTCTGTTAACATGACATTTAAATTTATGCATGTTAGTACAGTCACGGGAGCAGGGAACAGGAAAAGGATTCCAAAAGCTAGCAGTTAGAGTGGTGAAAATATTAAAGTAGAAAGCTTTCCGGCAGCTGGGTACCTCTACAATCAAAGGGTGGGATTTTGCTGCTTGTTGAGTTTACCAGTGGTATTTACGTCGAGGGAGCACACGTGCTGCTAGTTCATCGGAGCACATTCCATTGAAAGACTTGTAAGACAAGCATAGAGATGTAACGTTGCAGCGATCGGACAAGGGTTGGAGCTTGGTTGACAGTGCGGGACCTATTAAATTAAAGATTGTTTTTTGGACCATGTCTAGGTGGAAGAGGCTAGTGTTTGACGTACCTGCTCTGATGTGACAACAAAACTCCATGCATGGGCGAATGATGGCTTTGTAGAAATATAGGATACTGGCAGGTGTGAGAAGTTTTCTATCGTGGTAGAGAGAACCCAACTTCTTCATTTCTAGCCAGGACTAATCAAATATTATTGCATGATGGTTTTCATAAATCTTTTAGTTTTTTAGAAACTAATAAACTGTTTTTTTATTAATTATAAATATAAAATTTCTTAGAAATAAAGAAAACATTATCAGATATAATAATTTAAAGGGGAGAACTTACTTCTGTCCAAGAGTAAAAACATATCATTCAATAAGTCCCGGGTCTTACTAATATAAACACAACTTTGGGGCAAAATTCAACATTATTCATCAACATAGTCACCTTCTCAAGTGATACACTAATTCCAACGCTTAATTACCAACTGCATGCCTTTTATAGTAGAACAAAATACATTTCAATATCCAATACAACTTCTTCATTGGATGCAAATCTCTTTCTTTGAGGCATTCTTTTGAAATCTGCAAACGACCAGTAGTCGCTGGGAGACAGATCTGGAGAGTATGGTGGATGCGAAAGCAATTAGAAGTGCAAATTTATGTAGTTTTGATATTGTTATATTGATATATTTCTTATTTAATTGTAGATGTTTATTGATATTTCTTACTAGGGTATTGTATTTATAACATTTATGAATGTATGTATGTATGTATGTATGTATGTATTATTATTATTAGTAGTAGTAGTAGTAGTAGTAGTAGTAGTAGTAGTAGTAGTAGTAGTAGTAGTAGCAGTAGTAGTAGTAGAAGTATTAGAAGTAGTAGTATAGTAGTATTTTTCTTTGTTCGTTCGATTTACTGCTGAATTTAATGTTTGTCTGTAATTTATTAAGGGAACATTATTGGTCTGTATTAAAATAAGTGTTATCTCCCTTGATGGGGAAGATTTTAAGATCGTCTTTATTTTAAAGCAGATCTGTGAACAACGGTATTTTAAAACAGATATTACCATAGTTCGCACGTTTCCCCAAAACCAGACTCCGGTTTCGTAAATAAATCATACTTTAAAGAAAGATCCAGATGATGACTACCAAAGAGATGGGCGGACTAGATAAAGGCTGAGACTGGCATGCAGCCGTTGACAGCTGAAAGACTGGTCCTAGACCCTGATGATTGACGGATATTTTTTTCTCAAGAATGTGACGAGTTTCTCTTGCATATACACATGAGTCAATTCCAGTTATTTAATAATACTTTTTCAGATACATTTAACACCTCGGAATACTTTTACCATCTTCGTAATTTTACAAGTGGATGTATTCAACAATAAATAATATATGTATATCATCTTGCTCAATAAATAAATAGCATATAAAATTCTTTTAAAATAATGTCCACATCAACCATCTACTAAAAATATTTTTTGTGCTAGAAAAAAGATTTATAAAATTTTATGAGATTTTCGATTTATGGCTTTCTGTATTTTCCAATGGAAGAGATTTTCCAATGATTTATGTTTCTGGTCAAAAAAAAAATATTTGGAACGCGAAAAATACTTTTCTGAATTTCGTCATGAAAATTTAGGCGGGGCTGATTTAAAGTGACCAAACATGTCTTCAACATATTTGTAATAAACGCAATTACTCAACTGACGATTTCATTGAAATGAGAAAATTCCATGATCTTTAGTCATTTAAAAAATATGGTTGGCATGAGTAATTAGTCTAACTCGCAATAGTAGTCTCTCTCTCTCTCTCTCTCTCTCTCTCTCTCTCTCTCTCTCTCTCTCTCTCGTACACACATAGTTTGGCTAGTATATATAACGAACCAAGAAAAACAACTCTACCCAACAAAGGAGGAGGTAATGCCTGAGAGGATAGTATCATTACGAACGAACATATACAACACTACCCTCTCCAAATAATGTCGTAAAGTCTGAGAGGATGATCTCATGACGATAGAACAGATACTACACTACCCACCCTCCTATGCGAGATAATTCTTGGAAACTTGCATAATGACAACAGAACACTAACCACCCCCCAAAATGATGGAGAGGGTAATCCCTCGGAGGATGGTATCATAACCACAGAACATATACTACGCTATCCCTGAAATGAGGAGGTAATGCCTCGGAGGATAGTACTATGACAACAGACGAGATACTGCACTACCTCTCTTTAATTGAGCTTTGAAAGCTAGTACATTAGTTTTAAATAGTATAGTAAACTTAACTGAGCATTGGGACAGTAGAGTTTCGACTTCAGACAGAGAGATATAACACTCCCATTAGTAATAAATATATACCTTTGCTGACTATGACATCAGTTATGCTGATTTCGAATCCTAACTGATCTACTGGGGTCAGTCTCGCATTGATATTGTTGAGAAAGGTATGAACCCCCATATTTCTTTTCCAGATATTGGTAAAATAATAAGAGGGCAATTAATTATATATAACCGATCATTTACAATAATTCAGCATTAAATACTCCCAAAAATATTAGTCGGATATTTTGGGGGAAATGTCAACCTATTTTATTGATATTTTCAAATTGTATTTAAATTCTGACGATATTTCTCGGGTGAGAGAACCTCTCACTTACTAGGTAATTTGACTAAAATAAAGACATTTTAACAGCTATTTTAAAAACCAGTGTCTATAAACATTTTCTTATATTCTAAAATAAAATAAAAAAATATTTCTTTTCTCTTTTATCAAAATGGTTATTTGATGAATTCTGAAATATTATAACATTATTATCGCTGGAGAAATCAATATTGTTCATGTCACTTATTTATGAGAGTTTATTAAGCATAAACACCTTGGTATAAAGTGACGTGATGCAGCATGCATTTGAAAAAAATACCGTTAATTATCTCAGTTCGATTTTCTATTTTTGTATTCAAGTAAAAAAAAAGACATTAAACATTTATGAATAGACCATTGGCTATGTAAAACACCGTGAAACTACAATAAAGTGAGAATTTATGTAACATTTAATATTATTATTGTCATATAGTTCTTTATCGGGATTTATATGAGATAAAGGCCTGTATTAAATCGGCCATGTTCTGATTTTTTTAAATTATGTTCTTTTTTATTTTTTCACATTTCCAAAAAACATAACATTTCTGTGAGATATATTTTTTTCGGTCCGTTTTATTTGTCTTGTGCCAAAAAACATTTTTATGTCAATATCGGTTCTGCAACATTACAAAATCATCAGAAAAATTTACAAAAAGTACAAAGTTTATGGATTAAAGTGTATTGAAAAAACCTTACATTACACAGTGGTTCATTTTTAGGTGAAACCAAACGAAAAACAAAGAAAAGAGCAAACTCACGCGTGGGGAAACCACTAGTACGCTATTTTGAATGTTTTATTTAATATTTGCTCTCTTGTCACTAATTGACAATCATCGAGCTGAATCTTTTAAGGAGACTGCAAAGTAAAAAGGCACTGATAGTATATGCTAATACATATATTGCCATTAATAATTATATATATATATATATATATATATATATATATATATTAAGACCTTCTTTCCGTCTCGAGAGATGATGATGTAAAAGTATATATTGATTCAATGGTTGCGCAATCCACGATCGCAACTTACCTGAACCGGCATTTCTTAGGTCCAATAGTAAAGAGAAATGCAAAACGACAAGAAACAATGCCGGGGTATGCAGAGAAAGACTTGCGTCTTTGGGGAGGTTTCATTCTCCTAGCCTAGTTACACAATCAAGGCTTGAGAGTCTTCCCGACACTATTTTTTAGTCCACAGCGAAAGGGAGGATCTGTGGATTTATACTTTTCCAAAGGATATTCGTAAAAATGATGCAGACGCCCTGACATATAAGATAAAGTAAGCTTATTTATTGTTTAGTTGATTTGATTTGTTAAGGAACAAGTATTTTAAGAAATAGCTAACGAATATGTGATAAAAATACATTCAACTTTCAACTTTGAAGCCAGTGTTCCCTGACACCATCTGAGTTATTCGTTTGTTTTAAACGAATAGGATAATAAGATAAAATACAGTAGAATTGCACATGTGTTATTCGTTTGATCTTAGACCTTGGAATTAAAAAATAAATGTGCTACATTGTCGATAATTCTTCAGTTAACAACAGAATTATTCAACTGTAAGCATTTCTTTAAAACTCATGAGTTCACCTCTTTTTTTTCGGCAGGAACCACGTTCAATTAGTATGTGAATTCTATTACCGTTGTGATTACAGTAATGGACACCCTGCGAACTGTTTATTTGCGCCGCCATTATACGGTTTGGAACGCCATGGAAAAGGGCAAGCCATGAAGTTGGGGAACTAACGAGATGGAAGAAAATTAGAAAAAAAGAATAGGGAATTCATATTTAGTTATCAAATTATATATTGAAAGGCAAAGTACGGTTTTATAGTTGATTACTCTGTGCGTTCTCTGTTGTTTGGCTGTAATGAACCGACGAAAGAAAACTAGGAGGGAAATAACCTACAACACCTGTGCAGTATGGCTTTACACGGGGCGTGTAATTACATCGTTACCTACTGTTGAATGTCATCTAAAAGAGTGGGCGTTAAGGTAATACAATATTTGTCATTATAAACTTCAGGATTCCGTAAATAACGTTGAATGTCATATAAAAGAGTGGGCGTTAAGGTAATACAATATTTGTCATTATAAACTTCAGGATTCCGTAAATAACGTTGAATGTCATATAAAAGAGTGGGCGTTAAGGTAATACAATATTTGTCATTATAAACTTCAGGATTCCGTAAATAACGTTGAATGTCATATAAAAGAGTGGGCGTTAAGGTAATACAATATTTGTCATTATAAACTTCAGGATTCCGTAAATAACGTTGAATGTCATATAAAAGAGTGGGCGTTAAGGTAATACAATATTTGTCATTATAAACTTCAGGATTCCTTAAATAACGTTGAATGTCATATAAAAGAGTGGACGTTAAGGTAATACAATATTTGTCATTATAAACTTCAGGATTCCGTAAATAACGTTGAATGTCATATAAAAGAGTGGGCGTTAAGGTAATACAATATTTGTCATTATAAACTTCAGGATTCCGTAAATAACGTGACACTGCAATTCACCGTTGATTTATGTATGTATACTTCGCAGTAGATTCAATTTATCTTCCTCCCACAAGGTAAGATGTGACAAAAGGTCGGGAAAGTGGGAAAAAACAAGCGCTCGAGAATTTGAGCACTCTGGTTGTTTAAAAATTGCCTGGGCAGCCCCGTCGGCATTTCCCGGTAAGGGCGCCTCAGGCAGTAAGCAATAAACTTACTCCTCCCCAAAGAAGGGAGGCAAAGCATTGGAGGGTGCACCTCCTAGAACCGCACAGGACCGATACTTCGCAGTAGATATTCGACTAAATACTTACATAATATATTCTATATTCTCTAGCAGCGTGGGGTGTAGCTTGGATAAGGTATAGACGTTTTTAAATGCTGCAAGGCCCACACTGACAATTAAATTGTTATAACATGTTGAAAAATGAGTAAAAACAGATAAAAACATGATTGTTAAATAAAAGAGATAAAACATGTTTAACGAACTCAATATATGATAAAATACACTCTATAAAATAGTGCAGACAAAATGTATAAAAGACAGAATCGAAAAATATAAACACAGAAAGAATAAGAAACAAACGGGAAATTTAACCAATTTCGGTTTTCTGAATTTATTATTATTATGTTTTTATTAAAAACTGTGTTCTGCGGCTACGGTAGTCAAATCACACCCCGTAGCTGCAATCAATCCTCCATGCTAGTCCCAGGCCATCTGACCTTGTCATGCGCAAGTTGTCGTATGGATATGAAGTTGTTTAGCTGTACGTAGTGGTCCTAGTCTCGCCTGCTTGAGGTCAGCACGTAGTGTGCCCAGCAGATTTTTCCAGTGACGTCCTAGTCGCAGTTTTCTGAATACGTTTATTATCGAACGAAACCGGACAAATCTCCCGTTCGTTTTCTTCCCGTGTTTAATTGTTTTTCCATGCTGTTATTCATACATACGTATATTTTACAATTGCATGAATATTATTTTTGTGCGAATAAATTGTTTGTTTTAACAGTTTTGTTCTGTAAAGTGTCCCTCAAAAAATAACGTAAGTTATAAGTGCATGTTTATATATACTTGTTTCCTATCAGTGTTTATATGCGTGTGACAGTGTGAGAAGATTAAATATGGTGTGTGTCGCGGTATTTGCTTCCGTTCCACCGCAGGAAAATGTGACACAGACACAAGGTCGCAAGGTAGAGAGAGTCAAGCCAGCGTTCCTAAAGGAGGAGCACTCCGGCCTTTTAAAAATTGCCGGGGAAGCTCTGTCGGCATTCTCCGGTCGGGGAGCCTCAGGCAATAAGCAATGAACTTATTCCACCCTAAAAAGCGGAGGAAAGGTCTGGGAGAGTGGATCTCCTAGAACTACCCAGGACGAATACCGACAGATAAAAGGGCCCAGTTTCTGCCGAACTGATTGTCGAGATCGAAACCTCAACTGGTATACGACCGCAATCGCCACCGGACGCCAAATGAATGGCGCCAATCGCTTCGTCGCCTTTTGTCAATATGCATATATATGACAGTGTGTGAATGAGTGTCCGCTTCCCCCGAGCCTTGAAAGGTGGGAAAAGCTTAGCTGCGCGTAATATCATGCGTTGCAACATTGTCTTGCTCACTGTGTCTACTAACTGAATGTTGAAATTTTTCATCCTTAAATACTTACTTCCGGCTCCAGAAGATTGATTTTTAATTTGTTCACTAAAAGTGATTTCGATCGCGCGGTTATATCTTGAGACACCTGACATGACCGCTATTTTTGGTTTCAGTAGATGGCCGGTTCGTACGAAAACTGTAATTTCTTTTTTCAGATATCATTTTTGGGCGTGGCTTCTGTGTTTACGCACACGCCACTGGTTAATTAGGAAGATTGAGATACATGCCAATTCTATAACTCGTCTCTGATGTCGTGATTTTGTGACCCACGTTGGCGACGTCTATTTGGGATGCAATAATCACAAGAAAACTTATTCTATGATAACGATAATTTTATTCTTTTAAGGTGTTGACCATTGTTATGTACCCAAACCGCATCTAGGCCAGGTGGGTGGCGGTAGCTTGTTAGGAGCGACCAATTAGAACGTCTTATACGATTAAAGTATCAAAAATCTGTTGGACACTTTATACTAGTCGAGTGTGTGGTCCCCTGCTCTGTCGAGCTGAGGTGTGGTTCTGTGCAGTCTAGGAAGTTCACCTTCCCAGGTTTTACCTTCCCTCATTAAGAAGGTGTTGGTTTATAACCAATCGTCTGAGGCGCATCTACCGGTGCATGCAGACGGAGATACGCAGGCATTTTTGGTAGAGACAGCGTCCACTACTTCGGATGCGTTCGCCATTTTATCTCCACGTTATGGCCTTGTGCCACATCTTCCAGTGGTGGGATGGAGATAAATAGCACGGTTGAAGCAAAAGGAAGTGCAAGTTGAAATTTAGATATTGTTTAGTGAAAGTTGGCTTCTGATATAGGGATGACTTAAACTCCGGATCAGTGCGAGTTATCCACACATCTAGGAAGGACAATTTGTAATTATGTTCCTTTTCGATGGTGAACTGTATATATGGACGGATACATTTTACACGGTCCAGCAATGCTTGAGCAGCCTCTTCGTGGGACCAAAATATGAAATTGTCACCCACATATCGCAGCCACATTGTTGGCTTTAGTTGTGTGGATTCTGATGCCATTTCTTAAAAGTATTCCATCACCAAGTCAACAGAACATGTGTTACACTATCCACAAAAGAAAGAAGGAGGTAATGTCTGGGAGGATTGTATCATGCAAACGGAAGATATATTACACGACTATTTTAATTGAGCATTGAAAGATAGAACATTAGTTTGAAATAGTGTAGTAAACTTAATAGAGTATTAAAAGATAGTACAATAGACACATTAATAGAAATAGTAGTATAGTTTCGGCTTCAGACAGACATATACCAAATCTCCATTGGTAACAGATAAAGTAATCTATTGATGCTTTTACATAAAATCCGCCATTAAATGAAGAAAAAACGTTTCTGTTATTATTCTAATCTCAGATGTCATGTTTGCATCTATATTTCCTTCAGTTTTATATTGACACAACTCTTTGTAAGGTCGTCTAATAACTTCAATGCCATGGCAATACGTCCAGTAACTAAGTCTTCCACATGCCTACACATTGCAGCATACTTTGTTGGAGATAATATACATATTTATAAAGGAATCATTATTATTCCATGCATACTTCATAAGCATTACCTAGAATTCTCTTCGCTATTTTTGAATCATGTAGAATATCCTCACATAATAAGAGCCATTTTAGATTTGCTCTCCGTATTGTTTATCCAGTCGGTGTTTTTAGCAGCGGTAATTAGCCTCCCTTTTTTTAGACAGTAATTTATTCCAGTAGAGTAATACCCCATGACATGCATGTAAAAAGTGTACAACAATTGGAAAGTAATGAAGTAAATCCGCTTAAATGACTGTCACATGACTTACTAGATTTTAACCAACATCGAAAAATTGTGGGTTTAATTTAAACAAAAATCGAGCAATTTTTCTATCTACAGCGAATTTTCAAAACGGAATGACTTCTTCTTGATCAAGGGTAATAACTCTTAATTAAGCTGATTCAAGCAATACCGAATTGCATACACGAAGTCTAGAAAAAAAAACCTGGAGTTGTGTGTTAGTAATGCATTTTTTATCGTGTGCAAAAACGTTCATAAGGTTTTGCCAGCACCAATTTTGATTTTTGCGTTTGTTTATTCTTCTGTAAGCTGAAAACTATCTTTAAACATTGGGAGTAACTAAGTGTCGGGATTGTCTATATGTTTGATTATAATATATAACGCGGTTCATAAAAGTGTTCTACTAAAAATCAACACGATACTGTAAGAAGTAGGTTTTTACGATATGAATTATATATCACAAAATGGAGGGCATCATAATTTTACATGTAAAGTATAGACACAACAGGTTGGGAACCACCGATCTATCAGCATATCTATCTAAAATAATAATGTTCAAATATATGTATATATCAGTACTTTTCAAATCGATTGATCACGAATTTTCCGACTAATCTATATTTCTTTGTCTCTCTATTTCATTTTCCCATACATTTAAACGATTGGAACAAACTAGTTGGAACGATACACATTTTGCCCCAATACTGCAAGGACATATTACATAAAAATATTGATCCTACTTTCATTATTGACTTTATATTTCTAATTCTTTATAACATTACGGTAAACTTATGGTAAAAATGCGTGTCTTTAACTGACTTTGAAAAATGATGTATTATTGGAGCTTGTATCGCTCAAAGAGTTACGTTTCTTGCCTTTGTAAAGCTATGATACAAAGAATTATGTGAGAATCCAATAAACCGAAGAAAAACAGCAGAAACCAAAGTAATTCTAGCCGAATATCTAAACTTACTAACATTGAATGAAAAGCATTAATACTGGTTGTGGAAAAATAATTATCTGTTAGGTTGAATCAACATGTGAATTGTCTACTCTCGACAAAAATGTTCACCGTTAACTTAAAAGCGAGTATCATGGCAAACCCACCCTCAACTTTCTTTGAATTTGAAAAATCTTCCAATTAGTTTGGTAAACCCTTACACTCACTCTCTCGTTATCTCTCTCTCACACACACACACATACACACACATATATGTATATATAGATATATATATATATATATATATATATATATATATATATATATATATATATATAACTCTCCTTATCCCCACTCTATCCTCCTTCCTTTTAACTATTTATGAAGAAAATATTAAAGTATATATATATATTTGTTTGTGTCTATATATACATGTATATATGAGAAAGTTTGAAAAAAGAAATTCTAATTTAAGACAAAATTTAATGGTTTATATATAGAATGTATATATATATATATATATATATATATATATATATATATATATATATATATAATTTCATGTATCCACATGAAATGTTATAAGGAGATATAATTTTTATGTATCAATTTTCAGGCTTAATTGCGATTAATATATTTTCATAACTAACTAACTAACTAAATATATATATATATATATATATATATGTTGTTTTCTTATATGCTAACACAAGTACACTTCAGTGTTTATAAGTAGTGCTCAATAACAAGTAAAGCTGTATTATAGTATAAATTCCTTTATTCTTATAAAAAAAAACATTATTGTCTACATATATGCATACATGTTTCAGCTGCGATCTTGTTAAAAATCCAGCTTCATCGAGCCATCTTATAAACTGAACTTAGACAGATAGAAAAACAATCTTGTAAATCCTTTTGGTTTTTGGAGGAAAGAGGGAGAGTAAGTAAGAAGAATAGTCGGTAGACAAGGAATTCATCCGCTCTGGCTCAGCTTCTTATTCATATGCTCACACTGATCCGTAGCCATGTGCTTACAAACATACACATTATCCTTAATTTTACTCTCAACTATATATTCCCGATTAGTAACTTTCTCTCTATCAATATATTCCCCTGAAAATGCTTTGAAAATAATTCGAAAACGTTTGTAACACATACGGATCATTTATCAATCTGTTTTATCTTTACACGAAAAAAATCATTAAAAGAATTAAAAAGATTAAAAAAAGATATAACCAGACAAAAGAGTTCTGTTATTTTTAACAATGTTTGCATGAATGAAAAAATGCCGCTTAAATACACACACAATATATATATATATATATATATATATATATATATCTTGCCGCACTGAGGAGCTGTGAAACAGCGAAACAGGCTGTATGTGGATGACTATATATATATATATATATACAACACAACGTCTGTCTGTATGTGTGTGTGTGCGCTATAGAAAAAAGTTATCGAATCTAGATAAAATCTAAAAGTGTATTCTAATGTGAAATACACCGAGCCAGTTAATGGGCGTATTCCCTTATCTCTAAATAAAGTGTGCTATGGGGCAGATTTCGTCTGGGGGTTGATTATTTCAGCTATTTTCAGATTAATTTCAATTTAATTATGTATTAATTCAAATAGAAAACAATTATATCATGTAGTCTTTTTAAAAACAAATTGCAAGTAATTCCTGAAAAAAAACTGGAAGTCATTTTATTAAATTCAACCGAAAATGACATATTAGGGAGAATGCTGTGTGGAGGGGGGATTGAAAATTCTAATAGGATAATTCTAAGAAGAAGGTGGAGGGAGACTAACCGAAGCTTTATTAGTCAACACATAATTCAAAACACAAAATGAGTCAGCATTTTTTAGATTTTACATTTTAGTGGACAGTGCTGCCCGCTAGTGTCCGCCACTGTCGACCACTGTCAGCCAGTTCCCGCCCCTGTCTGCCACTGCCCGCCACTGTCAGCCCTATAAAGAAATAGCCAACTCATAATTCGAAACCGGAAATGAGTCAGCATTTTTTCGATATAACATTTTAGTAGACACTGCCAGCCATTGCCCGCCAGTGTTCGCAATTGACAGCCCTATAAGGAAATTACGAACTCATAATTCAAAACAGGAAATAGGTCAGAATTTTTTAGATTTTACATTTTAGTGGACACTGGCCGCAACTATCCATTAGTTCCCGCCAGTGTCTGCCATTATCCGCCACTGTCCGCCATTGTCAGCCCTATAAAGAAATAGACAAACTTATACTTCAAAACAAGAATTGAGTCAGCATTTATAAAATTTTATATTTTAGTGGACACTGCTTGCCAGTGCTCGCCAGTGTCCGTCACTGTCCGCCATTGTAAGCCCTGTGAAGAATTAGCCAACTCATAATTTAAAACAGGAAATGAGTCAGTATTTTTTAGATTTTACATTTCAGTAGAGACTGCCTACCACTACCTGCCAGTGTCTGACAGTGTCCGCCAGTGTCCGCCAGTGTCCGCCAGTGTCCGCCATGTAAAGAAATCGCCAACTCATAATTAAAAACATTTTAGTAGATGATGCCAACCACGACCTGCTAATATCTGCAACTTTCCGCCAATGCTCGTCACTATCCGCTATGTAAAGGAATCGCCAACTCATAATTGCTATGAGTTCTTTTATATATCGGTTACATAAATGAACATGCTTTATGAGCTCTTTCATATGACAGGGGCGCTACATAGATGAACATTATTTTATATAATAGGACGCTACATAAACGAACATGCTTTACGTGTTGAAATGGAGGAGGAGGAGAAGAAATCAAGAATTGACAGTGACCATTTATACTTTTCGGCATTGTCTGGGATAAAAAATTGTATAAGTCATTTCATTAAAGTCTTTAAAAAATAAAATGTAAATTGATGATGAACTGTATTGACGCAATCATTCTCACCGGTTGTAGCAAAGGTGAAACTGTTTTTATTCCGAAGATACCAATTATACCATCAAATATACCCTTTAAGCGGTTGCAGTTTTTGTTCGCTTTTGTTTCGCTATGTCCATCAATATAAGTCACGGCCAAATACAAAAAGTTGCCGGATTGTAACTTGAAGAATCATGTTTTTCACATGGTCAGCTCTATGCAGGAGCATCACGTGTGGGTGCAATAACAAATATTTTTGTGTATACACATCAAAATAAAACATTGTAATACATTGTTTATAAAGAGATTTTTAATCTTAATGCCAGATGATTTTGTGATTATTATTAAATGATTGCGGTTTGTATTTCCTTAAACTTTCTTTAAAGTTTTGAAACTTTCCATATCAGTTTCAAACTTTTACTTATAAAATATTTTTTTTAATAAACAGCATATGATAAGTATGCATTTTATTCACTTGTATATTTGCTTTTGTTAACTGGAAGCACGTTTTCTAAAATGTACTAAAAAGGTTATTTAATTTAAATACTTTCATTGATCTTGGGAAACCATGTTTAAAAAATCCCCCACCTGTACATAGAACAAGCTATACTAATCTTACTATTGAGCTATGAGATTGTAATCTATTTTTTCATGTGTGCACTACCTCCACGATTATAAATATTACGGTATAAGAGTTTTGAGAGTATAAAAGTGATGTGAGAAAATTGATCAAAGTGATAACCTAATCTGCCAAACAATTGATATACAAACATTGATTTTTATTCTGCGCCCAGGCATCGCCGGGTAGCCCTGCTAGTATATATAAAACTTAATGTATGTATTATGTGTGTTAGTGGGTGTGTGTCCTATAGAGAAAAGTTATCGAATCTAGATAAAATCTAAAAGTGTATTCTAATGTAAAATTCACCGAGCCAGTTAATGGGCGTATTCCCTTATCTCTAAATTAACTACTAAGTGTGCTATGGGGCAGATTTCGCGTGGGGTGGTCGATTATTTTAGCTATTTTCAGCTTTATTTCAATTTAATTATGTATTAATTCAAATAGAAAACAATTATATCATGTAGTCTTTTTTTAAAAACAAATCGCAAGTCATTCCCGAAAAAAATTGGAAGTCATTTCCTCAAATTCAACCGGAAATGACATCATAGAAGGAATGTGGGGGGGAATTCAAAATTCTAATACGATAATTCAAAGGCGGGCGACTAACCCAGGCTTTACTTAGCCAACTCATAATTCAAAACAGGAAATGAGTCAGCATTCTTTAGATTTTACATTTTAGTGAACACTGCCCACCAGTGCCCGCTACTGTCCGACATTGCCCGCCAGTGCCCACCACTGTTCACTACTCTTAGCGTTATAATAAAATAGCCAACTCATAATTCAAAACAGGAAATGAGTCAGCATTTTTTAGATTTTACATTTAAGTGGACATTACTCGTCAGTGTCCACTAGTGTCTGCAAGTGTCTGCAAGTGTTCGCCACTGTCAGCCCTATAAAGAAATTGCCAACTCTTGATTCAAAACAGGAATTGAGTCAGCATTTTAAAGATTTTACATTTTTGTAGGCATTTCCCGCCAGTGCCCGCCAGTGCCCGCCACTGTCAGCTCTATGAAGAAATAGCCAACTCATATTTCAAAACAGTTAATGACTCAGCATTTATTAGATTTTACATTTTAGTGGACACTGCCCGCCAGTGGCCGCCCGTGCTCGCCACCGTCCGCCATTTTCATGTAAACACACACACACACATATATATATATATATATATATATATATATATATATATATATATATATATATATATATATATATATAACTTAATCTATCAACCAATTGAGTATACAAACATTGCTTTTTGATTCTGTGTCCGGGTATTGCCGGGAGCCATGCTAGTATATATATATATATATATATATAATCCAAGTATGGTATAGATCCACAGGGTATAAATCCAGGGGAGTTGAACCGGGTTTATGAGAGTGCTCAATAAAAATATAGAGCAAAAATATAAATGATAATTTATTTCATTTTGACTACAAAATTTATTTTGTTTCACGAGAGTAGTTATTTCGAGGTCTGATGATCGGGGGTCCCTCAAACTACTCTCGTGAAACAAAATCAATTTTGTAGTCAAAATGAAAATAATTATAATTATATATATATATATATATATATATATATATATATATATATATATATATATATATCTTCTCTCTCTCTCTCTCTCTCTCTCTCTCTCTCTATATATATATATATATATATATATATATATATATATATATATATATGAGGTGTAAGGAGAGTAGAAAGTGAACTTTCTATTTACTTTTGGCGGGCTCGCAACTCTCACTTCCCTTATTTCGTCCTTTTGTCTTCACATTCTATGAGCGATGTTTTTTTACAAAAAGGGAAGAATCTCTATTTTATGAGTCGGAATCTATCCATCTAACACTTCCGGCTTGCTAGATTTTGACCTTGAATTAGTAGTTTTTACCTATATACATGAATTAGCTTCATGCCTTGTCTGGGGCGATTTCCATTAAAACATGTTACGCTCTTGTCTTACAATTGAGCAGTCTAGGTTATTTTTCCTACTGATACAAGATATTCACTGTATATATTCATACATTATTACCGAACTACATGCCTATCTATCTATTTACCTACCTAGCGCGATGTCACAAGTTAAGCGTTTGTTAGCTTTGGACCTATGTGTTTCTTTTTTCAACTGTCTCCTTTTCGAATACGCCTGCTAATACGAGAGAGAAAGGGACAGAGCACAAGAGAGTACTACTCGCTGACTGACCTTTGACCGAGTGTGTCACACTTTACCACCCTGATCTGGTAAAAGCTTTTTAGTTGCTGCGTTGGTCGAGTGAGGGGATTGGTGACAGAGATTAGACTAAAGATTGGGAGAGGACTAGGCAGTAAGAAAAGAACAAAAAAGGGGAACGAAAACGGATACAAAATGAAAGCAAGAGTAAAGAATGAAAGGGAATCTAAAAATAAGAAAGGCATGCTGAAAGACGAGAGCTCGTATTATCATTAATTAAAAAAAACTATATTTCCCTTCATTAAAATATAAAAAGAATGGAACGTCATCTTATCAACAATGTTTTAATTAAAATACAGTGTAACGTATACAGGTCCAGCTACTTCATAATAATATTAATTTTCATTTCTTCCTCTGTGTACTTGCAGCTAAACGAAACTTCGTTGAGCAGAGTTTCTTTCCAAGATCTATCCATCAGTGTAACACAATACCACGGTGCTGTTTCCCAGAAGACTACAACATGGTAGTTTTCAAGTCCAATCTTAAATAATCAAATTCTCACCAGTTCCAACCATCGTCTCAAATCCTCAAAGTTTTGTCTTACCATCCACTTGAACAATTCATTAACCCTTATCCTCGAGTGGCTTTGGACTTTATAAGCGGTGACTCATAATTATTTGTCTATCTATCAATATTTATACTCAGAAATCTCTAGTTGTCATGCCCCTAGCTCTATCTGACTTACATAATTTTTGTACCGCATTAATTTGCTGTACTTGTCATTAACGAAGGCAATATCAGCCAAACCATCGCCGACTGTAAATATCAATGTATCATTAGAGAAGACTTTTACGTTACATTAAATGGCTTGAATTACTGGGGGTATTTTACAAGCGGTGGTCACAAACATTAAATGGCTTGAATTACTGGAGGTATTTTACAAGCGGTGGTCACAAACATTAAATGGCTTGAATTACTGGAGGTATTTTACAAGCGGTGGTCACAAACATTAAATGGCTTGAATTGCTGGAGGTATTTTACAAGCGGTGGTCACAAACATGTGATGTTCATTATAGCTAACGATTAATAACGAGTTTTATGTATTAAAAAATATCACGTACATACACACATAAATGCATATATTCACCAAGATATATTCGTCTTTGTAGACATTTATATTAATTTAAAATGTTAACGGATCGGTACCACATACGTGCCAAATGCTTGAAAATTAAACGGGAATAATACATGTTTTTGGACACAGGTTCGAATCTCGAAGGAAATTCTGCATTACTTGCCGTTATAACTTTCAATAATTTAAGCTGTGGGTAGTATATATCCAAAAATATAACATACTATGCACATACACATACACACGCACACACACACACACACACACATATATATATATATATATATATATATATATATATATATATATTTGTTATTTTTTATTATCTATGTACGTATACGTTTCGTACTTTTTAATCTGGACTCATCAGCATAGAGATATGACTATTCACTACCGGTCATGCGATTCGAAACCCTGGATTACAAGTATTTTTCTACTTAAATCCAACGTCGCTAATAAACAATGATAACTTTAACGCTTTTAAAGCGGCTTGACGTCCAGGCATTCTACTTCTATTAGGGAAGGAATGATGCATTATAAAGCAAAGCATCACTTGCTAAAATATAAGAATAAAGCTAAATCAAATGTGCTGGAATAGGTTACGTGATTTATATTTCTAACTCTAAATTGTAATTTCTAAATGGCAGACTTTCGTGGGTCGAATATGAGTTCAAAGTTCCCTTTTCAACTTTTGTGTATCATGTAACACTACATTGTATGATTTTTCAAATTAAGAACTTTTTATGTACTTTCTGATGATATTGACATGATAATTGTAGGTTTATTTCAAGCGAAATGATTTGTAAAATAATTTGCACTAAAGTGTATCTGTTTTGAAAATGTTTTTTAAGAAAAATAATTTCGTGGATTTTGGAATATAAATGGACTTGACTTACTTATATATGCTCTATTGTTACTGGTTTACAATCATCGAGCTTTAATTAGAAGAGATTGGTAACCATAAAGTATTGAAAGTATATGCTAAAACATATATTTCACAATCATATATATATATATATATATATATATATATATATATACATGATAAATCCAGTAATCTACAATTTTGTTTTAAAAAATATTTCTTATATTTTCATAAATATATATATATATATATATATATATATATATATATATATATATATATATATATATATATATAGAGAGAGAGAGAGAGAGAGAGAGAGAGGGGGGGGGGAGAGAGAGAAAATAAATTATGCCAATATAAATTTGATTTATATAGATCAGATTTATACACGAAGGGGTCGAATTCTAATTACAAAAACAATCTCAATATTTAGCATTAAAAAGAGCTGCAAGATATACTCATTTCAAGGATTATATCATTGTATAATAATGTATACTCAAAGCAAAACATCGGATTTATAATTCACTGACTTCAGTAATTGTTTGTGGTATCGATATAGAAGCAATAGCCAACCGATATTTGCTTTTTGTTACTTTTTCTTTCAGATTTGCGTTTTAAATAACATCCTAGATGTATTTCTGGTCTTCTAAGCATGTTTCCAAGACTATTACCACATATTTTGTTGAAATAAATTATAAATAGTTTGTTGAGTCTGCTATATTTATTCGGATATTATTCGATCGACTTTATATCTTTTGAAACAGTTGTAAATCTGATGCTTTGCTTTCGGTATATATATATATATATATATATATATATATATATATATATATATATATATATATATATATATATATATATATATATATATATATTCATTAGTACAGGATAAAAAGTGAACACATTCCACATAATAAAATTACTTCGGCCTAACGTAGCCTAATCAGATCTGGAGAGTGCAATTATTAATTTGCTTTTTTTTACACATTTACCTGAAATCCATCATATTGCAATAACGGAAAGTAAATTATAAATTGACTTTTCACTGACCCATCACAACCACGTCATGCACACCATTTCCGTTGGTGGACAGCTTGGTAAGCAAATAGAAAATGCCCTAGCAATAGTATTATGCAACGTGCATAAGAAGTGGGGGATTCGCAACGTTTGTTGATAAATTATCGTGCGCTTATCACGCAAGGACAAGGGAGAAACCCATCTTTTTGACTGACAAGCGTCTAAAGCTTTTAGTAATCTAAACTTAGTGGAAAGGTTTAAAAAATAAATGTAAAGATTTTCTAAAAGACACAAAATTGACCCAGATTTCTACAATTGTTTTCTAACATAATTTTGACCTTTTAATACATAACTTTGACCTTTCAACGTGTGGTTTCCTTACGCTATACAAAAGTGAATATATGACCTATAAAATGTTTTAATAAACGCCATTTCTGTTTTTATTTATTAGCTTCTTGAAAAATAGAATTAATATAATTTTATTTATTCATCAATATTTATTTATTTTAATCTTAATTCCACAACCATCATGTTAGCTTTACTTTGAATGTCATATTTCTGTAAATTCCGGTGATTAACAACATGGAAAGGAAATACATGCGATAGTTCTCTTGCATTGGGTCACGCGTTCCCCTAAAGCATCATATACAGCTTACAACATCAACAGAGGATTCGGGTAAAGAAACCATGAATGAATGCATACTGGTTTGATCGTAGGCGTCTGTATGGATTTGACAACAACGAATTGAAGATATTTGTCGAAGATGAATGCACAGGCGTTTGAGAACTTGCTAAAATGTAAAGTGTGAGTCATCCGACAGTTTTGAACCACCTCAAGCAACTGCAGAAATCAAAGAAGCTCGACAGGTGGATGCTGCATGCACAAAAATAAACGAATTATTGTGGTTTCTGTAAGAAGCAAAAATATATATACATCTGTAGCCGGAAAAAGATCACGATGACGGTCCAAACTTTGGGACGAACTCCTGCTCGTAGAAGACTGTAACATCACTGAAAAGATTACTAAAACCAACGCTTTCTCTCAACTGTAAAAATCGCTTTCCCAACTGCATTTATTCCGCCTTTTTAAAGTCGTTTGTTGTCTACTCATGTAAATTAGTTGTCCATGCATACAAATTAGTTCTAAGTATTTTTGTTAACATATTTCACTCAAAACAAACCAGGCCGCCACTGTAGACGTAAGGGGTTACCGAGAATTAGGGTGTCACCCCAAAGTTCGGATCAGTGTAGCGAGATGTCTGTTTACTTTAGTTTTAAACCTCTGTATGTCGGTACTGTCGGGGAAACAGAGAGCAGGGGGAGTTCCTGAAGCCAGCAGCACGCGGAAAGAAGCTATAAAAGTAGAAGGCTCTCCGGTATCTGAGGAACTCCACAGTAAATGGATGGGATTTAGATGATTGTCGAGTTGGTCTAGTGAATTTAGGTCGAAGGGGCACCAGAGTAGCCAGCTCATCGGAGCACAATCAATTGAAGTATTTGTAAAACAAGCACAAAGATTCAACATTGCGGCGATGGGAGAGTATGAAAAATCACAATTCTAAACACGAGTTTTTTCATCTCTGACAAACGACCGCTCGACACGCAAAACATCTGACAGACTTTGAAGTCGCTAAGTTCTCGTCTCTAGTGTCACAGTTTGAAGTGTCGTCAATATTTATTTTGCAGTACAAAAGCAACGCATTTTTTTGTCATATTCTCATGTGTGAGTAAAAGTGAATTTTTTTATATTAATCATCAAGGATTATCTAATTTGTTTTATCACCTACAAAGCGCAATCATTTACCTGATTACGAAAAGCATCCGAATAACATGTCGCTGTTTGTTTGGTAGCATCAAGGGTGATTGATCTACAGTAACGTAATGAATCTCTACACAACGATGCTCGATCAAAAGCCTCACATATAATTTCCCGGATGCCTCACAAATTGGGCTCGTCCACTAGACTCGTCCGTATTTAGTCCATCAACTATATTCGTTCTTTAAACATTATTCAAAAACGTAGATTCGGACAGAATAACTTTCTAGAGTGTTTTGTAACCCGCAAATTTATGCATCATGTATTTTAAACTCGGTCATGAAAATAGAAGGAATAGTTCAAGGGTGCAGCAAAAAAGGTCAAGTATACAGAAGATGGGGTGAACATGTGTCTGTGTGCGTTCACAGCATTGACCGTTATTGTCAACTTGCTGACTACGTCTGAAGTCGGTGCTCTATTCCGAAACCGGTCGCAGAATCAATTATGTGGTCTCTGCTACAACAAAATCATTCTTTCTCCAAACAAAACCACAACTCCAGTTTAAAACAAGTAACGATGTTTTATTTTGAGAGACGTTACAATGATACTTGTTTTCTTCTACTGAACAACATGCCAGCAAATCAAGACAGCAAATCAAAACAAACATACCTTTCAACCGAACACAAATAAAGGCTCATCTGTCACTAAGACCGACAGAAACCCAAATGTCCATTATTCTGCCCCTCTGTTGGAATATATATATATATATATATATATATATATATATATATATATATATATATATATATACCAATTGGCCTCCCTGATGTGATAAGTGCGCTCCATCTACGATTTGAACTCAACATCTCACTATTGGAGTTACTTCATTTTGAACGCTTTTTCCATGCTGCCTCTACGAAAACCTTTTTCTTCTTCATCAAAATCCCCATTTGATTGGACACTTTATCAACGGACAATTACCATCTGGACAAACTCCATATCTTTTTTACACGAACTTTTTTTACTCCATTTTTTAATAATATTTTTTCAAATGTTTGAACTTCGGCTTTTCCACTGTCAACTTATCTAGCTGTATAATTCCTCTGATGATAAGATGTAGATCTTTGAAAAGCCTTGGCTTAAGGAAAGAATAATGAAAATAAGTTTTATTACAGAATATACCTTGTATTGAACAATTGAAGTTTGAAATAAATCTGGACATTCGTGCATGTTTATCACTCTTATTTCTTCTATCTTTGTATATATATATATATATATATATATATATATATATATATATATATATATATATATATATACCGAGTGGATCTCTGATGTTGTCCAAATTATATATATATATATATATATATATATATATATATATATATATATATTATTTAGACAACATCAGGGAGTCCACTCGAGTTTATTACAGAATATACCTTGTATTGAACAATTGAAGTTTGAAATAAATCTGGACATTCGTGCATATTTATCACTCTTATTTCTTCTATCTTTATATATATATATATATATATTATTTAGACAACATCAGGGAGTCCACTCGAGTTTATAAGCTGTTACTCTATTGACATAAAAACTGACTAACCATGAAGTCTACGATCTGCTATGAATATTAATTTTGGAAAATCTCAACTGAATCATAATCGCAGCATTGAACCTCGTATCTAAAGTGACATTAGTTTGTCAAGGACTTTAAGTTGTTTATTACTGTACATAAACCCCCATTAAAAGAGGCAATCACTTTTCTAAGTGGAGAAATTATATTTTAAGGGGTAAACACATTTCTGTGATAGTCTCTAATCTCTAGGCTTAATATATTCCACTCACATGCCTGCCAACCTATGCATTCCACTAAACATGCCGCCTGTCTCATGTTTACAATAACATAATAACTATGTTCTTGGAATTCTAGATCAATCAATCAGCTAAACAAGTTAATAAGAGGCCAGGCGTTTTGGTGACAGTTAAGACATGATAAATCAGTATGATGAGAAAACTTTTCACGATGAGGAAATTGATTTATCAGCATTTAAAGTAAAAAGAAAAACCAAGATATTTTCTTCTTACAAACTAATGGTTGGTTCAAATATAAAAAAGGAAACAACAATCTAGAAATACACATGTAAACGAACCTACTGTCGACACATACACTTTCCAACCGAACACAAATAGTAAGTTCAACGCAAGGCCGAAAGGCTCATTTGTCACTGAGACCGACGGAAACCCAACTTTTCTTTATCTACCGCTCTGATAATAAATATATATATATATATATATATATATATATATATATATATATATATATATATAGAGAGAGAGAGAGAGAGAGAGAGAGGGAGAGAGACAGAGAGACAGATATACTGGACCACATCCAAAAGACCACTCGCGATAAGCAGCTGTTAATCTATGGGCATAAATTCAAAGATTACTACATGATAACAGCTGTTTATCTATGGGCATAAATTAAAAAGATTACTACATAGTAACAGCTGTTAATCTATGGGCATAAATTTTAAAAATTACTACATGATAACAGCTGTTAATCTATAGGCATTAATTTAAAAGATTACTACATAATAACAGCTGTTAATTTATGGGCATAAATTTAAAAGATTACTACATGATAACAGCTGTTAATCTATGGGCATAAATTTAAAAGATTACTACATGATAACAGCTGTTAATTTATGGGCATAAATTTAAAAGATTACTACATGATAACAGCTGTTAATTTATGGGCATAAATTTAAAAGATTACTACATGATAACAGCTGTTAATCTATTTTTTAATAGTACGTGTAGAACAAATATATACCTTAAAAAATATTTCTAAAATCACTAATTGAAAATTGATAATTATTCTATTTTAACTTTTACCATTCAAAAATGATCTATTCATCATGGCTACTTTTATTGCCATAACATCCAGATTCTCTGTGTCGTTGCTTAGCGATATTTGCGGAGGAAAACGGGATAGAAATAGCAAATGACTCAATCGTAATGTGAGAGGAAGAAGGCGTTAATAACAACTTCATTTAGGAATGGTAAGAAAAAGAAAGGTTACAATAGAAATGCCATTATCTTTTGTTGGGGGAAAAAGGATGTGCAGATTCTTTTGAATAAGACAGGATAAAGGGAGTTTCCCTCAAATTACATGATTACCAACAACACCTTTGTGCTAGCTTATATAATATATATATACACACACACACTGACTTATTCAAATGTCTACACACACACACACACATATATATATATATACATATATATATATATATATATATATATATATATATATATATATATATATATATATATATATAAAGAGAGAGAGAGAGAGAGAGGGGGGGAGGGGGGAGCTGTATACTTATAAATATAGCAAATAATACAATTATATAGTTTCATTGCTTCATTTATAACTAGCAAGCCCCGTGTCCTAGCGTTTCCCGGGGGTAAATTGAAAATTATTATTTATGTATAGAAAAGTAAATATTAGAGTATCAAGCAACCTATCTGAATCATTTTTATGTTTTTTATGCTTAGTTACCCTTTTTTTTAAGATAAAAGTGTGCGTGTTCCTAGCCTTGGCATGGCGCTCGCAATTACTGGTTCTCTCGAACCCCATCCTTTAGGGTAATTTTAACTCTTTAGCTAGTCAAGTAAATAAGTTACCTCCTGGTAATAAAAATCCTTCAAGATGCCAACTCCCCACTTTGATTTTTTTGTACTCCGCCTCTCCCAAATTGCAGTTATCTTTGAAGGACACCACCCATTCTCCAAACTCTATCCTTCGTTTTCTTTTCTCTTCCTCTTAGATGCCACTTCTATTTAGAGATAGGTCTGCTTGTTTTCGTTTGTAAACTAACTGGAAAACAGTGGGCGGTCTATTATTTAGAAACGGTTGCGAGACCGATACAGGCAACCAGAAAGAGGGAGAATGTTGCAATCGTAGCATAAAGATTATTATAAAAAATAGGGCAAGTTAGCTACACCTGTGCTGTACATGAGAGCAACATCAGACGTTTTAGCGTAAGTTTACACCCGAAAAGAAGAAGAGAGAAAGTAGGAGAGAGATAGGAAGATAGGAAGAGAGAAAGAGAGAGTAATAAAGATAGAGAAAGACAGGCAGATAGAGACATAGGCATGTGGCAAGTTAGCTACACAGAAATCCTTCCCCCCCCAAAAAAAATCGGAAAATCAAACGTGATTTAAGGCATTGTGTTATTTATTTATTTTTTATAAAAAAGTATATATAAAATAAAATGTGGAAACTAACTAAAAGAACTTTGAATAAGTTTATAAAACGTATTCAAAACAGATTAATCCTGAATATATTGGATATTTATTCGCGTTAGTGATGTCCTTCTTCACTCTTCAGGCAATGTTCAATTTGTTTGGAGAGCGGAACTTTCCACGAGTAATATAGTAAATAAAAAGAAAGTTAACAGCTATTTATATTCGGAAATGTAGTATTTTATTCACTGACATATAATGCAAGCAAACATTTATGTTAAGTCCTAATAATTTTATTGTATTTATTAGAATAATTGTTTTGTTGTTTTTAATGACGTAGGATATTATACACAATATTTCCGAAGAAAATAATTGTATTAGGTCTACGAAGAAATCTCACTGTTTATTTTGTTGCGAGAGCAGGAATTAACACCCATCATCACTGCATAGTTACTTAATTTTTAGCTGTTTGTCTTATTTTAAATGTATATAAGAGAATGTATCGTCGAAAATAAGTAATGACCAAGATCAATATACAAAATGTACTTGCCTGTGATCTGAAACATGGCCGGCGTTGATGTGTTCGTTAAAACTTGATCCGGTTACCCAAAACGTATAAGTTTCAAGCAGCTGGAATTACAGAATTGAATTCCCTGAAGTTGGAATATAGCGGTGCGGTAACAGAATGTCGCTTCAATATTCAAAAGACACGGTGTAGAAGATATACGTGATAGTCCAAAATTTACATGGAGGGAAATAATTGCTACTCTTATTTTGGAAAACGTATTTAGGAAAAGCAGACACCTCGGAATAAATGTAATAATATTTGTAAATATTAAAATAGTGTAAGAATAGTTTCGTTAAACACGCTTTAGGAAGTTCTGTAGTGTGTGAGTTGAAAAGATTTACATAGGAATTGGTAGGTTATTTTTGTATAATGAATGAAGTTGAACGGACACAATCGACATTATTTTATTATATAGAAGATGATACACACTAAATATCCTAGACTAACGTTTGAAGAGCGTAGACATAAAATCAATAACAATAGTGACTGTACAATTTTCATTAATGAGTTCCGTTCGTATATATATATATATATATATATATATATGAAGGAAAATTATACTATAAATATATATATTATATATAATCAAATATGTAATAAAAACCAACGTATATTCATTTTTACACATGCACACACACACACACACACACATATATATATATATATATATATATATATATATATAATATTTGTTATTGTTTATTATCTATGTACGTATCGTCCCTTTTCAATCGAGACTCATCAGCATAAAGATATGACTATTCACTAGCGGTCGTACGATTCGAACCCCTGGATGGATTACAAGTATTTTTCAACTTAAATCCAACGTCGTTTACCGCGTGGCCAATATATATATATAAGCAAATAAACATATATATATATATATATATATATATATATATATATATATATATATATATATATATATATATATATATATATATATATATATAAGCGAATAAAGATATGTACTTCCATACTCTCATGCAGTAGTTAGTGAGTAAAAGACGTTTTTTTCTAAACCTCAGGCAAAACCATTTCAAGTAGTGAGTGGAAGTGAGAAAGCAACTAGTAAGGCAGACGAACACCTTAAACTTATACCGCCGCCTGAAGTGAATTCGGAAAAGAAGTCCTTATCTTATGAGAAAAAATCAACGGTGAGTGTTTTTTCTTTAGGTCATCAGAAATTATAATAATAATAATTTATATATGAAAAATTGAATTACTAACGTGACTGTATGGCTTCATATCAATATCTCAGTAAACAATAACAATGTATTTTTAAAAGAAATAAAATGTATATTAATCTAATGTTTCAAAATTCAAATTTTCCTTGTCAAAGCAAAATGTTTTTTTTTCGTTTTTATATTATCCGATCGCACGATGACTTCGTGGTATAAGATAGAACACACCCGTAAAGTTTTTAATCAGTGGAAGTGTAAACATATTTTCAAAACATTGTTTTCGTAAGAAAATGTTTTTTCAGAAAACCATAAAAATATTATTTATTAAAATAAAACACATTGTTATGGTTTTCTAAAAAAATATTCTTACAAAAGCAATGTTTTGAAAAATATATGTCTACACTTCTACTGATTTAATCTCGCGTAGCCGCGCTTAAATACTTTACTGGATTGTATTTCTTACACCACGATTCGCATGCCATCGGAATATACAGCGAAATAAATCAGTTCTCACTAAAAAAGAGATTATTACTAATCTAAAAAAAATAGCTAAACTTTACTACTTATTGTATAATATTTTATAAGAGACGAATTTATTTTTCCAAAATGTTGTTCATTTATATATGCTATGTAGTTACATGTTGACAATCATCGGGCTTTCACTTTGAAGAAGTTGGTACACATAAAGAATAGAAAGAATAGAAAATATATGCTAAAACATATATTTTCACAAACACACACAGACACACACACACACACAAATATATATATATATATATATATATATATATATATATATATATATATATATGATGGACTCTCCCGTCGATTTCGACGTATGAGTGCCTGGGGCTGCCCGCGCATGAATTTGTAATTGCAAGGGTTGCGCAATCTCAACAACCGCTCTCCTGAGTCGGCATTGCTTGATTCCAATGGCAAATAGTCATACAAGACGACTGAAAACAATGCCGAGATAAGCAGAGAGCACATACAGCACCTGGTATTCCCAAATGGTCACCCATTAAGTACTGGCCAGGCTTGACACCGCTTAACTTCGGTGATCTAACGGGAACCGGTGTGTTAACGTGATTGTGCCGTATATTTATATATATATACTAGTAGAGTTTCCTGGTATTTTACGGATGAATGGATTACACAAAATAACAGCCAAAGAAAGTGTGTTTAATATATTTGGCTAAATAAGACAATAATTTAAGTGCATAAAAGAAAAGGAAAGGGAAAATAGTAATAGTGTCTAATATAGACGATTGAAAATAATCCAACAACAATAACTATGCTACGAATTATAAGAGATTGACAAATAATAACACTCACCTTTATAGGGGCATGAGATATTACTGTCTAATCTTCAAGCGTGTTGAAGATACATTTTGTCTTATGTAGAAAATGTCCATAAAAGAAGCCCATTCTTGAAAAATTAATAATAATTCATGGAAAAAGTAAATTTAATTTTACTTTCCCAATAAATAATTTTCAAAATATGTTAGCAGCACGTGTCCAAATATTTACTTAAAAGTAAAACTAATTTTAACAAAATGGTGGACAAATTAAAAAAGAAAAAGCAGGCAGATCAGTTTGCTGAATAATTTTTATTCAAAATGGTTTCCGTTATTGAAATGTTTTAAAAAGTTTGTAAACGAAAGCTTTTGCTTAAAAACCCTCTAAATCTCAAATCAGGTGACTATTTTATTCTAACTTGGGGTAGAAAACTGAAATCATAGAAAAATCTAAAAAATGTTTATTGTATTGTTTTCTTTACTGATAACTAGAAGAATACCCGCCCCAGGACAGGGGAAATGAATTGCCGAAAACAGGTCAGTTTTGCACCACTTTTATGCCCCTTTTGGGAATATTAAAATCAAGATATAATACTAAACCTCAAATCTAGAATCCTAATTCCATATTATATTAATAATGATTTTGATACTAGAAAAAGTAAAAGTAATAAAGCTTTGAACTTAAGGGGTTTTAAGAAGAAATTAAAATTCAGGAATTGGTGTCTAATGACTGAGTCAAATTCAATGCAAATCGGAAATATTTGTATTTCCAAATAAGATGTTATGACCCCTAAAACTCTTTTGTAATAGTCCGAAAAAACTGAAATTTCGACAATATTTATTAACTGATGCCCAATACATGATTTTGATTCTTAAAAATGTCTCAAATTAAAGGTTTAAGCTCAGTTGAAATTCAGAGAATATTGCTTGATCGGAGTCTAATGATTATGGCTCAAAGTGAATGAAAATCTGAATTTAAAAAATTTTCAAATGGGTGTTCGTACTTGCACTATGCCCCTAAAAACTCTTTAAGATCATAAAAAACTGAAATTTTAAGGAATATTTATTAATTTATGTCTAATACCTATTGTTAAAATTTTACAAAGTATCTGGATTATTACGAAGGGGTTTCACTCACTTTGCATAAAACTAAATTAAACTGAATATAGCGCACATTATGGCGCCTTACGCAATATATCTGTGCTCCAAAATTCATTAAGTTAATTAGTTACGGAGTGAATCCTGTACATAGACATATATCTAACTTTATATAAGTATTAATTATTAAATACGAGTCTTTAAGACAGGTCTTTTCGCTAAAAAAATAAATTCTACTTTTTTAGGCGTTAACATGTAAACAGTCTTCAGAAATAATAATAAAAACAAAATGATTTAAACTACAGTGAAGAATCACTCTACTATATAAATCTAGACTAAAATAATCACCAACTAATCACAACCAAGCTCTATCATCAACTTCGAGAGCAGTTAGCACAAGAAAGAACGGGTAAAACATTTGTTTTAAGTTTCACCAACATATCGAGTAATAAGAAAAAATTAAGTACATTTTTCTCTCTCTTTATTTATGCTAACTTCTTTCAAACGCACACACACATACAAAAAAGATACGAGTGGAGCCTCTTGCCCATTTCCGAAAAACATCGGAACCGACTGTCACGAAAATTGCCCTTTTTTCATTTAAATACTTACTTATGTATAAAATAAACTTTTAATTTCGCCTCCGATGAGAAGTTCAAATATTGAACCAAAATACTTGACTTTTGTCTAATTACTTTCTTCCCGCCAATTTAAGGCATTTCAAATCACTTTCTAATTTCAAAAGCTACAAAATAAAGAGTACAATTGGTTCAAGCTGTCACAAAGATTATAGTCCGTGGCTGCGCGAAATTAAAACAAAACTGGTTTGAAATCTTCAAACTGTGAATTCTAAAGTAGAATTAATATTTATGAGAAAAAGTTGAGGTTAATTATATACGAGCATGGTGCCCGGCGTTGCCCGGGTTTAGGGTGGAGAATAATGTTTAAAGCAGAACAACAGTAACATCCCATAACATACAACCCTCCTTCACCGTAGAAACACTGTACTGTCAGGGCTATCCGGCTGACAGGGATCTGGGGAAAATCCAGGAGTCGGCATCAGAATGGAATTTTAAGTATAGATATTAGACAAAAATTAATAATTATTCCCAATATTTCAATGTCTTTGTCATATTTTAAAGGGTTGCCAGGGAGAAACAAGGGGGTACTACTCAGTTGTAAATTCAAATATTTCCGATTTTCATGAAATTTTAATCATAGCTATTATAAACCAATTAATAATTAGGCCCAATATTTCAGTTTCATTGGCCTATTTTAAAGGGTGAAAGGGGGTATAACTACCCATTCCCAAATGCAAATACTTCCGCTTTGCATGACATTTGAACTATAGCTATTAGACACCAATCAATCATTAATCCCGCCATTTCAGTTTCTTTGGCGCATTTTTAAGGATTGTCATACTAAGAAAAACCCTCAAATATCTCCAATTTGCGTGAAAATCAAACCATAGATATTAGACAAACATTTAGCAAGATTCTCCACATTTCAATTTATTTTAATAATTTTAAAGTTACACGATGGGGCAGCTGAAACCCCTAATTCAGTATTATCCCGAGCTGGCTATGGTAAAAATATACTTTAATATTCATTCGTCTCGGACAATAAATGACCAAATGTGTGCATTTTTGGTGATGTATTTTTATTTTGATTGGCAATTTGTTTGAAAACGAACACTGCCACTAAGTCAAACGGTCGGCTGTTGATGAATTTAAGTTTTTCTTTTTTTCTATTATATTGCCAAAGTTTGTGGATGCATTCATCCACATAGATAGATAGATACTTAGATAGATAGATAGATAGATAGATAGAAAAGAGAGAGAAGAGGAGCAGTCGATGAAAAAGTAACGTGACTAAGTTATATTTATGAGTAAAACGCCGCAGTATCATAGTTAATTGTAATATCTGAACACAATTGAAAATAGTGAAAGAAATTTAAAATTGAATGTCATTTGAAGAGCTTGAGAAATATCAATGAATTGAATGGTGTTTGTTAAGATCATTCGGCTAAGATTTAGACGTGTTTACAATCAGGAAACAACAACTCGAACAAGAATTGTTTTAGCAGACATGACAACATTCTATATGATGCAATGGAAAACAGGCGGAGAGTCTCAAAAAAACCATTTAGATGATCTCTGGAAACAAATATATTGCAGTTGTATTTTAGTCCGTTTATTTTTTCAGATGTGCACAAATATGTTTCATCCTACTATATATATATATATATATATATATATATATATATATATATATATATATATATATATATATACATATATATAAATATATATATATATAAACATATATATATATATATATATATATATATATATACATATATATGTATATATAGTATAAATTTTGATTTATACAAACATTTTTGGTTACATAGGGGCATACATGTTTCGACTGCACTCTCTTTCGAGAGCCAACTTTCTCAAACCTTTAGGAAAATGAAATGATAAATTAAAAACTTCCTTATTCCGTATATTGTCCTGGTTAGGAGGGGATGGGTGCATAATAAAACGGGCAAGATTCATATCCAATTACATATTTGCGTTTCTCACTTTCTTTTAGTTTTTATCATTTTGGCTTGATCTAGTACGTCTTTCCTGACCGCTTTCAGATTCTTTTATATTTGGAGTTTCATTGGATTAGCATCAATAGACATAAACATAATACACGTACTCTCTCCCTCTCTCTCTCTCTCTCTCTCTCTCTCTCTTTCTATATATATATATATATATATATATATATATATATATATATATATATATATATATATATATATATATATATTGTGTACTTAGGCAGCATTTTTTCATTAAGGCATGTGTTATTGAAGACGACAGAAATCTTCTGTTTAGTGATTCCTTTTTTTTATTTTTTCCATTCGTCGAATGATCTTTTTGACGTGTAGATGGAATGAATTGATAAAGGATCCATGTGTTTGACTAACGTTTTCGATTCTCTCCGGAATCATCTTCAGGTCTTTAATGGCAAAAATGAATACAAAGCGAGTGAAAGAATGGAATTTCTTAAAAAATACGCCGGCAAACCGTTCGCGTAAAATATATATATATATGAAAGCTATCTTATAGTGAATCACTTACTAAGTGATTCAGAGAATTAACTGCCCGCATGATGTCGCCCCATTAGAGGATCTGCTAATTTATTTATTTATTTATAGATTAAATGTTGCCAGAGTCAACCACGCTGAAGCTCTCTAGATACAACGAAACACGTGTACATTGATAAATATTTCATCTATAAAGACATACATACGTCTCGTAATCGAACCACGTAATGCAGGCAATGTATGTAAGGGAGTTAACTCTCTTAATCACTTAGGAAGTAAATCAACATAAGATAGCTTTTATAAGCTGTCATTATCGCTGAAAAATAAAAACAAAACATAACTTAATATTTAAGCAATAAAAAATGGTACATACTTAATGCAAGGGTTCATAGCTAACAATAACATATCAGACTACAGACAATGTTGTCGTGAATTCGAATCTTGTTATGAAAAGCTGTAGATACAGCATAAAACGTGTGCGTGGATAACTATATATATATATATATATATATATATATATATATATATGTATAAATACACCGATGCTTTTCTTGTAATTTAAAATCTGTTTCTTGACTAAAGATTATGCTCTTCTTCACAGTTGAACGGTGTTATGTAAGTGTTCTTTCGATGTAGATCACTTGGTTAATGAATATAAAAACAATTAGATAACACCGAACAACATGGTAACTCTACCTGCAATAACCCTATATGTCTAGCTTGTCAACATTTAATCACATATTCTTCCTTTACAGTTCTAAATACACGTATCCTAACCCAACAGCCAAACCTTTCTTGTGATATTCCTAATGTAATATATTACATCTTTTGTACAAAATTTCTAAATAGTGGATATATAGGCGAGACAAAATTACATGTTGATATATATTTAACAAGCACAAACTAATTATTAGACAAAACACATCAGACCCAATGAGCATCTCAACCAAACAGGCCATAGACTCCAAAACATCGACTAATATTAATAGATACAAAATTCCTGTCCACATATGCACGTAAACAGAAAGAAACAAAATGGATTATAAAGTCGAATACACACAAAACAGGTCTAAACTTCGATGTACAATATTTTACTAACTGAGAAGAACTTTTTGCTTTTGAATAAAAATTAGTTGACTGAAGGAATCAATTGCCTTTACGGTAATTTACGACGAGATGAACGTACGCATGTTTATTTTAAAAAGAAATTAATAACGGTTGTATTTGTTAATCGTTAGAGAGATTTCGCGTGAACTGACTTGCACGTTAAGACAACGAATGAACACTGGAAATTCAAGTTTCTCTACACGGTTTCAATTTCATTCATTTCATATATTTTAAACAAAGAGCGGAGGACCGCTCGAAATATTAAAATGCTAATAAAACCTATAATTTTATGTTTTCCATAATTTTTTTGCATTTGTTAAATTTAAAGAAATTCATTATTTTTAGCCCTATAAACGGATTATATATATATATATATATATATATATATATATAATATATATATATAATATATACATTATTAAAAAAACAATAATGAGCAATTAGAATGCCATACAATGCATTTTAGTTTTATTAACTTTTATTTTCTGTTTTCAATTTAATTTTCGAAGATATACTTCCTCGTCAGAATTTCAAATAAAGATATATTAAAATGCCTTTTTTACTTCTTTTCTTCATTCCGTTTTTGGTGTTACCAATTCGCGTGATGTTGAAACGAATTTGGGATTAGTATCGCTCTAGTCAAAAACAGCATGTAATAAGAAATGTTATTTTTGTTTAGAAAGCATTGTATATATAATAATATGAATTATTAAAAATAATAATGAGCAATTAGAACGCTATACAATGCATTTTTTTAACATTTATTTTTGTTTTTCAAATTAATTTGCTCATCAGAATTTCAAATAAAGGAATATGAAAATACTTTTTTTTTGGGGGGGGGGGGTAAAATTAATTACTCGAACAGAACAGTTTTAAACCATTTTATTTTCTATTACAACGATCAAAATCACGATATAATACTACTAAACCTTATGTCTAGAATCGTATTTCTAATTTCGATCAAAATTAATTACATGATTTTTATTCTAGAAAATGGCAACCATATAACGGGTGTTGAGAAGAAATTGAAATTCAGGGAACTTTGCTTAATTGGTGTCTAATGACTATGAATACTCTAAAGTTCTTATTCCCTACAATTAGTATTATCTAACGTCATTTAGATTAACATATCTAACAAATAAGAAATTTAAAAAAATAATTATATGAATTAAAAATTAAAAAATTTAAGAATAAAAAATAGCTAGCAGGTAATAGCAATTAATAATATAAATAAATAGGATATAACATCATTTAATTTAAGTGCGTTGTACAAAGATGGAAAAAAGTATAGCTCCAGAAAACTGAAAGTTGAAAATAAGTAAAGTTTAAAAGCTTTTTGTGTAATCTAAGCTTTTAATATTTTAATATATTATTGAGCTCTTATCTTTGTTAGTATGAGTATATATATATATATATATATATATATATATATATATATATATATATATATATATATATATATATATATCATATATTTTACATATACACATAAGAGAGTAGAAAGTAGGCTTAAGGTTTACTTTCGGCAGGCCCGTAACTCTCGCTTCCATTCTTTTCTCCCCTAGTCCTCACATTCCAGGAGCGATGTTTCTGACAAACGGGGAAGAATTGCTGTTTTCTGGGTCGGAATCTATCGATCTAACACTTTTCGTTAGCTAGTTTTTAACCTTGAAGTAGTATTTTTAACTCCTTACATCAAGTGGCTCCATGCCTTGTCTGGAGCGATTTCCATAAAAACAACATATATGTTAATATATATTATCTGTATTAGTCTTTAATATATATATATATATATATATATATATATATATATATATATATATATATATATATATATATTCCATGATAAATGCCAGTATACTGAAATCATACGCCCTTAATAGGGTTAAGATGAAAATTCATATACACTAAATGTACAAAAACAAGGAAATTCCCAATTTTTTACACTTTTATTGTCATTAAGGGTATGCGAGCACAACAGGGCTATGTATTTTACTGGTAGGAATTTTTCTTCAGCGCACCTCACACACTTCATCCACTAATGAATAGAGATTTATACTGTAGTGATGTGATAATGAAATGGCTTGGTTGATATGTAGTCATACCTTTAATGACAATAAAAGTGTAAACATTTTGGAATTTCCTTGCTTTTGTACATTTAGTGTATATGAATTTTCATCTTAACCCTATTAAGGGCATATGATTTCAGTATACTGGCATTTATCATGGAATGTCACTACTTTTGTAACGGCTATGCCTCAAGAAAATGGTAATTTTTAAGTTTTTTTTGAATTTTCTGGAAAACTAAGGTATATGGTAAACTGAAATAAAATGCCATCAACTAGACCCTAGAACCTCTATCTCTGCTAAAAATCAGCTGTATCCATCAAATAGTTGATGAGATACATGGTGGCACACACGTACGTACGTACACACGGATAACACAAAATCATTCCTGACCTTTCTGGATCTCTGGGTTGTCTTGACTAATGATGCTGAAATTCTACACACTTATAGAACCTATCAAATAAAAATTTTGTGCAAAGTTTTAAATAATTTGGTTTATTGGTTTTCGAGTTATGACTGATCAAAGAAATGAGATTTCTAGCATAGGTCGTTTTTGAAGTCTATTAAGGGATAGAGCCCTATCGCGCCTCCATTGATATATATATATATATATATATATATATATATATATATATATATATATATAATAAAATGTGTTTTTTTCACATTAGAAGGCATATTTTTAAAATGAAATACAATTTTAGTTTAAGAAATTAGTAAGATGCCAGGATTTTTTTTTATATAATGAATCAAATATTTCGAGCGGGGCCGCTCTTATTCAATGAAAATAAGAATCTGTTATAAATATTTTTTTATTATTAATCACGCCGGTCGTACGGGAGAGACATCCAAACGGCGGCGCTCTTCTCGGCGTAGAGGGGAGACAGTGTCTTATTGAGATGAGTGATGTTGGTACACATAGTAGCAGTGAAAACAAGCGTCCACACGCTGAAAGGTTATAATAACATGTTTTTTCACATTACAAGGAATATTTTTAAAATGAAATACATCAAATATCTCAATGAGACACTATCTCGATATATATATATGTATATATATATATATATATATATATATATATATATATATATATATAATTATTATTTCATGTATACACATAAAATGTTATAAGAAGATATATTTTATGCGTCAATTTTAAGTATTTACTTCAGCAGTGCTGAATACGTGAGTAGAGCAAGGTAATTTAGTTTTGAAAATATACTTATGGCAATTAAGTTACACAGAGGCTTCCGCGTGTCATCCCTGTAGGAATCGTCAGACTGAAATGCATAGAATTCGTATTACCAGGTGTTTATATATATATACACCTTGCATTGAACAATGGAAATTTGAAATAAATTTGGACAATCGTCGCATATTTATCACTCTTTTTTCTTCTATCTCTCTCTCTCTCTCTCTCTCTCTCTCTCTATATATATATATATATATATATATATATATATATATATATATATATATATATATATATATACACGTGGTGTTTAGCTTAGCTAGCTAACCAATCAGATTTTTTGTTATTGCTTCTCACTGGTTAATGTTTCCATTAGTCAATGGCAGGGTTTCTCACAAACAAAGGTACGTCTGACTTTAACTTCCTGTTCTTTTGTTATCTTTTATATAGGGGTTACTCACACTTTTTATTGTGAATGTTTCGAATTAATAATTAAATTGGCATAAATATATTTTCATAACCTACTATATATATATATATATATATATATATATATATATATATATATATATATATGGGAAATGAAAAAGGAAAAACCAAAAGATGTTTTTTTTATGCATTCATCAACGTTTCGTCTTTATTTGTAAGACTTCCTCAGGATGATAATTTCAAGAAAAATGTCATGCAAGTACATTAAAATATTGGGTTGACATGATGGGTAAATGAGAAGAAGTAGTAGCCACTACTGGGAGCACAGGACCGAGGTCCGGGCTGAGAGAAGTCAGTTTTGGTTTTTCCTTTTTCATTTCCCATTACGTCGGATTACCCTCATTCTTCCTTTCTCATATATATATATATATATATATATATATATATATATATATATATATATATATATATATATATATATATATATAGGGGGGATGATGGCTGCAAACACGTGTTCGAGTATTGTCATGGTAAGAATATTTGTGAAATATCTTATCAATGACCAGTACTAATGTGGGTGTTTAGTTTTGCTAGGAACCTACATTCTCTGGCACATGTGTTACACCCATGAACACCTCTCGCAAGACGATCTACAACACTATGGCGTGTGCTATATTACGTTGCTTTAATCCTCCACCGCTTTCAGATACCTTTCTACAGTAATAACATGTGTTATAATGTAGATAATAGTCGACTTGATTACTAGTCCGACATCTTTTCTAATGATCCGATCGGGTCAGACACAATCGACCACAATTATTAAAATTGACTGATCTCATTTACCAGTTCTTCTGTAACTTCATTAAAGTGCACTTTCTCGGAATCTTTCTGTAGTTTTTCATGTCCCACCCGTTGATTCTTAAACCTATTGATCCTTTTATAAATAGCCCATCCCCGCACCCTCTATCCAGTTCTCTGCCTTCCCAGGTTACTTCATTAATTCCGCACTTCTCAGACAATCATTGCACCTGATTGTCGGCTTTTGAGCCGGAAGCTTTTCTCTCAATGATTTCCCAATGCTAGTGTTGATTAGGAAGACACTTGTCAGCAATCCTGACTATGCGGGCGCCTCTACTTAATCGTTGCATATATATATATATATATATATATATATATATATATATATATATATATATATATATATATATATATATATATATATATATATGGAAAGTGAAAAAAGTAAACAAAAAAATGTCGGAATACTATTTCAATTTTTTATCATATATATATATATATATATATATATATATATATATATATATATATATATATATATATATATATACATATATATACTGTATATATATATTTATATATATATACATGGACGATAGCCTCACGCCCATGCGCTAGCGCAGAAATACGAGTTGATTTGTGTAATCTGTTCTAATGTTTAGATACATTTAATTACTTATAAAACTCTACTTTCTTTTTATTCGACACTTTAAAAATATTGGTTTTAAGTTCATTCTATCAACATATTTGAACTTAATATATATATATATATATATCAATACAAGTTTGATTAAAGACAACGGAATTTCCGATTTTCGTAAATTTTTAATCACTGTCTGGGCTCGGCGAGCAAATTTTTGTGTCTCCGGTAGTAATTTATATAGTATGGAACAGAGAGTTCTTTTCCCGGCGATCTCAAACACACTCAATCTTGACGATCATATTCAAGAGGTTTTTGCCCGGGAAATCCGAAAAGAAATTAAAGTATGAATAATATTAGTATTTCAATGATATAAACAGTGATCAAAATTTATTTTTAATTTCAGGCCACTCCGAGTGTCTGTGTTTTTCTCACGGCTCTGTCATTTAAAAATTGAATGAATATATTTTATCTTTATATACAATTAATTTGTTTATTGAAATCACAAATGCAATACTATAAAATTATATAAATCCTATTCAAATATATATTATAGAATTAAATCCATCAGAATGCATTTCGTCGATTTTTATTATACTTTTATGAAATTGGTTTCTTTCAAAATTATGTTTTAAAAAAATATGCTAAGCAGAAATAAATCAGTAGTATTTATACGATTTATCGTCGTCTGGTTAATTTTATTGCAAAAATGATTTTTTTTCCTTTAAATAACTATATTATATTTAGAATTATATTTCCCATAATTTATTTTATTTCTCACAAGAAATTAATTGGAGAAAAAGGAGAGAAAAGAATGTAAAATTGACTACCTAATAACGCCGGGTAGGTAAAGTTAGTATATATATAGAGACATATGGCTATATATTCCATAACTATCAATAATGCCAATGCTTCATTGAGACGTCCGTCCTATGTATTTATTTACTCCTCTCCAAGAGTTAGGCACAAGGCCAGTTTTATCTTACTTCCACAAGTAAGATGTGAGCCAACGTCGGGTCGGGAAAGTGGGGTTTGAAAAGCCAGCGCCTGAGAGGTGAGCACTCTGGCCATTAAAAATTGCCTGGGCAGCCCCGTCGGCATTCCTCGGTAGGGTGCCTCAGGCAGTAAGCAATAAACTTACTCCTCCCCAAAGAGGGGAGGCGAAGCCTGGGAGGGTGGACCTCCTAGAACTGCACAGGACAGACCCATAGACCGGCGTAAATTAAGCCCCGATAGGCAAGACAATACCAGTCTATGGGGTGCAGTATCCATCGGAACAGATACTACACTTTGATCTTCACATTGGCAACATAAGCAATAAACAAATGCTAGCATACTATCCTTGCGAAAGTATCGTAATCCGTTTTTATTTAGCTTTTTCTTTCAGATATATTTTTTCTTATCGAGTTTGTTTAATTACGTTAGAGAATAATGGGGTGTTACGAATAGAAAGCCGTTATTGCTCGAACATATCACGATTTAGGACAGAGAAAATGAGTTCGAAGCAGTCAAAGCTAAGTAACAGCTTGTCAAATAGGGATCGACTGTCACGCGGGGAAAAGAATATGTTAAGCGAGGGACTATTCGTTGCACCGAGTTAATAAATTAATATTGGAGAAGTCTATGTCGTTCGTAGTCATCAATTCACCCCTATGCAGATACTAGTCACGACGATTTGATCCAACATGACGTAACGATTCGCATGTGGGGGTGTTACAAATAAATTAGCTACCGCGCACCGCAAGTAACACATATATTATGAATGTTTTTCTGTCCATCTAATACTTGTTCTTTTCATATAAATGCACATTGACATAATCATATGAATGTGAATTGCACGAAAATATTATATTTACAACACATATATATATATATATATATATATATATATATATATATATTTAATCAATTAGGTTACGAAATCCCCTAGAAATAACCCAATTGAAAGGGACGAATTTTGATCTACACCAGGTGACCTTCACACACACACGTGGCATCTGTAAACAAATGGATAATAATCTTGAGGTGTTTGTTTGTTTTTTCGTGAAAAAGCAAAATTTTTAATATAGAGAAAGATTTATGTTCAGACAAATTGGGGATATTGTGGGGTGCGGTTTTTAATATTTACAAAACTTTTTAATGTACAAACGGAAAATCAGAGAGATTGTATCCCTAGCGTTCGCCATTCTAGTTTTAAAATGAATTTATTCTCTACGATTATACGATTTATATTTAAATTATTATAATTCTAATTAACAAGCCGCGCATGCGTGGTCCCGCTCTGTATGTGACTCGATATGGCGAGTGTAAAATGCAATAAATTTGGGGAATTTGGGGCATTTTTGACCCCCCTTTGACCCCCTTGGGGCGCGAACTAGAATTTTTCTGAGGTCAAGGATGCTCATTTTATATCCAGAACAATTGCCGCTACATTTTGGCCAAGTTTCAGAAAAATTGAATCGATGGATCAAACGTTAGGGGTGAAAAGGGTTATTTTTGCTATTTTGGGGGCTTTTGACCCCCTGGGGGCGCAAACCAGATTGTTTCCAAGGTCAGCGATACTTATTTTCTATTAGGAACAATTGCCTACACATTTTGGCCAAGTTTCAGAGAAATTGAATGGATGGATAAAAAGTTATGGGGCAAAAAATGTCATTTTTTGTAATTTCGAGGCCTTTTGCTGCCCCTGGGGAGCTAACCAGATTTTTTTTCAAAAATCGGAGAATGTCACTTTCTAACCTGACCAAAGTTACAACTTCATGCAAAATTTCAGAGAAATTCAATGGATGGTTGCGGAGAAAAATCCGGACGGACGGACGGACGGACGGACGGACGGACGGACGGAAATGCCTCAAAACATAGGTCCCCCGATTTTATAAATCGGGGGACGAATTATAAATTAAGTTAAGTATACTAAAAAAGCTGAATGCTTTACATTTTCGAAGAGCGTTTGAGAGACTGGAGGAGGCTAATTTGTTAGAGGAGCAACGCATATATACTCACAACCACATTTAGAACTGCATATCTACACACATATACATCCCTACACATGTATGTACATGCATACACACGCACTCACACACACACACACACACATATATTTATATAATTATCATTAATAAATAAATATTTTTATACATAGACATATATATGTTTCGCCCTTTTTAGTTTTACTCTCGTCAGTATATATATATATATATATATATATATATATATATATATATATATATATATATATGTATAATTATAAATATTTGTTTTTATCTACATACGTATACGTTTTAAATGTACATCAAAGTGTAGTATCTGTTCCGATGGATACTGCACCCTATAGACTGGTATTGTCTTGGCCTTCGGGGCTTGATTTACGCCGGTCTATGGGTCTGTCCTGTGCAGTTCTGGGAGTAAGTTTATTGCTTACTGCCTGAGGCGCCCTACCGGGGAATGCCGACGGGGCTGCCCAGGCAATTTTTAAACCCGAATTTCCCGACCCGACCTTAGGTCACATCTTACTTGTGGAAGTAAGATAAAAACTGGCCTTGTTCCTAACTCCTGGAGAGGAGTAAATCAATACATACGTATTCGTTTCATCCTTACAGGAATCGCCAGTGTATATATACATATATATTCATATATATTTCAAAATGTAAATATATATGTGCACCAAAAAGACATTTTAAAAGACATTTTGCAGTGATATACGTCAACAAATAAAAAACTAAACAAAAATATATAAACATTTCATTATTCTTTTCATTAATACTTTATACATACACATTTCATACATCCATTTATATACATGCATATACATATATATACACATATACATACATATACATATACATATACACAAATATATATATGTATATTTATATATATATATATATATATATATATATATATATATATATATATATATATACATACATATACGCCAAAATATATATACATATGCAAATATATACATATTTCAACTTCTTCCGAGTAAATCAGTGGCAGTTATGGTCATTACCATAAATGTAGCCGTTTTAATGGGTCTCGGCACATATAGAAAACTCACTTTGAGACTGAGATACAGTTCTATTAGTGTCAATATATATATATATATATATATATATATATATATATATATATATATATATATATATATCTGTATCTATATCTATATATATATATATATATATATATATATCTGTATCTATATATATATATATATATATATATATATAGAGAGAGAGAGAGAGAGAGAGAGAGATTTCTAAGTTTTGTCGAAAATGTTAGTGGAACGGGAGATCTAGGTTGACATATTATTATTATTATTATTATTATTATTATTATTTACTCACTAGGAGTTTTCGCACGAGTCATAATCAGTGAGTGATCACTGACAATAACAAATGATGTTCCCTGAAGTTTGAGTGATAATAATGTTGCGTTATTGCAACAGCCGTTTACCATTGATTTATCGCTAGCAACGATCGTTGGTCTTCCCTGGAATTTGAGTAACAATAAGCCTCTCGAGGTTTTCCATATTCTCTGCATTCTTCCAGTGGAGGTCTGGTTTATGCTCTCCTTAGTCGGTCTTTCCATCCTCCTTGACTCTTTATGACCATTCTGTGTGAGTTTACGTGTGTGAGGGGGCATATATTTATGATATTTCTGACAGTTTTAGGTCCCCTGTGACTCGTGTGATGTTCATTCTATGGTATTAGTCTATTTAATTATGTAATGTTATATTTCTGAATTTTTGAGAGGAGGATTGATAATTTGTATAATTTTGGTTATTCGAACTAAATCTTTCATCTTGAGTGTTATCATAACAACGTTTCGGTCGCTGTAACCTCCGGCCTTTTTCAGGTGTATCTATTCGAACTCGGGAATATTTCTGTCAAGCTCTGGAATCTGGACAGAATTTCAAACGGAACCCTTTATTTAATCCATGGAGGTAGCATAGTCTTGTTCCGTCAGCCATTACCCGTGGCGCAGTAGATATAATACAAAGTTAAATTTAGTTTTAAGTGATAGTTGGTACAGGCAATACGAAGAATTGCGAATTACCGAAGGATTCTCACAGTCTTAATGGCAACCTGGGAGAGAAAGTTTTTATAAAAACTTCAAGAAACGTATGGCGCAACCGAGAAGAAGCCGGCGATTTTTCTTCGTTTGTGATACTATCGTTGCCCGGTGAGTTGGCCAGTGCAATATTCTGGGTAACTCGACACTGATTATCATTCTATAGCACGGAGATCGTATGTGTTCCGACTAACTGCTCCATGAAACCGGTTCTCCCGACGTTGTGTTGAAGATCTACGAGACTTGTGGGTTTCTGAAACTGTGTCCGAACTAAACCGTGAACCGATCGCATTAGGCATTGATCATTAATTTTTTGCACAGAAGTAATTGTCTTGACTTCAGGGATGAAGAATCAGTGATTTCTGCAACTGAAACAATCGGGAGACAGAGGGTAGTTCAGTTCCTAAGTTACGTATGTCTCTGCAACACGTCATCCATTTATTGGTGGCGGGGGGATATATTTTAGTTGTCTCTTTTTAGTTCTGTTTGGCCAAAGGTGGCGCAGAAGTGGCGATTATTCCCGCATTGTGCTACAAATTAATACATTGATAGTTTAGATATTCTTCGGCATTCATAATTATCAATTAATTTCAATACCGATTGAGACAACTATATATTGGCTAGCGACCCGGTCAACACGTGGTGAATCAAATGAAGTCACTAGATACAACGCGGAAGACATATGCAACATTTGAGGATTAGATGATGATTGCCTATACATTCCAATCAACACCATCATTTAAACGTATGCCTTAAGATTAAAACCCTATAATTTCTAAACAATAACGCATCTGGTGGTGATGATTGATAGCTATATAATTTTATTTTTATGGCGCTGAAATAATTAAGCGAAGAACGGAATTAGAGTTAGTTAACACTCATTAACCTTTGTCACGAGGTCGTTTAGTTCACTTTACTTTTTTTTCCTCTACTAGTATAAACTTTGACGGGTATTTAGTTGTTTCGTTTCACTATTTAATTGGAGTGTTTTATCACTTAAGAAACATTCCGTCATGATTGATTTCAGCAATTAGTCTTTTAATTTTTTTTAAGCTCTCAAAAGCCACCCGTTGAAATAATCTGCTTTCGGTTACGCTTAGCAAATACAATTTCCCACTGATTAGATACAATGATACCCTTTTAGTGATTGTTCGTATTTAAAAGGAAATATTAGCATCAATCTAAAGAGATAACAACATTCAAATATGTTTTTAAAAGATGTTAGCAAACAAACACTTCCGGTTTGTTTGTTTTGTTGTTTGTTTTATTTAAAAGGCAAAGAAGGAGAAGATACAGAAGAAAAATGGGATTTTAAGAAATGCAATTTCACTTTGGATAAGAATCGTTGATTTACAATGGCTTGTTTTTTCTAGATGCGTCCACGAACTTTTATAATAGGCTCCGTCCGTCGGTTATCGGTCTGTCTCACTAAAGTGTGTTTTATTCTTTGTTTTTATACTAATTTTTATACTAATAAATCATCGCTTAACAAGGCCTTGGGGCCACTCAAGGATAAGTGTGAAATAGATTGCCGGTTGGACGATGATCGCCACCACAAGAGGATTAGAAACAATGGGTATTACTTAAGACTTATTGATTATCCAAGAGGATGTTTAAGCAAGTATTTGTTTACATTAGACTTGAAGACGACCATGTTGTTGTCGGTCGGGAAGCAGCCTCGTTGTACTTTGTTCAACAGACGGTATGTTCTAGGAAATAAACTTTGTTCATGGAAGTTCCGTTTGGTTTTTGGTACAGGGAGAGACAGAGAGAAAAAAAGAGCGAGAGGGGGGGGGGATTCTGTGCTGGTCTTGTAGCAATTCGAGTTCTTGCTGTGAATGTTTTACAGGGGGTGGGGACAGGGTTCAGAGCTCAGTCGAACGCCTACCATGCACATAACGATACAGTAAAGAGAGGCTAGCAACACCTCTTCTGTGCGAGAAGTGAAGAGAAGATATCACCCCCACCCACTAGATTGCCAAGTCGGTTTTGCACTCTGTCAAGACAAGAAAGAGTGCTCCGAGAGGAACCTCCCCATATACCACAGCAGTACGACATCTTTGGGCGCATTTTAATCGCTAAACAATCACATTGAATATTTTTAAGAATATCTCCTTTTGTTTTTCGTATAAGTCTCAATATTTTTAGATGCGTCAATGAATCTCCCTCGGTATGTCTTTAGCGCGTCTTTCGTGTTTATTTATTTATTATGTCTTTTGGGGTATCTCATATCTGAGTAAATCATTTGCAGTAAACGGTAATTAATAAATATCATATATAACATCATAATACACGTTGAAAAAGACTCATACACCGAAACATCGGTTATATTAACCAATAAATAACCTTGAATGTTTTGCCTTTATATTTAACTAGAAAGAATGTGACCTGTTTGGTAACCCATTGAGCTCGGATTGGATAGTTTGAATCAGGGAAATGTTAGTTTTCCAAGCTAGTTAAATGTCAAAAGAAATTAAAGATAAAATTCAAAAAGTAGCCTCATTTTGTTTTCTATATCTTCCTCTCTATCTTCCTCTCTCTCTCCTCTTCTTGCTACAGCTACACGTTAAATACTATTGCTACTTGTGATCATTTTCTCTGTTTATAATGGTCTGTTCTAATATGTTAGTGTTTTCCTCATGCAACGTATCGGCTACTGTCTGCTGTCTCTAGTTTTTCTTCTACGTATTTTATCAATATGCTTTGTCCCCTTTATCTTTTCATTTCGAGGTGTTTTTTATTTAGCTATTTCCGCACGTGATATGGTTTCATTATTTGAGCGGTCAAACCTTGGCTGTCACGAGGATGCTTTAGACAACCGGTTCCGGATAACACTATCAACCGAAATGTAGTTAGGCTTCAAAAGAAATTTTACTAACCAGCTTTTAACTACACAAAATTAAACATTCATCATGTGAGCTCTATTCTAACAAGTTATTTTTCCTTTAGTATTAGCATTATGTTTTACATTGCTCTTGATTATGTTTTAACCTCAACACTTGAATTTAACTCACCCATTCTTATAACAGACAAAAAATGATGTAGATTACAGTAAGAAAATGTGGAAATTTCTATCATCTTAACATCACGTAATTGTATCTTAACTTCTCAAAATTATAAGCTTTCTAAGTGTATAACTTCCGTCGTGTAATATGTATTATCGCACAGTTTTCACCATAGTACTTTTTTTTAAATTTCATTGTGGTATTTTTAGGATCTGGTTTCGGTGCTTTTTCATAAACCCAAACATATGAATTGTGAGCGTTACTTGCTGCCGTAGTCTAATACAGTAGAAGCTAATATGGCGTCACCCGTAATCATGTTATGTAGTAAGTAAATACTTTAATGAAAACACTATTTTCTTGTCTGTTATCAAAATAAATCGATATTCTAACAGCATATGACTATTGGAGTGTTACCTCCTAAAGTGTCTATTTAAAAACCAATAGGGGTATTTTTGTTTCTATTTATTTGCTTCCCCACGAGAGCAAAATTAGACACAAAGTCGGGGTTTTATGTGAGAAATATCCAAAACCCTCAAATAAGGTCACTCTAGGTGGGACAAAAATAAAAATTGCCCCAGCTAAGAAAGATTAGTCTTTCTCTGACTGAGGACAGCACATATACCATATTCCTACACTAGCCCACAGGCCAGTTGTCATGGCTCTACGATTGATAAATACGCCCCCTGCTTTCTTATGAAACGTTCAAAGTGTGTCTCATGATAATGAATCTTTCTTTTCGTAAGGATGTGATTCCCACCATGCGATATAATATTTTTGTTTATTATTTCCGGGGTCAGTGTGAAGCTGACTATGTGGGACGTACTATTCAGTGTTTAGAGGTTAAAATTTCTCAAAATGTATCTAGGTTGATGCATTTGCCCTGTTTCCGACATTCGAGCGTTCACTCGCCCACGAGTCGGCTATCTGCGACGCTTTATTAGATTATTAACCGTGTCTTTAGTATTTAGATGATGTGATTTCATTTCTGTACATCACATATAATCGGTACTATCAATTAGTATTGACTTTTCTCCTACCCCGTCAACGGAGTTGTACCGATTATGTGTCCCAGTGAATAGTTACCCCTATATTTGGATTCTAATATACTCACTTTTCTATAAATATGTTTACCTCCGACCTATTCCTCCAAAATAATTTTTCTCGTTTGTGTTAGTTTTTCGACGTTATTATTTATTGTCTCACTCTTGAAAAAGCCTTCGCTACGTGAGGGCGAAACCTATGTTAATTTTAAGTTTTTCTTTCTTTTTCTAATATTCGTTCATCACGTCGAATTTAATTTATTATTTTATCTTGATATTGTATTACACACATGCATACACACACACACACATATATATATATATATATATATTACGTAAGTGTATGTTCGTACTATATATATATATATGTATATATATATATATATATATATATATATATATATATATATATATATATATATATATATATGATACATATGTATGATACATATGTATGTGTCTATAAACGGAAACAAAGGAAGAATGAGAATACCTAGAGGAAAAGGTAAAGGATGCGGAAACGGCGTTTAACGGAACATGTGAGCTATTCTTGCTCGGTCCATACACTCTAAAAGAGCTTGGAACAGCCAAAGGAAGCATCGCCTCTGTATATAGCGATTAAAAAGAGGTCATATTATCTTCTTACGAAGTTGGATAATTGAATGCTTGTGGATATCTTAAAACAAAGGATGAACATTCCGTGGAAGAAATTAGAAAATTGGAAAGCAGAAATAACGCCAGCGGCTGAACAAAAACTCTGTTTGCTTCTTCCGTCCAAACATCTCTATAGGAGGCTCTATACGCTCGTTGGTCAGCATGTCTCTTAGTTTTTCATGTAAACATTATGAATATATACTGTAAAGTTAAGAACATAAATAACTATATCTTGCCTTGACTGAGTACAACATCGACTTTGCAATCTGGTGGGAGAGTGATCTCTTTCTGTTCTCTACCGCCTACTTCTCACAGGATAGATTTTGCTAGTCTTTGTCTACTCATTCGTTGTTTCAATGGAAGGTGCTCAACTGAGCTCCAATCTCGTGTTTCTTTTTGTAAGATATTCACAGCAAGAACTTGTCTTTTTACCACAAGTGAAAAAACTTTTCTAATTTCCTCTGTGTGTCAAGCGTCAGCCGGAATTTCCATGAATAGAGTTTTCTTCCCAAAACATTCCATCTGTGGAACATGTTGCTACAAGATTGCCTCTCTACAAGCTACAACATGATCAGCTGCAAATCAAATGTCAACAAATACTCGTCATAAACCCTCCTCAATAGTAATCATATGTTGTTGATTCCATCCATCATTTTCAATCCGCTCATAATATTCTTCATCATTCAACTGACAATTTATCCATCTCGTTAACCTTTATCTTAAGTTGAGTTTAGCCTTGATAAGTGGTGCCTCATTCGTATAAAAATGCTCCAATTTGAAATAGTATTTTCGTCGATCGCTAACACTTAAGAGTGAATCAGCAACTTTAGATGCGCATACGACTCTGCAAAAGGATCTAGCGGTGCATCAGTCTGCTATGCTTTAATTTGAAACATCATTTCCAGCGTTAATCGTGCAGATTGAATGAATGCATCTAAAGAATATCCTTTCTTGTTTCCATGGGTCTTTATCTAATTCCGAATCTGTTGATAATGATAAATACGCATTACTTTTCCACAGTCTCCCGAGCCACCCAGTATTTCCTGGAACATTTTCGGATCTTCATATGTTCATCATGCCTTCCTCTTCTTCCTTTACGTGTCTTTGAAGCATGTGGTCGTACAACAGTTTACTACTTTTTTACACAGTCCTTTTCTTTATTGGTGTACTCTTCAAGATTTTTCAAGCTGAACCGGTTGGGTAGTAGAAAGCAGACCAGGCAATGTTGCATCGTATAGTCATCCTCTCCACATTCACAGATAATTGGATGAGTTTTGTAGCCCAATATACTCATAGCAACTTTTGATCGAACCATACCCGTTCTCAGGCGGTTGAGTATTTTCTCTGGAGCCAGGATGCGTCTGAACCGGGAGGGAAGGCCTCAGAAAGGGGGATTTCCATGTCAGTAAGAGGGGACTATTCTCTAGCCGTCTGGTCCACAGCTGTAGTCTAGTCACTTACTGCGATGTTATTAGAGGTTCGACATGGCTGAGAAAGCATCTCCTTGACTTCAGTCGTTGGACCGTTGGTTCACATCCATGAAGGAGATGGCGTTCATCACTGATAGCCTAATCAGATATATCAATTTGCTATGAAGGGGGATCAGAATCCATTCAAAAACTTTTATTCGGTCTCTTTTAATTGTCACTGAGAAGCCACACTGAGAAAATACTGCCAATTGTACTGCTAAGAAAGTAGGCTCTCTCGTCCGGACTAGTAATCTTCTAGCTTGTTAGTGTTATATATATTTATAAAGTTACCATTCTCCCGTGCATGGAGTATTGTTACCATATCTGGTGCAACAACCACTAGTCCCCCTCTCTTGGACAGGGTACAAAAAAAAGAGTCTCTAACAAAAATAGGCCCCGCACTATCTAACAAGCTCCATCCCCTATCCCATCGCCACAATGTCGCATCCCTGTGTTTGTTTTACAAGTACTTCCACGGAATGTGCTCTGACGAACATACGGCACTTTCTCCCCCTCAACGTAGATACCCCGACAAGCCCGACTAGCAGCAAAATCCCACCCCTTCACTGTAGATATCTCAAAATGATGGAAACTTTTACTCTAATAGCTTATTTCCTCGGGCCGCTTGCCTTTGGAATTCTCTTCCTGCTACTTGTATACCCGACTATACCAATATACAGAAATTTAAATGTAATGTGCAAAAAGCATCTTGCTGCCGAACTCCCCTTTTAAGATGCCTCCTATATGTATATATATATATATATATATATATATATATATATATATATATATATATATATATATATATATATATATAGCACTAGATGAAGTGAAAGAATAAAATACGGTGCGACTCAGATTTTATTTGCATTCAATGCTCAAGCAAAGTCCTTTAAAGTCCTTAACTCATGAGTTTATGTATTTTTATGTAAAATTGTGTTATATATTTTCAAAGTTTAATTTTATTACCTGCAGTAATGTCATTGCGGTAATAGTTCTCTGATGAGAAGATTTTCTTTGAAAACTCATGAGTTAAGGACTTTAAAGGACTTTGCTTGAACATTGAATGAAAATAAGATCTGAGTCGCGCCTTTTTTTAGTCTTTCACTTTATCTAGTGCTATTAATGCTCTATCCAGTATATTGAGCTTCAGTTTTATCCGGATGTTCACTAATTAAAGATATTAGTTGCCTCTTATATATTTTGTTGTATTAACTTATATATATATATATATATATATATATATATATATATATATATATATATATATATATATATATATATTATAAGAATACCGAACAGTTTTGCACCGTATGTCTTCTTACGAAGATTAAAATCAGCCTTTTTTCCAATTTCTTTCATATTTTCATTTTTTTCATATTTTCATTTTGTTTTCTCGATAATATATATTATATTATACAATTCTCTTCATATACATTTATCATCCATTTCATCATATTGCATTTTGTTCTAGTTACTTTCGCTTAATCAGTCATATAACTTATAAAGAGATTCTCTGTCCAAATGTTCTTAACTGACACTTTTCATATTAAAAAGACAGACAGACAAGAAAATAAACAAAAATGCAGACAAAACTAAAAAATGAATACAAAAAGACGAACAAACATACAGTCAAACAGAGATATGTAAACAAACATACAGGCAGACATACACACTAATAAACAAACATACAGGCAGACATACATACAAAAAGACACGTATAGAAACAAACAGGGAGACATACAGATTAAAAAATTAAGAACCTGAAAAATAAACAGACAGACAGGCAATCAGATAGGGGAACGTAGACACATATAAACAACCAAATCGATAGAAAGACAGACCAAACAGTTACATTGACAAAGTCGCAAATAAAAGACAAACCATCCTTGATAGCGTCAGCGCTCTCCCCTACAGAAAAACAATGCTTGCACATTTATTCACATCACTTGTTTCGCCTCTCCCCGAATAGGACAACATTTTATTGTTCACTTAAACATATCCTTTCTTTGCTAACTTTTATGCATCTTTGCACATTGGTGTGGGAATTCAATGGGGGGTCTCAGAGATATGTATGCACATCATTTTCTCATTGGATCTACTCCACTGACAAAGGTCGCAGGAAGCGACCGAACATTTTGTGTTTTTTAAAGCATTTTGAAGCTTAGCACTTCAACAAATAAGGAATAAAATATATGTAAACATTTATATATTTTTCACATTCATTTTTTATACACACATAGACATGCATAGGAAAGAATTGTTTTTCCTTTTTGTATTTCATACATTCTGTCTCCAGTACAGTTCATTTTATGATATATCGTTTATTTCATCCTCACACATGGAGATATCTATCTATATATATATATATATATATGGTAAAATGAAAAAGGAAAACCAAAAAACTGGATGTTTTTTATGTGTACATCAACGTTTCGTCTTTATTTATAAGACTTCATCAGGATGATGATATAGGGAAAAGATATCATGCAAGCACGGATACATGTAGGGTAGACATGTTGGGAAGAAAAATAAAATAAAATGAAAAATAATGGCAGCGTCTAGCTGGGCGTCCGTACTTGTTAGAGAATGAAAAATGAGTGGGAGAAAAAGGGGAAGGGTGGAGGGAGCAAGGACTACTGTGGCTGGCGATGAGAGAAAGAGGTGGGGGATGAGCAGGGGTAAAATGGATGGCAGAGAGAGATTGGAGGAAAAGGGGAGGGGGTGTCTGACCAGATGGCTGCGGTCGAGACCGAAGGGGAAGAGTGATTTGGAACGTTTGTGTGTGTGGGGTGTGTGCAGGGAAATGGGGATGGGCAGAGAGGGAGGGGGGGGCTGTGATCTCGGTGGATGGGCGAAAGCCATAGTCCCAGAGAGCGTTGGAAGAAAATGAGGGAATTTAAGAAGAGGCATGGGAGAAAACGGATGAGAGGGGGAAGAGGGAGGATTTGTCGTGATAGGGTGTGAAATATTTGAAATATTTGGAAAATGATAGCAATGAGTGAGGGATTGGAGTGGGTGGGGGAGGGGGGTGATTGAAAGGGTGGGTGAGGAACGTTCCAAATCACTCTTCCCCTTCGGTCTCGACCGCAGCCATCTGGTCAGACACCCCCTCCCCTTTTCCTCCAATCTCTCTCTGCCATCCATTTTACCCCTGCTCATCCCCCACCTCTTTCTCTCATCGCCAGCCACAGTAGTCCTTGCTCCCTCCACCCTTCCCCTTTTTTCTCCCACTCATTTTTCATTCTCTAACAAGTACGGACGCCCAGCTAGACGCTGCCATTATTTTTCATTTTATTTTATTTTTCTTCCCAACATGTCTACCCTACATGTATCCGTGCTTGCATGATATCTTTTCCCTATATCATCATCCTGATGAAGTCTTATAAATAAAGACGAAACGTTGATGTACACATAAAAAAACATCCAGTTTTTTGGTTTTCCTTTTTCATTTTACCATCACGTCGGATTACCTTCATCCTTCTCTTCCCATATATATATATATATATATATATATATATATATATATATATATATATATATATACATAATTATTAATACCTACAGACGCTAGCGTTTCAAGCTTATTGCTCTCATCAGTGCAGGACAGTAACAATTTTAGACGGTCGGGAGGCGCGAAACTGGTTCACAGAATCAGCCTTGAATCTGCAAGCAGTCGCCATATCCACTCGGCCATCGGAAACTGTCACATAATTAAGGGAAATTAAGATCTATATGTACCTAGAAGCGGGTACAGATAGAAGACTAGTCGAGAGTGTTCAACGGACGTATTCGGAACTTTGCATTCAAGCTTTTTGACAGTCTATTTTTAACATCCCGAGAGTGCTCAACTTTAATTTCTTAAAGGGGCTTAGTATATATATATATATATATATATATATATATATATATATATATATATATATATATATATATATATATATATAATGCGTCTTAACTGAATTTATACAGAAAATAATGCGTTACGCACCTATTTTTATTCACTAACAACTTCTAAAATCACGCATACTAACATGAGAAAACAAAAGGATTGCCCCCGCATCTTCTTAGAACTGTTTAAGACCGGAACTTTCATCTTTATATAAATCAAAGTATTTCCTTTTCGAACACATACCTTCATTTATGGCAAATACTTTCTGCTGATGTATCTATGAATATATTAGTGCACAAAGCATTTGACTAGTTAGTATTTGGACATTAGTTGCCAACTCAGCAGTACGGACAGAATTTTATTAACGGATCAAAATGATAAGCTTTTACTCGATTGGAAGGCATTAAATAGCTAGCATTTTAGATTCATGTATAATAAAAAATTTTGATCTCCTTTGTAAACTTTCATTCATAATTTCAATTAGTCACTGGCCACAAAAGCTCAACCAATTTAATTTTCCCACATATGGTACCAAAATTGACATAAAAATTACAAGCTAAGATGTTATATGGCTTGTACCGACACGACTGTCCATTTTCTCAAATCCAAATTCATTCATTATGTTAACTGTTACACCGGCCGTTCTTACACAGGAGAAACTACACCGGTTGTCACTATAAATAGTGCGAGTCACCAGAAGACAAAGCACAGTTTTGTAACTGTCTAGCCAAGAGCTAGTCACTTTCTTACTTTGTTAATACACTTGTTAAACCAACCCTTGACTTGACTTCCTTTATTTATTATTTACTGTGGAACAACTTCACAACATTAACCAATCGACTCTTCCGCCAATACAGACATAATAACACATATATTCGTCCATATTCACAGTGGTCTGTCCTTCTGAAGTTATATAAACATAGTAGAACGAGATTAGTAACGCTATTTAACCTATAGCTAAGAGGGACAGATTGGTTTATCATTCCTTAAGAGTAACAGCTCTAAATTTAACATAATTGTTCAGACTTGAGCTTGAACTCGGCTTTCCCAACTTCATTCTCTATACGTAGAACCCCTACGCAACGCTGACATTTATACCCACACACATATTGCCACACCTCAAATCAAATATCATACATCATGACCCCCCCCCCCCTCAATACACACATATTCTCACACGTCTTCCGGACAAAAAGTAAATAAATACACAAAAAGACAAATATTGTTACAACTTGTGATGTTGACATCTTGGCGTCTGAACAGGATTGTATAATCACAAATCGAACGGTGTTGTCGCCTTCGATTCTATTGAAGAATATTGATTTTTTTCTTCAGAGGCAAAACTCTCGGGGAGCAACTAACAGTTTTTTAAAACATGAATACAACTTGTCTTCCGCCTAACAATGAAACAATAAGGTAAACTATATATATATATATGTATGTATGTATGTATGTATGTATGTATGTATGTATGTATGCGTGCGTGCGTGCGTGCGTGCGTGCGTGCGTGCGTGTAAAGTTAGTAGGAGAGAACCCAGCAGAGTGCTTAATTATTTAGAAAAATTAAAAAATAAGAGCGTAATATTTATTTATATATGTGATTAAAGAAGATTAAGACAGCATTGGTACCGTCGGTTTCAAATCTTTTTACTTGTCTGGGACGTATATATCGGCAACATTTACGGGAAGAAATCCCGAATTAATAAAAAATAAAAAAGTTAAAAAAATAACTAAAATAAAATTGAAGATTGAAATATCGTATACAAATTCACGCGGCGTGCGAGACGCTATTTTCCGAGGAGAGAGACATAAACGGAGGCTGAAGAGAGTCTGACAGAGGAGGCAAACTATTGATCCCCTTAGTTTGGAGTTGAAACCGACGGTACCAATGTTGTCTTAATCTTCTATAATTACATATATATATATATATATATATATAGGTATGTATATATATATATATTTATTTATTTTACCTATAGCTAGGAGGGACAAAGCTAGTGTGCTCTAACGTTGAACACTGTAGACGGCAATGACGCTCCATCGACTCCCGAATAAGTGTATCTTAATTTCAACTACTGTCAGTGTCGATTTTTCGCGGCCGCGTGGTTCTGAGCGTTGGTCTCGTGATTCTAGACTGAAACTACGAACGCTGTCAGAGCCCATGCGACCGCCTGTAACGGCCACTCATACATTGATGCGGGTAAGAGAGCTTGACACGACGTCGTATGTAGGTGAAAAACACCTTTATATTAATTAAAATTATATATATATATATATATATATATATATATATATATATATATATATATATATATATATATATATATATATATATGTATTATACGTGTGAATAACATTCATATAAAGATAACACCCGACATAATGCAAAGAATAATAAATATAAAAGATAAATTAGTGCAATTAATTATTAAAATCAAACAGATTCCAATAAAAAAATCTATTCAATGGACTGATATTTCGTTTGGTTATCAATAAAAACTCTGTCAAAATTTATGTTAATAACGAGATGAAATATTAATCATCTGATAAGGTTTTTTTTTAATTTAAATCTTATTTCTATATTTTGCGGTGTTTCCACTTTCCCCTTTATTATCCTCTCTCTCTTTCTCTTTCTCTCTCTCTCTCTCTCTCTCTCTCTCTATATATATATATATATAATGTTGTTTAAATCAATAATTGATACGCCTACTACTAATAATCATGAATCTGTAGTTACGTAGTTTTATTTATATTAACATATGATTTTATTAATTGTACAGGGGTGAGGGCTATTTAAGGACATATTGTTTTTAGTTTATTATACACTCAAACCCTTTATAATGGTGCATATTTTTTTTCAGACAACCCATTAAGAGGAAGATGTTAACCAAAGAAATGAAAAGACATGCAGTCATAATTGCTTTAGCTGCAAAACACAGTGATTAAGAACTCAGTAACTTTTTACATGTTGCCAGATCATTTTTTGATAAGGTTCGGTTGTAGCTAGAGGGATGTGATGACAACGTTTCCCCTAAGCTGGCTATGTGTATTATCTTCTTGAGTACCCAAGTGATGCACATAAAATAGTCGGCTACTATAATGGTCGTGAGCTCATGTCATGCAACTTACAATTTCTCACAAGGTCTTTGTTGCTGGATACCTTGATGTTTTTTAAACGACTGCTAAGCCCTGGATAGATAAAGTATGCAACCGAAGACAATATATATATTTCAACAAGACTATACACCTTCTCACAAAGCCATTCTAACCCAGGACTGGTTATCAGAGAATTTTTACGATCATGTGACTCCTAACATGTGTTCTCCTAACTCGACATGTTAATATCCTATAGGCTATTACGTGTCGAGTGTTACTTAGACGGAGACTAATCGACATTCTCATAGTACCATGGCTTTATTGAAGGCCGCCATTACCAGGTGATGTCCGAAATGAATAGGAGCCACTCAATTTCAGTTTATAGCTCGAATGGAAACGTTTATGTAAACCAAAGGTGGATTCATTAAATAATTAGATAAAGAAGTATCATCAAGTATATTTGCGTCGATTTGATTTAAATATATACCTTTTTTGTTAAAATATTGCTGTTGATGTAATATACTAAAAATGTCCTCAAATAACCCTCGAACCTTTTAGGACAATAAAAGACATGATGCACGCTCATAAACATATGTTTATATAAGTAAATGCGAAATTTTCTGAAATTTTCCGAATTTGTACAAATCCGTGTGAAAGAAAAGACTATTTTAACATAAAAAGTACATTATATTAAACTTAAGTATCGTTTAAATATATTTCATGAAACGAATTTACATATTAATTTCATATCTGATTTTCATAAAATGTTTTAAAACATTATTTTAATAAATACCTCTGCTCTGTTATTTGCTTTAAATTCTGTATCTTTTTGTCAATATAATAAATAGTTTTACGTATATAACAAAGTATGCTTAAGTATAAACACCATTTTATTGACTAGTTATATTTATTTATATGAGTTAAATAAGAAATATATATTAAATAATAGTCAGTATTAATTGTTAAAATTCACAATGAACAACGCCGTTTTCTTCAATCATCTTGCTTTTATATAAATATATACATATATATGTATATATGATTCTAACTATATATATATATATATATATTCATATATATATATATATATATATATATATATATATATATATATATATATGATTATATCCATATACATATATATATAAATGTATATATATTATATTACGTCATGAATAAAATCTGTGTGTCTGCGATTCCATGTAAGTGTGGAAAAGTATACAAAGGTGAGACATGTCGTCCACTAAAGGTAAGGCTCAAAGAACACTGGAAAGCTGTAATACGTGGAGAAATCGAAAAGTCGGGTATGACCGCATGTGGAAGTAAAAGGGAAACCATCTACCCTTATTATAGATAGAGAAGAACGGTGGAGAGTAAGACGACTCAAAGAATCAGCACATATGTTAGGCGACAATGACTTACTAAGAAGACCTAGTATAGAATTCAATACAATATTGGAATCTATAATTATAAATAATAGATAAGTAGTGATCTATAGTGATAAGCAGTTAGATCAAAAACAAGAATAGGTTTAAAGCTCCCAAAATTCATACAAGAATTGTCCACAAGGACCCGTGGCGCAGTGGATATAGTACTAAATATAATTCAGTTCTAAGCGAATTACTGAAGACCTCTTTCCAGTCATGACAGATGGAACGAGAGCATGCTACCCCCGTGCGTTAAATAAAGGGTTCCGTTCGAAATTCCGTACTGATTCTCGAGTTCGACAGAAAGATTCCCGAGTTCGACAAAGTACACCTGAAGAAGGTCGGAGGTTACATCGGCTGAAACGTTGTGATCAAAACACCCAACATAAGAACAGCAGTCCGAATATACCAAATTATACGATGTTTTTTACCCTGTTTAATAAACCGGTATCGTCCGGGCCTTCGGGTCTGGATTTACGCCGGTCTATTGGTTGTCGGTCCTGTGCAGTTCTAGGAGGTGCACCCTCCCAGGCTTTGCCTCCCCTCTTTGGGGAGGAGTAAGTTTATTGCTTACTGCCTGAGGCGCCCCTACCGATTAACACGATGAAAACAGGAAAATCTTTGAGCGCGGAAACCAATTCACATGACATCAAACGGCAACAAAGCACATCTAAGTGTAAATAAAAATATAGATAGAACAAAAAATACACGAGCCCAAGAGAACTGAAACTACGAGAAATCCAATAATCTGACACCCCACTCTACAAAAAACACACACATTTATCGTAGGCACAAGCTTCACCTCATACTAAACAAAATGACCGTGAACGGTCAAGGATGATTTAAAGATCGAGGGAAGAGAGAGAGAGCACCAACCAGACTTCCACTGGAAGTGTTCGGAGAATACTAGAACTTTGGGTAGACTTAATGCAACGACCAGCTGTTACCCAGACTTTAGGGAACACTAATTCTTATCAGTAATGCTTAATCGCTGATAATGACTTGTTTAGGAACTCCTAGTTAGTAAATAATAATAATAATAATAATAATAATAATAATAATAATAATAATAATAAGAAGAAGAAGAAGAAGAAGAAGAAGAAGAAGAAGAAGAAGAAGAAACACAATAGGATAACGAAGACCAAATAGACTTCAACCGAAAATGCACAAATTGAACCAACTTGCAAAAATAAAATAACATTCTCAAATATTTTTCCCAAATATCATTTTCCCCTGTAAACAGCCTTAGGTTTAGATATTTTCAGACATGTGAACAACAAATAGATATACATAGAAATACAAAGAAATAACCAACAAAATTGTAAATTCAAAATAAGCTTTACGAGCAACCGCCTCTCCTAAGACCTTCCAACCCAAGACATACGCACATGGCCAAACACATCACTGAACGTGTCAAGACCCACTACCGCGCGGAAAGTTCAATTTATCAACCTCGATTTGCAATCCTTAAAATGAAAAAAGTAATTGCCGGCGAAATTATAAAAATCAACACACACATCCACACATAAATATGAAGACATAAATATGCATGCGACAAACACCATAACTCTTGTCCATACAAACGTAAAATCATGCCCACGCATACATTGAACAAATCATGCTACAACCAATCCAACATAACAAAACCAAAATCGACTTCCGATGGGGAAAAGGAAGAGTATATTTTAAAACAGTGGCACATGTCGATTGCTGCCAAACTAGTTGGAAAACGTATCGAAATGGTAAGTCGTATAAACGTAATATATATATATATATATATATATATATATATATATATATATATATATAGTCATCCACATACAGACTGTTTCGCTGCATCACAGCTCTTCAGTGCGGCTAGACCAGTTAGTGCCTCAAGCCGGGATTGAAACTTAACCATCGGCGATCCTACCCCTGCGCTATAATACGACACTGACTGAATGTAAGTAATATCTCAATGTAAACATTGCAAGTGCCGGGATCTCGAATTAGGTTTACCTAATGAGCTATGCCTTAAAGCTAATGGCAGTTGGCGATATTCTTACAAATAAGTTCTACCCAGGAAGGGAACTTCATATAGTCATCCACATACATACTGTTTCGCTGTATCACAGCTATTCAGTGCGGCTAGACCAGTTACTGCCTTAGGCATATATATATATATATATATATATATATATATATATATATATATATATATATATATAAAGTTCTATAATAAGCCCCAATGGTTCACTTCGATCTGTGCTGCTTCTATCGCGTATAGGCAGTAAGAATTCCGCCGATTCAATCGTCATAATTAATCTTCAAATAGACAAAAGTTTATAGCATAAACAAACAAGTGTAAGAGTGTAATAGCCGCAGCTAAAAGAATATATGATGAAATGATCAGGAAAAGCGTTGACTCACAGAAATTAGGAACTCGTGATTTCTAGAAAAATCTATGTGATAAATTATCAACAATTCCCCCTACTATCTAGCCACCAGGATGTAGCTTGCACGGCAACAGATAAGGCTGAACTGCTTGCCCAGCGGTTCGCCTTAACCTCCCACTTTAACTCCACAAACGACCCCTCCCAGAGTTCTCACTACGTACAGAAGCTTGATGATCTGATCATTACCCATTCTTGTGTCCTGGCTATTATAAACAACACTTGATACCCCATCGTATGTGGGCCTGATCTGATCCCTGCTGTAGTAATAAAAAATGCTCCGGCTTCTCCAAACTATAAAAAAATACCTTGCCTAATGTTGCTTATCTGACAACTGAAAAATTACCTCTGTGGTACCAGAATTGAGTTCTCTACGTTATCAGCGTGGTAAAAGAATGTAAACAATGAATCATTTTTATTTAAATACGATATAATTTTTCTCACTTTTATTACCAGGTTATGTAGCGAAGTTGGTAGAACATCGGACAAAGCCGCATATAGAGATACGGGGACGAATTTGCTAAATTTCTTAGAAAAGAAGGGCAAAGAAAAAAAAACAAAAAACAAATAAAATAAATATATCTGGGAGGAAAATTAACAACAATTATAAAATAATGTAATTTATTTCTAAATTTAATTATGAAAACAAGTAAAGCAGGAGTTGTCTCCCCCTCCCTATCACTATTACTTTGAATAATATAGTCAATCATTAATCAGAATTTTTGATGAATTTGGGAGAAAAATTAATGAGTTTACATTTAGATATTTGTGAAAAAGTGCATTTTTGTTCATCTAAGGGGCAAACCAGATAATTCTCCGGTTCAAATTTATTTCATGGAAATGATTTCTTCGTTGAAGAAGCTTTTAGGACTGACTTTCACTCCAGATCTGAAATAGAAGACGTAGACGTAGGCAGTTGCTCAAGTTGCTGGAAAATTAATTAGATCCTCATGAAAGTACATGACTCCAGGCGCAATTCTTTACTTATAAAAGATTCAGATACGTCCAAAGATGGAGTACAGCTACCACATATTGAGAGGTGCAGCTCACAGCACTCTTTCTTCCTTGATAGAGTGCATTGGAAATCTAGTGGAGGATGTCTTATTCCCTTCCTTACAGCCATTTTCTCACAGAAGAGACTCGCTAGTATCTCTCTACTGTGCCGTTATTACCATGGAAGGTGCTTGACTCAGCTCTAATCTATGGTTCCACCTTTTAAAACATTCACAGCAAGAACTTGTCTTCTACTACCACAAAAGAAATACATTTTTCTTCCTCCATGTGCCTATCGTCAGGCGGAATTTCGGCGGACAGAAATTCTTTGGAATGGCTTCCCATATGTGGAATACATTGTCAGAGAACTCCTTCCCTGCAGATAACAGCATGGTCGTCGTTTAATCCAATCTATTTATCTTTCTCCCACAGCGGAAAGATGTGACACAAGGTCGGGAAAGTGGGATTTGAAAAGCCAGCGTCCGAGAAGGTGAGCACTCTGGTTAACAAAAAATGCCTGAGCAGCCCCGTTTAATCGACTGTTAACTAATACTTGTTATAAACCGCGCTATAATGTATCAAACTTAGTTCATACCATTGATTGTTCCTTATATTTCGGCTGACAATCATTCCATCTCATAAACCCTTATCCCCGATTGGCAGTTGGCCTTGATAAGTTATTAGTGAATACTAAAATAAATAAAATAACCATTAATCCTACGTTTTCGTAGATATTTAGCGAACGCTAATGAAGGAGATTTTGAATATTTGAAAAAAAAAGCTATTTGTGTAATTTTGGAGCATTTTTGAGCATTTTTGAGCACTGGGAACCAACCAGTTCTCCCTAAAAAATGTGACCGTTTCGGTATTTATAGACAGATAACTCGATGCCACAGATCGTTAGAAAAACAAATGAACTACTTTTAACAGAATTAGAAGATTGACGAATGACAGGATACCGGGATTACAGAATTACGGAATGCCAGAAAGTGACAAAAATGTTGGTTCTTTACCGATTAACAACATGGACCAAAATGCATATCTTGTAACGACAAAGTGAAAAATGAATATAACATAAATGTGTAAGTTGAAAAGTAAAAATATATTTCACGTGAAAGCGAGAAATGAATAACTTAAATAAATAAACCGCTGTAAGAATAACATTGACAATACAACGCCAATGTGTTTATCATGTAGAGCATGATATAATGTGTAATTTATTTCAACCGCATATATATTCTGTTGTCCTTATCTTTGTTTCTTCTGTGAGCATTATATTGTATATATATATATATACATATATATATATATATACACACACACACATATATATATATATATATATATATATATATATATATATATATATATATAGTATAATTTTTTATTTATAGAAACATTATTGGAAAGTTTTCCAAATTCATCTCAGTTCCTTGTCTTCTTTGGTCTGAAGAGGTGGACTCTCTGTGAAGAGTACAACCGAAACATGTATGCACATATGTAACCAATAGTTTTTGTATGAATAAAAAATATATACTAAAGAACAGCTCTCCTTGTTATTAGGCACTTTTTATAAACACTGGGCTTTCAACGAATTTACATCTACAGAAACTAATACAATACGTGCACTATATATATATATATATATATATATATATATATATATATATATATATATATAGATAGATAGATAGAGAGAGAGAGAGAGAGAGAGAGAGAAACAGTATTGTGTGAACAGTGGTTGATCCCGGATGAACACTCTACAACCATCTGTCGCACACACGCACTCCCACTTACTCAGTATTCAACTTAATGTGTAAACACAGATACGGGGGTTGCTTTTGCGGCATTCACCATGGACGGGTTAAGCCGGTTTGTTTCTTGAAGGAGAAAGTTTTGGGGACTTATCAAATCCATAAGAAGTCCCCAGTTGCATGTATATTTTGTTTAGGAGAGATTATTTTGACGTTTTTTCATGCAGTTTTTGCATGGTGTCTACGTTTTCCTACATACAATACCTGGTATTCTCAAATGGTTACCCGTTTGGTGCCGGCTAAGCTCAAAGTAATTTAACTTCAGCGATCTCAGGAAAACAGGTGTGTTAACGTATGCCGTATTACATACATTAGTTTGACAAGAATAATTGGTTAAAAATTAATTGGTTAAAAATAAATTTGGTAATAATTAATCAAAATTTCTTGAGCTTATTTATTGATTAAGGATCCACTTCTAATAAAAAACATTGATTCTTTCGACAAAATTAATTTCAAATAATTGGAACACAGTTTAACATCATAATATTGTGTGTAACGCCCGTTTTACATGCTCGCATGAGTTGGACGAGACACAACATTATATTTCTAATCTTTTATTGAGAGAATAAATTGTTTGGTATTTTCCGGTTAACGGTTATATCTTCACGGATTCGTAATTTCTCAGTGACATTATGATTATAAATGTCGCCATTTATTTTTAAAACTTCCTTTCATACGAAACACTAATTATGATCAACATAAATATATACAGGTATTTACAACTAATTTTTAGTCCATTAGTTAGTCTGTAGTAAATGATCGTATTAAAAAGTGTAGGTTCAGCAACTCAGTTAAGTTAGCAGCTGATAGGAACCAGTTAAGCACGACACCGTATCTGACTTCACTGTAAGATCACAACTTATCAAACATAAATAAATCACTTACTTTCACATTGATCAGAATAACACAACTTTTATATCAGGTTTCAGAACAATCCAATTTTCATATGAGGTCTCAGAATAACAACTTTTCATATCAAGTCTCAGAATAATCAAACTTTTATATTAGGTCTCAGAATAATCCAACTTTTAATATCAGATCTCAGAATAACACAACTTTTCATATTAGGTCTCAGAATAACACAACTTTTCATATCAGCTCTCAGAATAACACAACTTATCAGATCAGGTCTCAGTACAACACAACTTTTATTATTAGGTCTCAGAACAATCTAACTTTTATATTAGGTCTCAGAATAACACAATTTTTAATATCAGGTCTCAGAATAACACAACTTTTCATATTAGGTCTCAGAACAATTTAACTTTTATATTAGGTCTCAGAATAACACAATTTTTAATATCAGGTCTCAGAATAATCAAACTTTTCATATCAGGATCAGAATAACACAACTTTTCATATTAGGTCTAAAAACAATCTAACTTTTATATTAGGTCTCAGAATAACACAATTTTTAATATCAGGTCTCAGAATAACACAATTTTTAATATCAGGTCTCAGAATAACACAATTTTTAATATCAGGTCTCAGAATAACACAACTTTTCATATCAGGTCTCAGAATAACACAACCATAAATAAAACACAGATTTTCCAAGTGATTTCCTCTCAGGTAACGTAATAACACTGTATATATTAAAGGATCCGAAGCAATTTTATTTAATTCGTACAAAGAAATAAAACTAATACGGTCTTTAAAGACCATTCTCGTAGACAGAACGCGATAAGGAATGTCGGCTTCTCTGCTTTTTTTTAACAGTATCGATCAATTCCGTTCGTGTGTTGGTTTCTGCATTCGTTTTTCCCAGGTTGGAAGTCACTCAAATATTGAAAGATTTAGACTCTTTAGTTGGAGACGGTGATCCCACTTGAACTTCTCTGAATAAGCATATTTATCTAAGAAATATTCAGAGCGTGGGAAGAAACTCAATGTCTTTGAAATGAAATGTCTATGAACTATCTTTGGAGAAACTTTGCGAGACGAAAAAATGCAAATATCAGAAAGAGGTTTGATATTAACAGATCCATCAACGACTGTATTCGGATAAAATAGATTAACGTGTATCTCAGCTTAAAAATGAAAACGGCTTCTTGATTATAAACAAGGCAAAAACGAAACGAAGAACGTGATTATCTAATTAGAACAAAACAATACAAAGGGAGGTAATTTGAGATTATGCGAAATTCGTCGTATAATATAATTAAGGGGAGGTAAATCGAACCATTTATCACTGGTTTCTACCAGACTCTAGCTACGTAAAGAAATCATATCAAGAAGATTTCATTCAAGAAAGATAAAAAAACAACCAGCTAAAAGATAAGCCGACTATATAAGGATAAAGATTAGTTCGAGACCGTGATGTGGAAGGATTTTGTTTTCAAGCATGTAGCGAAGCACAGTGGAGTATGCACATGACTCGAGTAAGTCAAATATGCAAATGGTAGATTTATTCCACCTATTCCAAGTATAATAGAACATTTCTGTAAACGTAGGAGTTTCACATGTTGACCGGTCATAATTCAGGAAGGGGACATTTTGTATTCAGCACCGTCCTCTTCCGGGGTAACTGTCGTGCCTCTACACCGCCTGCTTGCCGAGAAGCGGTCTTTTAGAATCGGTCAACATGGGAGTCGGACGCTTGTTCCGCTTGTGATAGACGTTGGCTCTGGGGCAAGTTACTTGGCAACAATAGAGGTAAGCAACGCATAGTTCTCTAAACCTATTGAATTTTTACTCTTTTATAATTTGCTTTGTTTTGTTTTAGAACATGTTTGTAAGACTTGTTTATTTTTATGTATTTCCAGTTTTACGGTGAAAAGATGTTATAGTTCAGCGTTGGCCATTGCGCGTAAATAAATACATATTCATCAGTTTAATTCGTGTCCGAGATCTTTCCTCCAGTTTGCTTGCTGTTACAATTTCTTTAGTTCAGTGGAATACGCTTTTAATGATTTTCGCCAACGTTTCTCGCCTTTAAATTTACAAATGTTATTTTTTATGGAATGTCCAATCGCCACAATGTTGCATCCTTGTGCCTGTTTTACAAGTACTTCAATGGATTGTGTTCCGATGAACTTGCTGCTCTAGTTCTCTCTCGACCTTAATACACTATACCAACCCGACAATCAGCTAAGTCCCATCCATTCACTGTGGAGGTCCCCAGATGCCAGAGAGTCTTCTACTCACATAGCCTCGTTCCTAGTGTTGCCGCTTCTGGAACTCCCTCCATGTTCCCTGTTTCCCAAACTGTATCGACATGCAGAAATTTACCACTAATGTAAACAGACATCTCGCTGCGCAGCTCCCAACTTAGGATGACCCTCAAAACGTATACCCTAATTCTTAGTCGCCCCTTACGTCTACAGTGGCGGCCTGTCTTGTTTGGGTATAACTATGATATAAAAAAAGAATGGATGTCTACAATTTTCAATCAATTATTGCGTTTTATTTGCAAATAGTTGCTTATTCATAGTTTATAGTACACATTTCGTTCATTTCTCTCTCTAGATTATAAACCAGATAACCTTTTCAAATGAACAAAATAAATGCAATTCGAATCTCGCAAATAGTTGAACATTTTTATTCATAACTTTCAACGCGCTAACGTATGACAGAAAATGTTCCATTTTTTCCATATTTTTCAAGACTTCGACATTTTGGAATGGTCGTATGTTTATCGATTGTTTCTTCTAGCAGAAAAAAATGTGACTTTTTTTTTTAAACGGGAGGAGGGACAACAGTTATAATTTGTAACGTGTTTTAACATTTGGAATTTTCTCTTTCATTTTTCACCATCGGAATATTCTGCGGACTACAACACGGCCATTTTGAAATACAATGTGAATAAATACTTGTCATACACCATCCTCATAAGCAACCACCTTTTCTTCATTCTAGTCATCATTTTAAATCCTCTCATAATATTCCTCATCATTCAACTGCCAATCTATCCATTTCATTAACTCTTATCATCGAATGGTGTTTATCTCTGACAAGTGATGGCTCATTAATAAATTTAAAAAAACATAAAAATGCGACGAAATTCCTGAAAAGACAATAAAAAATAGTAAAGATAATGAATTGGTTAAACGGACAAACTCCAATTAATTGATCGGCAACATTTTAATTGGTTAAGCATCGTCCAATCAATAATTTACCAGCCATCAGCACATATATACACAAATACACGCCCATACAGACAGCCTAGTATCTAAAAATACGTTTAGTGGTCATTTATATATACTGCAAATAAATGAACGCAAATCCAATCATAGTAATTTAAGATTTATAATTTTATACGCATATTTCTTTTTACAAACGAGTCACCGCTTATCTAGGACTACAGGCCACTCGAGGATAAAGGTTAATGAGTTGAACAAGGAGACGGTGAAACACCGAGGAGATTAGTAACGATGGTTGTAATTGGTCAGAAATTGATTACTTAAGAGGACATCTGAACAAGTATTTCTTTACATTGAACTTGAAAACGACAATGTTATAGTCAGTTGGGAAGCAGCCCTGTGGTACTGTTATCCACATACAGGCAGTTATAGAAAAAAAGGTTTGCTCATGGAAGTTCCGATTAGTTCTAGGTACATATAGGGAGAAAGGGGATTTATTGACAGTGGTTGTAGCTAGACGAGTTTTTGTTGTGAATGGTTTACATTAGGGGCAGCATAGATTGAAGCTCTGTCAAACATCTGTTATTAAATTACAATAGAGTATTGATTTACTCCTCTCCAGGAGTTAGGCACAAGGCCAGTTTTTATCTTACTCCCACAAGTAAGATGTGACCCAAGGTCGGGTCGGGAAAGTGGGGTTTAAAAATTGCCTGGGCAGCCCCGTTTAGGGGCGCCTCAGGCAGTAAGCAATAAACTTACTCCTCCCAAAAGAGGGGAGGCGAAGCCTGGGAGGGTGGACCTCCTAGAACTGCACAGGACAGACCCATAGAACGGCGTAAATCTCTCTTCTGTGAAAAAAAAGGCTGTCGGCTGAAGAAGAGGATATTGCCCAGTAGATTTGAAGTCGGTTTTGTATTCTGTCAAGGCGGGAAACGGTTCTCTGAGCAGCAGGAGTGAAATCATTTTTGAAGCGCTAAAATGATCCAACCATTTTTCCAGCGATTGTGGCGACGGATTTGATGTAAGTCTTCTATTTCAGGTCTGAGGTGAAGGTCAGTCCTAGAAGCTTATCAAAGACAAGGAACTTCCTCAAGGTGAAAGCCATTCATTTCAATTGAGACAAAGTTAGGATCAGAGCATTGGTAGTGAAAGGAGAGACGCTTGGTCTACAGATTCAAAAAAGTGTTTGAGTTCTATACATGGACGAAATAAATAATAGAAATAGCTATATAATAATTCTCTTAATCTGTAAACTTACTCAATAAACAAAAATACTTAAACGTAATTTTTGTTTCCAAATATTATCTTTATCTTTTATGATTCGTGTATTTAATTAAACAAAGAAAAAAAACTATAAGCGTAATGTTTGTAATGTATTTACTTACATCAGAACAATAATTAACCGAAATTATTATTTCGATGAATTATTTTCTGCTTCTCTAAAAGCGGTCACGTATTGGATCCCAGAAATAATGAAATGAGTGGAATTCAAATTTGCTCATGTTTTGGAATTATTTAGAAGACGATGGCTAATTTGGACGATTTAGATTATCTGAAGTACTGTTCTCATCTTGGATGATAGTTTCACAATGTTTCGGTCGCTGTAACCTCCGGCCCTCTTTCAGTTTAGTCTTGTCGAGTAATGACCCGGTACGCAACGGATAAAAGTGCTAAGAGTAATTAATAGTATGCAAATGTCTTCAAGGGGTTAATGGTTAAATCTTCAGTACGGGCGATACTAAGAATTCAATTACGAATTACTTATGATTTCTACCCGGTCATGGCTGACGGAACGGCAGCAAGCTACACCCGTGGATTACATAAAGGGTCCCGTTCGAAATTCTGTACAAATTCCTGAGCTCGACATAAATATTTCCGAGTTCGACAAAACGCACCCGAAGAAGTTCGGAGGTTACTTCGACCAGAACGTTGTGAGAATAACATCGAAGATGAAAACTGAAGTACAAATAATACAAATAATACAAACTAATTTTTCTTATTCGGTTACATTATGTTTATTTCGATGTCATGGTCAGCGACTGATATCTATAGTTTAATCTAACATTTAAGGTACTTTACTCTTCCTTTCTTTGTATTCAGTCCTATATGTAAACTTAACGAAATATTACGAACTTGGCATATTTAAGTAAATAATAGAAATAATTAAGCTTCATATTTATTTCTAAAATATTTTACACACGCGGTTACATAGTGTAATAAATGCATGATAGAATGAGTTGATGACACATTCTCTCATTCTGTAATCCCGCTATGTGGCACATGGACGGAAGGTAGGAAAAAGGTCAGCACCCCAGCAAAAGAGCCAGGTTGACCTCTAAAAATAGCCTGGGCAGCCCCGGTAGAGGGCGGCCCAGGTAATTGGCACTAAACCAATCCTTTCCAAAGAGAGAAGGCAATGTCTGGGTATGTGGACCTCCTAGGACTACCAAAGACATAATACCAGGGTCCGACAGACAAAGAGGACAGAAATGGTCAGTCTTCGTGTTTCTGATTGTCAAGAACGAATTCTCGACTGGTATTAAGGCGGTACAATCATCAGCCGCTTTTCGCCGACTCAATCATTTTGAAAACCATTCTGTAACTTCGCTTAAAATAATACTTAAGCGTTATGTTTGTATCCGAATATGATTTTTATCATCCATTTTGTCGTATTTGCAAAAGTGACAAAACGAAAATAATTAGTGTATTTAATTAAATAACAATAAAAATGCATAACTAAGAAAATTAATGTTTTTAATTAAATAACAATGAAAATGAATAACTAAGCATATTAATGTATTTTATTAATTAAAAATAAAAATGAATAACTAAGCAAATTAATATATTTAATTAAATAAAAATAAAAATGAAAAACTAAGCAAATTAATGTATTTAATTAAATAAAAATAAAAATGAATAACTAAGCAAATTAATGTATTTAATTAAATAAAAATAAAAATGAATTACTAAGCAAATTAATGTGTTTAATTAAATAAAAATAAAAATGAATAACTAAGCAAATTAATGTATTTAATTAAATAAAAATAAAAATGAATTACTAAGCAAATTAATGTATTTAATTAAATAAAAATAAAAATGAATTACTAAGCAAATTAATGTATTTAATTAAATAAAAATAAAAATGAAAAACTAAGCAAATTAATGTATTTAATTAAATAAAAATAAAAATGAATTACTAAGCAAATTAATGTATTTAATTAAATAAAAATAAAAATGAATTACTAAGCAAATTAATGTGTTTAATTAAATAAAAATAAAAATGAATTACTAAGCAAATTAATGTGTTTAATTAAATAAAAATAAAAATGAATAACTAAGCAAATTAATATATTTAATTAAATAAAAATAAAAATGAAAAACTAAGCAAATTAATGTATTTAATTAAATAAAAATAAAAATGAATAACTAAGCAAATTAATGTATTTAATTAAATAAAAATAAAAATGAATTACTAAGCAAATTAATGTATTTAATTAAATAAAAATAAAAATGAATAACTAAGCAAATTAGTATAATTAATTAAATAAAAATAAAAATGAATAACTAAGCAAAATAATGAATTTAATTAAATAAAAACAGTAATTAAGCGTAAACATTATTTCTACAACATTATTCTTATTTTCTCTAAAAGCGAGAAAAAATGCAACAAAGAAAAAAATTATCAGTATCTTAAACTAAATACAAAAAATAATTAGGCTTAATGTTGATTCTTGCATATGATTTTTATTTACACCCTGAACCACGTCCTGAGACGTGTAGCAGAGTTAAGAAGTTCTAGTCTTGTTTTTCCTGAAATACGATGTGATTTATATATATATATTTATTCATTTATTTCTAAGCCATCTAATTCGTACGATGTCTTCACCCAGGAAAAGCCGGTATGAACAGCGAGTCAATAAATAATAACCAGAGTCAATAAATAATAACCATCGTTACCTGAGGTTGAGGCCTAAAAAAGCGAGTTTTCGCAGCATCTTTTTCTCTTCTTCATAAGTGATATTACCAATCGTCAATAATAATAGTCGATAACTCTATTTTGTATTTCCTTAATTTAATGAAATTCATAGTCCTCACCCAAAGGATGGGCAGAGAAAGAGTTTACTAAATTTTCTGTACAGGGTGGGTCTGATAATTTTTTAGCTTAGGGTGGATAAACTTTCGACGCGACTTTCAGTCAAAAGTTTCCCTGAAAATTTAATGTAAGCCTAAGAAACTTTCTAATTAAATACCAGGTGTCCCGTTTGATTAGCAACTTAGAATACCATTTCAAAGATAAAAGTCGGTACCAACATCTTTCAAATCACTTAGCGGCCATTAGTCCCATTAGTTAACTGGCCGTGATACATTATGCTGATCTTACCCACTATGTCTGAAGTAATAATATACAAATTATGTTATTCCATTATCTTTTCGATGACGTCATTTACTACATTATTTGAGAGCTCCTGGCATCCATGTTGGGAAACTAAAGATTGACAGGTAGAGGTGCACCCCACATCAATGTTTCCGAAAAGGTCCACAACATCCTGACACTGGCTCCCCCCCTCTCTCTCTCTCTCTCTCTCTCTCTCTCTCTCTCTCTCTCTCTCTCTCTCTCTCTCTATGGGGCAGTTATATTTTTGTAGATGTTGGTACATTGAGCTTGAGTTTACAAGATGCATGGTCAAGCGGCGATTAGCTTTATTATTATTATGATGATGATGATGATGATGATGATGATGATGATGATGATGATGATGATGATGATGATGATGATGATGATGACGATCTCCCAAATGGCATTTAAACGTATACATAACATTGGTTCGTTCTAATGTTTTAATAGCTACATTGGGTTTACAACCACTACCCTATCCCGCCGCCTCACCATAATCTTGTAAAGTCTAGCGCAATTTACCTACATCTACAAAAACAGCTTTTTGGTTCATTTGCTTTTTTCACCTGAAGATGATTCGATGAAGAATCGAAAACGTTCGTGATACATATGAAGCATACATAATTGTTTTTGATTTTAACACATACAGGTCATTAGAAATATCAGAAAAATCAGAAACGGTATAATTAAGCAGAAAAATTATGTTATTTAACAATGTTTTCTTAAACATATACATATATATACATTATGGTTTTTCCTCCATATAGTTTTAATGGTTGAGACCATCCCCAAAGCATTATTTCCTCCCCTTTATGAGTTGAGTAGGTTGTGTAGTATATGTTCATTCATCATCCTTCTTGGCATTTTAGGGTAGTGTAGTATCTGTTCTATCGTCATAATACTATCTTCCCAGACATTACCTCCTTATTTTTGGGGTAGTGTAGTAACTGTTCTGTTATTATGATACCATCCTCCCAGGATTACCTTCTCCTTTTGGTGGTGGTGGTGGGGGCGTAGTAAATATTTTTATGTTGTTGATATGACACCATCTTCCCAGGCATTACTTTCTCCTTTAGGGTTAGGGTACATCAGCAAGAAACTGTTAAAATCGGCTGTTCATTAGCAAACTCAACACTGTGACCACAAGATGTTTGCTAGTTTATATAATAATTTTTTAAAACGCTGGTTTAATTTTTTTGTGATACTATGGATTCCTAATTTAATTGTTTTATTTGCATACATAGCAGCAGCAAAATTGATGATTACATTTTACGAGAAAGACATTCTAAAACTTTTGTTACGTAAATCCATAAAATATAAAATGTTTACATTCAAATGACGCATATGTCTGTAAGTATACTGATTGAACGAAACGTGGGCAGTAAGGTTTAACATTATGTATATTAAATAAAGGAGTCAATATCGTCGACCCTATCTATCTTACTGTCCACCTGCGCACATATATGAATGGTAATTTGGATGCGTGTTATCAATAGAAGTATATAAAAACCAAGGCTTTATAAGACATTTAACGAAAACATATTTTACAAGAACAGTTTTCTGAGAATAACGTGGCGTCTGCATTCACGCTGAAAACTACGTATATCTATATGGCGTTATTTACTTGCCTCCCCACGAGCAAAGTTATACACGAGGGGACTTTGGATTGGAACAAAGTATCTGTATCCTTCTGTCGAAGAGAGGAGACAATTCTTGAGGGGACTTTGGATTGGAACAAAGTATCTGTATCCTTCTGTCGAAGAGAGGAGACAATTCTTGAGGGGACTTTGGATTGAAACAAAGTATCTGTATCCTTCTGTCGAAGAGAGGAGACAATTCTTGAGGGGACTTTGGATTGAAACAAAGTATCTGTATCCTTCTGTCGAAGAGAGAAGACAATTATTGAGGGGACTTTGGATTGAAACAAAGTATCTGTATCCTTCTGTCGCCACGCCTTCATAAATGAGGGCGCTTCAGGCGTTATGCAATAAAACCACCCCCTTCGAAGAGAGAAGACAATTCTTGAGGGGACTTTTTTAAACCTCCCTCACAGACACATCGGCTCATTTAATAGTGGTAATGCAACTCTCTGAAAATGGCCAGTGTTGTTTGCTTGGTCTTGTCGGCATCCCCTCATTGATGAGGGCGCCTCAGGCGACAGGAAATGAGCCTCGCACCTCATAGAAAAAAAAAAGAGGAGAGAAAAAGATAATAAAATGGACATCCTGAGACCGAACAGATACTACATTTTGATTCCAGCCTAAGATTGGATAAAACATATATCTATAAGCCTGTAAACGTTAAACTGTCCACAATTTTGCAGCCGTTAGCAATCTTTTAATATTATTTCGAAGGCTAATCTAATTGAATCCTACTAACCACTATTTTTAAAGGTCTTAAGATAATTAATCAATAGAATATATTGAAATCAACTTCCAAGTAAATATTAATAAAATACATATATGAATATATGAGTACATACATTTAGAAAAACATATTGAAAACAACCTCATATATATATATATATATATATATATATATATATATATATATATATATATATATATATATATTATGACAAATATTTTTTAATTCTTATCCACATACACAAGTGTTTCATCTTTTTGTGGGAATAATCAGTGTGGGGAATGATTGTTCTGCTGGTCACACGATTCGAAGCCCCAGAACAAGTCAACATTTAAACTTCTGTCTGAACGCCTAGAACCATTCGACCAATCTAGCAACCACGGTGAAAGAAGAGAATTATGGTTTATTTATGTCTATGCAAGAGGACATATTCAGAAGACTGTCATTCACTCTCTCTCCTATCTCCCCAATCTCTATCTCTCCCTCTCTCCACACATATATATATATATATATATATATATATATATATATATATATATATATATATATATATATATATATATATATATATATATATATAATTATAAAGAAGGGCAGATTAAGATAAAAAATTGCATAAAATTACATAAAATTACATAAAACTGATACAAATTTTATTACATCGAAAGTGCAGATGCAAGGAGTTAAATTCTACGGAACTATACACAAAACGGAGACACGAATCCCTACGGACCAAGTGAGATATTTTTGAACCCTCTGCCTTTTATTTGAAACCGTGTTAAAACTTAAAAAAAAAAACTTTCTCCAAATCTACAAACTTTTCTCAAAATCTACAAACTTTTGCTATTTTTCTATCTGCACCATAGCGTCCCCATTTGTCTTCGGTAATGGCTACTCAATACTGCTACCATTCTCCCTCTCGGCCATTTATTTCTTTATCCCCAACATTTTCTGTTATTTCTTCTTCAATTTTCAAAGTGAAATGGAACAGGTAATATTTATTTATTATAAATACCACGTTACCGAATTTTATCCTCTGACGAGAAGAGTTTTATCTTTGAAAAACCATAGTTTAAGTATTAGTGTAACTCCTTGCATCTGAACTTTCGATATAATAAAATTTGTATCAATTTTATGTAATTTTAGTTGATTTTATGCAATTTTCTATCTTCATCTTTCCTTCTTTAAAATTGATTGCTCTACTCAACGTATTGAGCTTTACTTTATCACGATAGATCACATCACGATACTTCACTTATCGTTAATTCTATTATATATATATATATATATATATATATATATATATATATATATATATATATATATATATATATATATATATATCAAAATGATGTATGCACTCCTTGAACCGTTATAATGCATTCAATTTACTGAGTTTGACTTGCAAACAGAATTGATAGAAGAGTAAAAGCGTAAGAATATATATTTAAAAATACTGACCAAAAATTAAGGAAAACAGAAAATTTAAATAAGCGTAAAGGCTACAATGTTCAAAGCAAGACCCGTAATAATTGCCGAAAAATGGAAGTAGTAATTGAAGCAGACGCTCAAGTATCGGACTACATCTTGTAAGACGTTTATAGATCCATTTCTTCACGATATGAAATAGTGTATTGAGCAGAACCGGTTAGGGTTAGGGTTGCAGTTCATTTAATGAACATTCTGAAACAACTCCAGGTAGACATCACATTGCAAGTTTATTTTCTATGTTTTTGTTAATTTTACTGTCAGTTTAAATGTGTATTCTTCTACTCTCCTATCAATCCTGTTTGCAAATAAAAATCAGTAAATTGAACGAGTTATGACGATTCAAAATGTGCATGCATTATTTTTGGACAACTTATATATATATATTTTAAGGGAAGTGGGGTCTGATCAACTCTGCTGGGAAGCCATAAAATAAAATACTGTTTTGTCTTTAAATTCCCGAAACAGTTTTTTATGGTAAACAACTGATGATCCCTTAAATAATGTAAAGACTAGCGTAAATTCTAGGAAGCAAACTAAAATATTGACTGCAAAAAGTAAATTGACTTACAAAAAAGTGATTTTCTACCAAACGACTTGGGCCTAAAATGTTGTTGTTTTTTATTTTTTTATATAGTTTTATCGGTTGAGAATCTTCCGAGACTATATATATATATATATATATATATATATATATATATATATATATATATATATATATATAGTTCAAAATTACAGTTTGCTCAACGATCCTCAGTTTTCTTCATTTCAGATCATCTTTTGACAAAGACCAGAGGACTGGTTGAAATATCAAAATAAAAACAATTAAAAAAACAACAACATCGTTTTTAATGCTTCATACACCACCAATCATCTCTAATATTTATATATATATATATATATATATATATATATATATATATATATATATATATATATATATATTACTATTTTATGTATCCACATAACATTTTATAAGGAGATATAATTTTTTATGTATCAATTTTCAGTATTTACTTCAACAGTGCTCGATACGAAAGTAGAGCTAGGTAGTAAGCTATGAAAATATATTTATGGCAATTAAGCTACACCGAGGCTCCCGCGTTTCATACCTGGGGGCAATCTTCAGGCTAAAATTTTAGCCTGAAGATTCCCCCCGGGGATGAAACGCGGGAGCCTCTGTGTAGCTTAATCGCCATAAATATATTTTCATAGCTTCTCTTTCTCTCTCTCTCTCTCTCTCTCTCTCTCTATATATATATATATATATATATAGAGAGAGAGAGAGAGAGAGAGAGAGAGAGCGAGAGAGAGACAGACAGACAGACAGACAGACAGACAGACAGACAGACAGACAGAGCAAGAGAGAGAGAGAGAGAGAGAGTAGAAATGAATAAATTTTCGACATTATTTATTGCAGTTCCAAGAATTCAAGATCAACATCGGTTAGGCATGCGATTGTTTCCGCTACGTTTAGGAATTGTTTATGTTTTATTAAAAAATGATGGTGTTTTGGCAGTTTGTACGCATTCAAATACAAACATGTAGTTGGTTGATAAAAAAGTACACATAGATTTTACGATGCTTATACCGGAGTTCGAATCTCACGTAAGTCTTAAGGATTTTGTTTAAGCTGCATACGTGTTTTATCAAATTAAAGAAAGTTACATAACATAATAAGACAAAAATATTACATCAATGTTTTTTAACTAAGTAAAATACTTTTGATGGTCCACAAAAAGTATACATAAAGGCTATTCGGAATTAGTTCAAAGCGAATTATTTTTTCATTAAAAACGCAATTGATAATGTTTTTTTATAAATAATACATGAATGCATTTATCGTAATTTCTTCGTATGTCATTCAAATACTAATTAGCGTTTTTTTTCCATGAAACTTCACAAATGTGTTCTTAGTATTAGCTACACAGTGGTAAAAGCTAGATAAATGTGTAAATCGAAAAACTCAAGTACTGTACCAACACTAGTCAAGGGGCGGGTATGAACCCCCAAACACACACGCATATATATATATATATATATATATATATATATATATATATATATATATATATATATATATATATATATATTTTGGTACAGAAAAATTGGTACAACATTCGTACCGTCGGTTTCAAGCACGGAAGGTCTTACCCATCCGACTCTCTTCAGCTTCTGTTGTCATCTGTTTTGGAAATGTGAAGTCACATGACACTCTCGTTGGGACGCGTTATTTGCTCAGTGTGTTGTGTGTGTTTGTTTAAATTTAAATTTAGTGTAATGAGATCGTTGAGATTTAAAACCAGAGGAAATTCAAGATTAAAGGGAATAAAAAATAAAAAAAATAAAAGTAAAAATAAAAATAAAATTAAATTAAAATTTAAAGCATAAGAATAAAAAAAGAGAGAATAAAAAAAGAGAAAGAATAAAAACATAATAAATAAAAAATATAATAAAGATTATAAATAATTTTAAAAAAATGAAAAGGTGTCTCTGTAATTCCCGTGAGTCAAATTATGAATTTGTATCATTAGCCGTTATGTTTTTGAAGGTATGCGTTCTAAAAGAAAGAACCGTTAGTTGATATCGTGTTAAAATTCTTTTAGACAGCTAGGAGTGATTTTAATGAAGAAATTTCTGGATCTAAGGGAGGTAACTTTGTTGGAAACCTGAAATGTTTGAGTTTTTTAAATGGATTTGTAGATTAATCTAGTGACTGATGAATAAATTAAATATTTTTGTATTTTTGTGAAAGTCGAAGTTTTTGCTCTTGAAATTTATGTGGATATAGTTTGTTTAAATGGATTTGTAGAGTAATCTAGTGACTGATAAATAAATTAAATATTTTTGTATTTTTGTGAAGGTCGAAGTTTTTGCTCTTGAAATTTATGTGGATATAGGTTGATGAGGTGTTTGTTCGTTTTTATTTTGTTTATATTAGTAAAGGAGGTAGCTAGACATTATGTGAATCGGTCAGACCAGTTTATAAGTAGTGCTTGTCTCTTGTGGATACAACCCTTAAAGGTTTAATCGCGGATATATATATATATATATATATATATATATATATATATATATATATATATATATATATATATATATATATATATATATATAAGAGGATTTAATGAATTAGAACATTACAATTGTTCCAAGAATTAGAACATCAAGTCTAGTATGGCGTACGGTCGTTTCCAAAATATTCTGGAAATACTTTATTTTATTTTTTAAATAAACAAAGCTACTCAAAAACGTCTCTTCATCAGCGCCTTTAGCACCACGTCTTACAGAAATTCAACGAAAAAATAACAAGCTCGTCGTAGAGGATAATCTATTGACAGGAAGAGCCACAGAGACAAATATTAGAAAAAAGAATAAGTTACAAATATAAAATAAAAATAGAAAGATAAAATGATAATAATAATAAAACATTATAAAATATAAAAAGGAAAAATAAAATAAAAGGATAAAAAATAAAATAAATAAAGTAAAATAGAATGAAATAAAATAAAAAATAAAAATAAGTATAATAATAAAAAATATAAAAGAATAAAAATATATACAAATATATGAAAAAAGGTAATAAAATTATAAATAAATAAAAAATAAAGAATAAAATAGTAAACTAATAATATAGAATGAAGTAAGATTAATAAAAAATAAAGATAAAAACAAAAGTAACAATAAGGAGATGATAATAAAAATTAAAAATACAAAATGAAAATATAAGATAAATATAAAAGAAATAATTGATATTAAAATAAAATAAAATAAATTAGAAAAAAGTAGGAATTAAAAACAACATAGAAATATAAATAAAATAGAAACAAAAATAAGTTTAGAAAACAAAGGTTGAATATTATCAAGGCTCCTTTTATAAAGTTTTTTTAAGAAAACATCCTGCAAGAAGATGTGTAGGGCAAGGGGGGGAGGAAGAGTACATAGGAATGAATGGACAAAGATAATTTTTATGGGGAGAAAAACACCTTATAAAAAATTATTATAGGAGAAGGGTCAGTGGTGACCAAGAAATAGGCGATGTAATAGAATAGGAGTATAGTTGGGACTATACTAACACAAGTGCATGAGTACATGTGAGATATGAGAGAAAAGAAAAAGTTTCTTATTAATTACACTGGTTCGTAAGGAGGAGAGAACCAGCTTTACAGAAAATAAATATTATCTATTTCGCATTGTGGTCCTATACCAATTCCGCGTTCAAACCAAAAAGTCAAACTGGAATGACATTAGATGTGGGAGGGTGAAGTATTTCAGGAAATATTGTAAATAGAGTCAGGCCGTTAAGGACTTATTTTTGAGAAATTCGAAGCAAACAGAATCTGTGTTTCGATAAGCGAATATAATTCCTGGATGAATTGGTTGGAGGAGGTAACACAAATTGTTAGTCCAGGCTAAGTAGACATCCACAGCAGAAAAATCGACAGAATTTCAACTGAGCTCATAAAAAAGTGCTCAATAGTAAATAGAGCTATTTATATATTTTATTTCATGTATACAGACATGTATAAACAGCCGCTACACTGACATGTTGATGTTATCGATCAATACTTATTAGAAACTAAGATTTGATAAGGCAGAAAAAAGTCTGATCTTTCACTTAGGTTTTCATATAAGGAAAACCTAAGTGAAAGATCAGACTTTCTAATAACTATTGATCGATGACATTTACATGCCAGTGTAGCTGCTTTTTGTACATGTCTGTATAAATAATTATATATATATACATATATATATATATATATATATTGTTGTACGAAAATAAAAGTTACAAAAAACATTTTCCGTAGCAATTAGTGCAATTTCCCTACATAAACGAGTAAGCTGCACTCTATGTATTAAGCACTGTTTAAAATACTGCAACGAATACATATACACAATATATTATCTGATGATGATGATAATAATAATAATAATAATAATAATAATAATAATAATAATAATAATAATAATAATAATAATAATAATAATAACAAGAAGCGCATGCGTGGGCCCCCTCTGTATGTGACTTGATGTGGCGAGTGTAAAATGCAATACATTTGGGCAATTTGGGGCATTTTTGACCCCATTTGACCCCCTGGGGGCGCGAAGCGGAATTTTCCTGAGGTTAGCGATACTTATTTTCGATTAGGAACAATTGCCTCCGCATTTTGCCAAGTTTCAGAGAAATTGAATGGATGGATTTTTGCCATTTCGGGGCGTTTTGACCCCCTGGGAGGCTAACCAGATTTTTTTTTTTAAATCGGAGAATGTCACTTTCTAACCTGACCAAAGTTACAACTTTATGCAAAATTTCAGAGAAATTCAATCGATGGTTGCGGAGAAAAATCCGGACGGACGGACATGCCTCAAAACATAAGTCCCCCGATTTTATAAATCGGGGAACCAATAATAATAATAATAATAATAATAATAATAATAATAATAATAATAATAATAATAATAATAATAATAATAATAATATTGGTTGGTATCGCACAAAATGGTCGTGAATGGTTCAGCATGGATGAAAGACCAATGGAGGAAGAGCACCATAGACTTGAGGGGTCAGGAGAGTACTGCAACCTATGGGCCCGATTAGGACTAACATTCCGGAGAAAGCCAACGGTCGTTATCAACGAGAAATGAATGGTAAACGACTCTCGATTTTACGTAAACTGATTTGAAACGTTTGTCGAAAGAGGTAGGGAGTAACAAATTTATTTTTTACATTTTGTTTGACGCAAACAAGACATGTTGCCACTGAAACGCAAGGGACTACTGTAATGGGGGCCAGATTTATAAGGGGTAACCCGGACGGTTTAAGGTAACAAGATGTTTGTTCATATTACATTCAAGATTCTGCATGTTGGTACGGTCGGGGAAACATGGAGCAAGGGGGGAATTTCAAAGTTAAGCGGTTCGAGGAAAGAATCTGTCATAGAAAATCTTTTGGTATCTAGAGACCTCTACAGTGAAAGCAATGGATTTTGCCGCCGGTCGAGTGGGTCAGGGGTACAAGTGTCAAAGCACATTCCGTGGAAGTACAGGGATTGAGGATAATTGTTATCACTCAGGTTCCAAGGAACACTACTTGTAATTGCTAGTGAGCGATCACTGGTGATTACTTGTGTGAAATTTTAGAGTAAAGAAAAATAGCATTTTTAGGGAGACTCCGTATCCTTCTACTGTTTGGCATAGTCATGATACTACTAACCCATGCCGGGTACATCTTTAAAAAGACAGTAAGAAAGAAAAAACAACATGGATATAGATAATTTGAAACTAGTGCTAACAAAAAGAAACTAGAAGCACTAATAAACACGATTAACATCTTTAGCTAGAATATAGGAATGAAATTCGGAATAAAAAAATGTGCATTACTTGATATGCAGAATGGAAAACTCAGAACAACGGAAGGTATAGTACATATGGAATTAATGAGAGCATTTGGTGAACGCGAGCCCTTTAAATACCTAGGCATTCCGGAAGCAGACACCAAAATATTAACAGAAATAAAAGAGATAATTAAGAAAGAATACCCGAGAAGAACAAGACACACTTTAAAACGAAATTATATGGTAAGAACTTGAGAAAATAGCGAATAAATACTCGGGTAGTACCTCGAATAAGATATTCTCGACCCTTCAGAGACTGGACAAAAATGACATGAATCAAAGAACAAAGAAACTACTGATCATGCATAACGCACTGCACCTGAATGATAACTCTAAGTTACTATGTAAGAGGTGGAAAAGAACGTTGAAGACTGTGTAGACGATGCGATAAAAGGACTACAAAAATATTTGAAAAGCACAGCCACAGTGAACGATACCGGGAGCAGCGAAACTGGAAACAGAAAAGCGAAAAAATGTAAAATTTGAAAGAGCAGCAACTACATGGACACTTTATAAGACCACTTAAAGAAATAGCGCACGAAAACACATTTACATCGCTATAGAAAAGACACTTAAACAGAGAAACAGTATTGTTAATCACAGCCGCGCAAAACAGTGTAATCAGAAAAAAATACATAAAAGTCAACATAGGCGAAATCTAGGAAAACACTAAATGTAGACTCTGTGGACAAAGAGACGAAACGCTAAACCACATCTGAATGCAGAAAACTAGTCCAAAAGGAATATAAAAACAGACATGACTTAGTCGGGAGAGTAGTCCATTAGGAATTGTGCAAACGAATGTATTTTGAACATATATGCAAATTGTACAAGCTCAAATAAGAGCTAATATTGGTAAATGAAAGGCATAACATTCCCATGGAAATACAAAAAGACAAACCCATTCAAGGAAAAAAACAGAATTTGATACTAATCAAAAGAAGGAAAAACTCTCCCAATAATTGGATTACGTCGCTCCAGCAGTTCAATAGTGTTAAGTTGAAAAAGGCAGAAAAAAAACGCAAATAATTCCGTAAAACTTAGCAGAGACTAAAAGGGAAATAAACAAAACAACAGTAATACGAATAATAAATAACTTTAAGAGCACTAGGAACAGTGGAAAATATCTGGATAAAGACTAGGAGAAATTAGAATACAAATAGATTGACGCGAAACACGGCATTGGTGAAAACGGCTGATATATGATTAAAAATCCTCCAGTGCAGAAATAACCCCACGCAATCATAGGTAAATTGAAATAGAAAAATACTAAATAAACACAACTAAAAGTAGAACATTATACGAACCCAAAGTGGATTATAACGGCCAGGGTGGATATGTATGAAAAATACCATAATCTAACGCCCCTCCCCCATACCTCAAAGTGACACCAGCATTGATTCGTACGCACAAAATGTCGTGAAAAGCACAACCCAGACCTGCAATTGAAAGGCTTAGAGAGTACTAGAATCCTGGGAAGGCTTATGCCCCTCAAATTCCAGAGAAAGTAGCCGTTACCAGCGAAACCCCAATGGTAAACAGCTGTTGCGAGAAGGCAAAATTATTTGCAACGAGGATCGGAAACGTTACGATCACTATAAATCTGGGGAGTCTTGTTGTCACTCAGAGTTCAGAGAACACCACCTGTTGTCGTCATTAAGCAATCATTTGTAATGACTCGTTTGAAAACTCATAGTGAGTAAATAATAACAATGATGATGATGATGATGATGATGATGATGATGATGATGCACACGAGCCCAAAGGAACTAAAACTGCTAAAAATCCCATGAATTGCCACCTCCTTAAAAAAATACATACATAACATGACACCAGTTTTGGCTAATAACACACAAAATGGTCATGAAGTGCCAAGGTGACTGGAAAGAGCCAGGAGGGAGAGCACCACTCAGATCTCCACTGAAACCTTGGGGATGCTTATTCTCACACAAATTCGAGACAGGGCGAACGATGGCTATCAGCGTGAAATCAATGGTAAACGGCTGTAACGATAATGCGAAGTGACTTGTAACGGTTATTGAAAGAGACGAAAAATGCTGGATATCTGGGGAGATTTGTTGTCACTAAGAGTCCAGCAACAGCATTGCTATTGTCCGTGGGCAATGACTGATAATGACTTCTGTGAAAACTCCAAGTGAGTCAATAATAATAATAATAATAATAATAATAATAATAATAATAATAATAATAATAATAATAATAATAATAATAATGTAGACAACGCGCTAGATAGCTAAAACGAATTATTAGAAAACTGCAAAATAATAAGAAATATCAAATAGTGCTCAATACGTAGAAATATGAAAATAAAAATGTGTAAAATAAAGAAGCCAATGTTTGCTATGCAAGTTGAACAAAATAAGGATCTCCATGTAAACTCCCTGAAAATCCTTGTTTCGTGAAACCTGGGTAGTAAACGGCTTACTTATTTTACTTATATAGTAATCGGTCAGCACTTACCAAGTCCGAATGCAACTCGAGGATATTCTCGCGATGTTTCTCCTGATGAGACGATGGTAGAAAGAGATTTTGACAAGTTTAAACCGTTTCCTTTTCTTTTTTTAAAAGTTTTAAAAATCGAAAATTCAAAAACATTTTCCTTTTCAAGATAATATTCACCTCCTTGCCAAGTTAGACACAAGGTCAGGTGTGATTTGTAGAAGTCAGCACACTAAAATAAACGCATTCTGGCCTACAAAAATACCTGAGCAGCCCCGCCGTAATTCATCGGTAGAGGCGCCTCAGGCGATTCGCAATAAACTAATCCCTGCTCAGATAGAAGGTAAAGCCTGGGAGGGTGGACCTCCTATGACTGAAACAGAACGATACCTCAGCCTGACGGCAACAAATCTACTGTCGGACTGATTGTTGAGGACGTGTCATAATCTTTGCTTTCAACAGAATATTTATGATAACTTGTCGATCTTTTGTTCCGTTCCAGCATTTGAAATTTGAAATTAAAAAGAAAAAAAAGAAGCGTAAAACCGATTGATTATATGCAATTACTTGAACACAAATTGTCAGTAAATAAATGTAAACAGCTACACTAGATACGATGGCGGATTCCATAAGTGAACAAGGAAGAAGGAAGAAGAACAGATAGACTTACTTGTCGTTGATTGTAAACTTTGTCACTTTTCGAAATTCGTAAGATTGAAGAAAAAATCCGTGTCCAGATTTTAAACAGTCAATTGTCACAGCAAATCAACAAGTACGCGTCTCTGCCTCCTTCTCTCTCTCCCTCTCTCTCTCTCTCTCCTCCCCTCCTACCCTCTCTCTATCTCTCTCTTTCCCTCTCTCTCTCATTCTCTTCCCCCCAATCACTCACTCGATCTCTCGCGCTTCCTGTTCATTATGCTTCTTTCTTTTTTTAAAATCTTTATTCGCAATGTATTCGTTTCTTTCTCCTTGACACGGCATTCGCGTCAGAACTAGGAAATTGAATCTCGAGAAAGAAAGCAAAAATTATCGTCAACAAATTAAATAAAAAATCTTTTTTTTTTAAATACACCTTTTATCTTTTCTTTCTTCTTTCCAGGGCAAAAAATAATGGGTCAAGTTCCAGAGAATTAAGGACGCCGCACATCTTGCATGACATTTATATCCGCGTGTTCGAAAACATAAAATAAACAGCGATTAGTGAGGTATGTTCGATTATTGATTATTTACTCCCAACTCTTTTAAGTGACAGCCAGATGCATGCTTATGTGTATATGATGCGGGCATATGCGCGCTACTGGTGCCTGTCAGAGTGCGTGTGTGTGCGTCTTTATCCTGGAACTTGCGCGCCTATATCTAGTTTCAACCGTACTTTATAATAATATATAATATAATAATTATATATATTATATTAATATATTAATTATGATTAGTAATTATTTTTTATCATATTATTTTATTATACATTTTATATATATATATATTTATTATATATATATATTATTATATTTATTTTACTATAATTATGATTTATTAATTATATATATTATATTAATATATTAATATATTAATTATAATTAGTAATTATTTTTATCATATTATTTTATTATACATTTATATATATATATATATATATATATTATATATATATATTATATATATATTATTATACTTATTTTACTATAATTATCATTTATTAATTATATATAATTATACTTTTATATGTTGTATATTCAGTATTATATATACATGCCCAGCTGTATGCGATGCGCGCTACTGAAGCCTGTCAGAATGTGTGTTCATTTTTATGATGGTACTGCCGCGCATGTGTCTACTTGCAACGCTTTTTATAAGCACACGCACACACGTATATATATATATATATATATATATATATATATATATATAATGTACTAAATGTAAATGTAAATTATATCTCGCTAGACTTTTTTTTGTTATAGACGATCGGATTTCTTTAAAAATTCATTTCGGGTAGCAGGGTAAGGCTCATGTGGTTGTCTGACTTGCTATAATCTCACCACCTAAAAATTATTTGGTCCGGAGATTTGAAAATTGCATGTGCTTTACTCGCTAACTT
>OY744518.1:53609938-53752438 GCA_963556195.1 Sepiola atlantica
GCAATTAGCCGAGTGGCTTATATAACTGTACCGAATCCTGGACCCGGGTGTACATATCTATCTATCTATCTATCTATCTATCTATCTATCTATCTATCTATCTATCTATCTATCTCGATAATAAACATAATAATAATAATAAAAATAAATCTAAAGATGAAAATAATTTAAAAAATAAGAAATGCATAATAAAAAAGCATGAAATAGTATATAATATATCATAATATAGTGTAATAAGGTTATAATAATATGTTATCATAATAAATTACTATAATGATAATAGAAATGATAAAATTAAAATAATAATAATAATAATCATAATAATAATAATAATAATAATAATAAGAAGAAGAAGAAGAAGAAGAAAGAGGAGGAAGAAGAAGATTAAAGTAAAAGTGTAAGAGCAAAAATATTATATAATACCATAATATAACATCATGATGTTATTACTATGAAAATAAAATAACAATTAAAATAATCATAAAAACAATAACGATAACAATCGCGAAATAGCAATACGAATATTAATAATAGTAATTATGACAAATAATAATAATAACAATAAGAAGAAGAAGAAGAAGAAGAAGAAGAAGAAGAAGAAAAAGAAGAAAAAGAAGAAGAAGAAGAACAACAAGAAAACTCATAGAAACGAAATTATATAGCAGGAATCTAGTAACAGGAATAAACACCTGGGCAGTAGCACTAATAATTGACGAGAGGACTGGCAAATTAATGACCATGCACAACGCACTACATCCAAGAGACGATAGGACAGACTCTAGATGAAAAGAAACGAAGGGAGAAGAGGACTGGTATATATAGAAGATTGTGTGGAAGACTAAAAAAAAAGCTGGAGAAATACATAACTCAACACATAGAAATCCTTATCACTGCAGCAAGAGACACCGTTCCAACGAACAACTCGGGAAGCACTGAAACCAGAAACAAAACGACAAGAAAAGAAAAGTGGGAAGAAAAACAACTACATTAACGCTTCAGAAGACTGACAAGAGAAGAAACCAACGAAAATAGCTGGGCATGGCAAAGAAAAAGACACTTGCACAGAGAAATGGAATCTTTACTGGTGGCTGCACAGAACAATGCAATTTGGACAAGCTAAAATACGGTAAACCCCAGGAAAACAGTAAATGCAGACTGTGTGGACAAAGAGACGAAACAGTAAATCATATAATAAGTGAATGTAGCAAACTAGCCCAAAAAGAATTCAGGAACAGACATGACTGTCTGGGAAAAGCAGTACACCGAGAACTGTGCAAACAATTGAATTTCGAATACGCAGACAAATGGTACAAACATAAACCAGAAACAGTACTGGAAAACGAAAAACACAAAATCATCTGGGATATGAATATACAAACAGGCAAACTCATACAAGCAAGGAGACCGGATGTTATAATAATCAACAAGAAGGAATAATCTTACAAAATCGTAGACTTCGCCGTTCCAGCAAACAACAGAGTGCAGATCAAAGAAACGGAAAAACGAAGCAAATACACGGAACTAGCCAGAGAACTGAAAGGAATATGGAGCATGAAGAAGGTCAGTATAATACCAATAATCGTAGGAGCACTAGGAACAATCCCAAAAAAACTGGAAAAAAGACTGGGAAAAATTGGAAACAAAGGGATCATTGGAACTATACAAAGCACGGCAATGATCAAAACAGCTACAATCTTAAGAAAAATCATGGAATGTGGAAACCAACCCGCATAAGCTACGAAGGGTCACACGGAATCTACTACAGGAAGAAAACAAAATCACAGAAAGAACACATCACAAACAAAAGAACAGAAATGCAAGAAACATCACTTTATAAGCCCCCCTCCCCAATAAATTACACTGGCCTCAACTGACACGACACAAAAATGAACCAATGAACAGAAATTGCAAGAAACACCATCACCTCTCCGCCCCCAAATAAATAAATAAATAAATAAATAATAATAATAATAATAATAATAATAATAATAATAATAATAATAATAATAATAATAATAATAATGGTACCAGCCTAGGCTGACACCACACAAAATATTTGCATAGGGTCAAGGAGGATGAGAAGACCGAGGAGGGACAGCACAAACCAGACCTCCACTGGAAGTGCATAAACTGCTGGCACCTTGGGGAGGCTTATTACCACCCAAATCACAGAGAAGACCAATGGTCCTGACCAGCTAGAAATCAATGGTAAATGGCTGTTGTGATTCTGCAAGTTAATTTGCAGTGGCTATCGAAAAGAGGTGGAGAATCCTAGAAATCTGGGGGGACTTGTTGTCCCTCAGACTCCAGGGAATACTACCTGTTGTCGGTGAGCAATCACTGATGACCTGTGTGAGAACTCCTAGTGAGTAAATAATAATAATAATAATAATAATAATAATAATAATAATAATAATAATAATGATGATGATGATGATGATGATGATGATGATGATGATGATGATGTTATATTATGAGGGGCCCCGTATGCCTAAAAGTGTGTAGGTCCACTAGCTTTTATTATGAGAGAGGGTGAACTTAGTTCGAGTTCGGTGCAGATCGAAAGGACATCTCTTTTAGAACAAATACATTTGTCATCGAGATGACTAAGTCCGAAAAGACATAACACCTGGTTAGCCCTGGCCAACTTCAAAAGTGTAAGTTCAAAAAAGGTCAGACCAGCTCTGATGATGATCTGTATGACAGGACAAAGGACTATGACGTCACTCCTTCTTTCGTGAGAAACTAAGGTTTGAAAATTAGTTACGAGTTTTGCAGCGAGCTGAACGGTCGACCTATCTGGTGGGTCCCGAAATGAAACAGAAGTGGGAATCGAAAATGTAATCCTTCGTCATAATGGCTGGATCTCTTGGAGATCCAGCAACAATTCCCGTCGCATTTCCCCAGAAGGAAGAATGAAGAAGTAGATCGAGGAACGAATGGGCAACCCCCCACAACGAAGCGGAATAAAAGATAGAATCTCTCTCTCAAATCTTGTTTTCGAGCGTTTTTGTCTCCGTACATGAAAACAGAGTGTAACCACCAGACAGGTACACCACTACGATCACGAGCCAGCAACGGAGATAGTGTACAAGCAACCCCACGACAAACAGTGAGGCAGAAATCTGTAAGGTAACTTTTTTGTGCATAACATTTTGGGTCCTTATCTGTAAAACAAAAAGAACTAGACATCGAAGTAAAAAGTGGACAATGCCGAATTTGATATGTCTAACGAACAATATTTAAAATGTTTAAAGTGTTTAAATGAGATACAATGTTTAATGAACTGTGTTTAATTTGAAATGTTTAAAAAGAGAAATGTTTTAATAACGAGAAGTGTTCAAAGGGTAATGTGAAAATGGACCGACAGTTTAAAGGCCGAAAAGTGCCATAAAAATGCCCCTTAAGGAAATATATTAAAGTGTCTTGCAGAAAAAAGTGTTACGGAAGTTTGAAAACGCTTCTAAACTTTCGTTATTGCTTTTGTTTTGTTGGAGACGTTTAATAGACTTTCGTGGCTTTAATTTTCATGTGTGTTATGCAACATATACGTTTTGGGGACCGCGACCAATTGTTTAAGTGGTTTACGAGAACTGCCGCGGTCCAGACAGAAGTGGTGACTATGCAATAATAATGATAATAATAATAATCATCATAATAATAACAACAACAACAACAACAACAATGATAATAATAATAATAACAACAACAACAACAACAACAATAATAATAATAATAATAATAATATTATAGTAACAGCTGACTGGTTGGGGTAGACTTGTATCCCGTATATTGAATTTCTAAGCAACAAGTCCCATAAGTATCAAGGGGGTGATTATGAGCGTGGTTTTAGTAGGTACGTATACTTGTGATCTCAGATAGGGATAAGGTGGGGGTGATTGTTATAGCTATTCAGGAAGTGTTTCAGGGCTGTATCTATCTGGAGTTGAAGGTATGAAGATAATGTATATATACAAGGATGTTATTAGGATTAGTATAGCTGTGCATGGGGTAGTGGCGAACTGTTTTAAATCTGGAGTGCAATGGTTGGCTATACATATTAGGGCAAGTTGATCTGTCACTTTTTTTAGAAAATCAGTGCTGCTGTGTTGACGAAAGCTAGGGTTTGGTGTTATGAGAACTGATACCAAAAATTAGATTCCTAACTTTAAAACTTAACCGAGCATTTAGTTTTAAAGATCGGGTACGAAAATGTTCAGAAATACCTTATTTCCGCAGGATTTTGCTGACAAACTGACTTCAAAATTTTACTATTTCACTAATAAATCCAGATTAAAATTGATATTTTTTGTTAGATACAATGAATGGTAAATATATTCAAACCAGAACTATAAGTATGAATCACCACTAGTAAAATATGTCATTTTTTAACTGTATTCAATAAACGAGAAGTTTAAAAATTGTACAAAATGACAAAACAAGCTAAACACTTTCTCTTTAGAAATGCCTACAGCATATTCCAAAAGTAGTCGCTGGTCACCACTTAAATCATTCATTACTTCTGCAGTAAGATACGAATTATCCAGAGGACCACTAATACTATGAAATGCTACCTGGGGCAAATCCTGGTAATTAGTTTCACAAAGTTCCCCTAGAGGACCAGTGAAAGTGGTAGGGCTTCTTGTATTTCCATCACTTAACTTAAATATGGCTGTAAATGGCAGTTCATTTTGATGAAATGAACAGCCAATGGTATGTAACTTTCTTTTAAGTTTTCTCACCAAAGCTGTAATCATCCCTGTTTCACAACCAGTGTTTGTATTGGTATTGTCCACCAAAATTGCCATAACAGTATTTACACTGTTGTACTCTTCTAGAACAGGAGCAACATCCTCTGCTAGAAGAACACAAGATGCACCAATGTTGGGTATCACTCTATGTGCGAGATATTTACTTGCAGTTCCTTTCTCTCTGGTAAATGCTAAGTGGCGCTCTGGTCCCTTGCTTTTTAAAATCATTTTTCACCATTTCCCATGTAACATCCTTATAATACAAAGTGTCCTTATCAACTCTGCAATCAACTCCAATGCAGATAAGTTGTTCATATATTACTTTCACTCTTTCTTTTTCCCTATCTATTTCTGATTTATCTGTAATAATATCTTTTAAATTAATGGTTGGATTAAGAAGGCCCATGTGTTGTAAGTCTAATAGAAAGGCATTAACCAGATAAGCCCCAAGGTTAGAAGATATATCACCTCTAATCAGTTCCATAGAGTTTCTAGGGACTTTTAAAAGATTGTAAGGTCCTTTAGACTGTCTCCCTGGCTAAAAACTGTCATTGGTTGTTTCTTCACTGGAAGATATCTGTGAAAAGATTTCTGATGTAGAGGAAGCCTCATGTAAAATATCTTGTTGCTGTCTTTCAATCTGTCTAATCTATCTGCTTCAGCTGAATCTTTTTTGTATTTTTCACAGCATATTTGTCAATAGGTCCAAGTTGGTAACTACCTTTTGGTCCTGTTTTCTCTCTCTGATCTTTTAAATGGGAATCTGAAATTTCAAAATGTGCATGTGTTTAATAACAAATCTAGCATACGTGACAAATATTAAGGGAAATATCACATTATTTACTATTTTAAATTTGGTTGATAATTGTAAAGATTAGTGTGAGGTAGAGCATATCAGATTTATTTCAGACTCTATGTAAGCCATCTGTCCGTCCATCTTGCCAAAAGATACCTTATCTTCTCTGGGCACGTTTTGGAAATCTCCGACTTGACATTGATGTAGTTTAGTGAAGGGGGTCATTAATTACTTGTAGTATTCTTAGTCACATCAAAGTCACTTCAGGGACCACTACTGAGAAAAGGAAGATCGACACGACATGAACTAATGCACACTCAAACAAATGTTACATTCCCATAACACCACCTTTAGGCACCTGATGCAAAATTAGTGACATTTCTTGGAAACGAGTTTGTAGGATTTTTGCCGTTAGAGTATACCCCATCTGATCGTGTACATGGTGTTTACATCTTTAGGTTCTAGATCCGGGCTGCTAAGGATGTTACATTTTGCTTGTCGAATTACCTAAAGGTAGTGTTATGGATATATAGCCTTTATTTGAATGTGCATTAGTTCATTTCCTGTCGATCTCTTCTTTCCCTGTTGTGGTGGCTGAAGTGACCTTGGCCTCATAACCTATGGATCTCACCGTACACCATTCTTTCAATCGGCAATACTCACTTCTTCACGAGCAGGTAGGGGTAAGTCGGTTGTTGCGAGTCTCAGCTTTGGAGGATATCAAGGACCCCGCAGAGGATCAACAGAAATAAACCGGTCTTAACCTAGTTCCTATTAAATAGTTTATGAAGACTGCTGAATAGTGGAAAGTGCTTATCTAGCAAAGAGAGGAAGCACCTCCCGATATTGAATCTCTTTCTAAGAAAGAAGGGGGAATTGATGCCTGAATGTATAGTAGATAAAAAAAAACACATGTTCTGCTATTTCTATTGTATAGGATCGAGTACTTTGGTTGATTTTTTCTGCTGAAACGAAATACATACTATATATATATAGCATGAAATATACTTATAGCAAGCAAGCTACACATAAATTAAGTTCGCTTCTTAAAAGCTCATAAGGCTAACACTACTCAGGATATAAGTCTGATGAGAATTTAATGAGCGTGACATTCATTTCCAGGTAGTTTGCTTGCCATAAGTAAATATACATACTACCACTAAACTATATTTATGTATGAGTGAACCAGAAATTAACACAGACGGTCCAATTACGTTACTAACTGACGCTGGAGAGATGTACGTAATTTCTTGCCTAACGGACTAGATTCAGCATACCTCCTGTATTTTCATTACATAGAATAAAGATTGGTTGAATATGCAACAACTCAACGTCCTACAACGGTCATTACAAATGTTTTTACATAAAGCTTCTTTGTCTTAACGCGCATGTTGGCCCAGTGTGAAATCGTTCTTTTGAACGGCAAGGAGAATTTCTCGTTTTCTGATAATATCAATGCACACACGTTTATCTTGCTCTTATCATCGCTACATACAAGTGACTCCGCCAATTAACACTCATGCCAACACCAGATTCATTTCAGTGTGTAAAAAAACATATATATTAAAAATGCCAACATCCGCTTCTATTAAAAACATTTCAACCACCGATTGCCATGACTAATAGCATCATATATAAGAGTTTAGCATTCAAGCTCCTCGACCTAACATTCTACAGTAAACATGAATTGAAGCAAATTCATAGATGATACTTCCAATACTGCTGCAAGGAAGGTAGTCTCCTTCTACCGAGCTAGAAAACTTCTCACACCTGACAGTATCTTATATCTCTACAAACCCACATTTGCTCATGCATAGAGTATTTTTGCCACATCTGGGCTGGTGGATCAACCACAAGTCTCTCAGTTTTAGACATGGTCCAAAAAAGAGTCTCTAATTTACTAGGATGAATATTATATAGCAAGCTTCAGCCCCTATCCCCCCGCCGTAATGTTGCATCCATGTTCTTGTTTTACAAGTACTTCAATAGAATGTTCTCCGATGAACTTGCTGCACTAGTGCTCCCTCGACATAAATACTCCCAAACAACCCGACAATCAGCAAAATCCCACCTCTTCACCGAAATTCAATACTGCTCACCGGTAATGGTTATATAGTTACAGTTCTTATTATGTTTTTTGAAGGTCCTATAAGAAATGACCTATATATTTCTCAGACCGCTATCATCATGGTATCGGGCAACTTTTAACTATTTATGTGAGATTTCTTCTAGCATTATCCTAACTCGTTCCCTCCAACCATCTCTGTCAGACACTATGTAAGCAAGTCCTCCAGATGGCTCTAGAGTCTAGAAGTTGGCCAATGTAGGTGTGGATATTTTTTGCCAACTAATGGATGAAAGATTCAAATGACTGTTCATAAAATATTAAACTCATACCCCATCACCCGTCACGCTGGTAAACATGGTGCGCATCTTGCAAATCTGGCATGGTATGCAGTCAGAAAGATAGCTACGGTGCTAAAAACAAATCTGCTGACGTGTAAACAAAAGATAACACCTAGTGAGTAGATAACAATAACAACGACAACAACAATAACAATCACAATAATAATAATAATCATCATCATCATAATAATAATAATAATAATAATAATAATAATAATAATATATATTTCATATAATAAACCTTCTAATAGAAAAATAAAATACACGATAACTAAATCAACTAAATTTGAAAATTATTTCAATATATATTAAAATGCTTTATCAATGTTATATATTAGATGTTATTTGGATGTATTGCATAGAAAATGCATAGAATATATATATATATATATATATATATATATATATATATATATATATATTGTAATCCATGTAAAGTAGACATCCACAAAACTTTACAGAATCTCAACCGGGCTTATGAAAAAGTGGTCAATAGTAAATAGAGCTATTTAAATAATTATTTTTATTTATACAGTCGCTAAACTGGCATGTCGATATTATCAATCAATAGTTAATATAAACTTAGTTTCTAATAAATATTGATCGATAACATCGACATGCCAGTGTAGCAGCCTTTTGTACATGTCTGTATAAATAACAATAATTATATATATATATATATATATATATATATATATATATATATATATATATATATATATATATATATATATATATATATAAATATATATACAAATCTGTGACAATAAGGATTGCAGGCGCGTTGTGAGGAAGTGTCAACAAGCACGTATTAAAAACGATCGTAACGAAAAGCCAAGATTTCAGTTATATATTCTAAAGATATGTAAGATGATAGCACAATCCGCCTGTCACTCTTTCGCCCATAGGTTACACAACCCACAGAGGTGTCAGCTGATGCGATTTGTCTTGTACAAACAGTTTCCGTTCCTTTAAGAATGTGTATATTTCTAGTTCTGTTCACCAGGTGCAACGATACCTTTAGTTGCGCTTACGTAATGCTCTTCTACTTTTACGTAACCCTACTTCGTCGATGTCACCTGGCTACGTGCGTTAGGATCCGCACTTTAGTATCTTGCGTAATATTTTGTATATTATTATTATTATTTACTCACAAGAAGTGTTTACGCAAGTCATTATCAGTAATTGTTCACTGACAATCACCGGTGGTTTTCCCTGGAGTGTGAGTGACAACAAATCACCGCATCATCATCATCATCATCATCATCATCATCATCATCATCATCATCATCATCATCATCATCATCATCATCATCATCATCATCACTACTACTACTACTACTACTACTACTACTACTACTACTACTACTACTACTAGCGGGACCCGTGTAAATTACACGAAATGATGTTTTCAATACTAATTATCTTATTTCTAACCTATACATTACTTTGTAAATGCTTTAGATTAAAATTGGCTCCAATTCATGAGTAGCATACAAAGATTCGGAAGGTCGTTGCTTTTGATGTAAGCGTGACACACACACTAACACACACGCTATCGTATTAATATGTGTTTTCCCGGTCCCCCCCCCCTCCGTTCGATGTAGAAAAAATCTTAGGGTTAGGGTTAGGATCGAACTATAAACCAGTCGGGCCGACGTCAAAATCCTTCGTCGCTATTATTTCGGTTCTGATGCTCTTAACTTTCTTGTCCAGTAGCGAACCTTCGTCCGTTATGGATAATAAAGCACGGGGAGACGGACATTAGTAACAAAAATATATACTTTTTATTACAATCAAGGATACATTTCCTCCATTGTGTCAGGCATAGATGTATACATAAATAGATAGTGATAGAGATTAAAGTACTGGGGTCCCTTCATTCCCCCCCCCCTCTTTACGGCTAATGCGTTTATTCGTTCCATACGTTTATTCACTCTATCTATTCATCGTTAAACCAAACGTCTGAATATAGACAATTTTATCTCACGCATATTTCAATTTTATGAAAACCCTTTCTAATCTACTTTCTTAGGCGTCTCACCTTTGATATAATGTCGGTGATAGTCACTTCAGACCTGATTTATCATATTCGATAATGGTAGTTTCGTCACCAATTTTAAGTCTAAGACTGACTCAAAGTGCCTCTACAATGTAACAATAGCACATCTAATTAATCCAAAACAAAGGAAAACAGAAAATAAACGCATATTATTAACACGTGTGCATTCACTCGGAAAGTTTAGCGATTAAAATGCTATTTTAGATTTAAACCTGACAGACTAAACTGAATCAAAATAGATCAATCGATTTCCCTATTGATCGACTTATAGGTCGACAGAAAAATTCTCACGTACTCTTATGAATAACACAGAAGTAATGCTATAAAAACGAGAAAAGTGCAATCAGCATTTAAGTTCGCGCCCGTCGACCGTCGGGAATTAGTTTCCTGCACTGAAGATTGCGTAAGCATGAAACATCGATGTCTGTAGGTAATAAACAATTAGTATTTATTTATAAATATTATTGTATAGCCCCTTTTACTAAGGCTGAGTGAATTTAATAAAAAGCAGTACTACTAGCTTCATTGCGAGACCCAACACGATTTGTTGTTGTTATATCACTCTTCGCCGCTTGCTGTGAATACTCGCCGACTTGGTATTTACAGAGTTAAATTCCTCCTAAATTCTGAGCTGATTTCTGGTGGTCAAACGGTAAATCTCCTGACTTGCGAATCAGTGGCGATTTGTAGTCGGACTTCGCGTAAGCATGAAATATCGATGTCTGTGGGTAATAAATAATTAATATATATATATATATATATATATATATATATATATATATATATATATATATATATATATATATATGGGGTAAGGTACACGATAATTCATGAAAATGAAGTGTCGTGATGGACAAAATGTGTGAAAAGATGACAGACGGAAAACAAGTCAAAGTGCAGGAGAAAAACAAAAACAAGAGATTTTTTTTGACCGGTTTAGTTCGTGGAGAACGTCTTCAGAAAATGAATAATACAGAAATAATTTTATTTTATATTGAAGGTACACACATGGGATGAGGGGGAAATGATCTGATTGGATCATATGAGAAGACATTAAGTGATGTTGGGACATGATAAGTAGGTGACAGGTTCTGCTAGTAAATAAATATTACGTTCTTATTTTTATTTTTCATCTTAATAATCGAACATTATTTTGGGTTTCTATCCCACTAATCTTACAAGGATATATATATATATATATATATATATATATATATATATATATATATATATATATATATATATATATATATATATAACTTTTATCTTTAATAAACATCGATTACAATCGTATCAAAACAATTCAAATATGTACATATGACGAATGACGTTGATTTTGACAATGACATTTCTGGAGACAATTCGATAGAGTTCCACAAAGGATACGACTAAACGGCAACACACTACTAACAGCGCGGCTAGGAATGGCGTGCGATATATCGTACACTGCCAAAAACTAATCAAAATAATTGAATCGAATTATTTTAATATTATTAAAAGCAATAGCGAACAGAGCTGGGCTTGAATCAAGGTAATTCCTTTTTAAGAGAAAATTTATCTACATCAGCATTGTCTATAAGGAAAAGGTCTTGTTTTAAAAATGTCATTCACCTATCCATTAGCTCATTTAGCTAACGTTTGCATGGCTTCGTTATTTGTGAACCGTCGCGTGTTAGTTTCGAAATTTAAACCTAATGGTTCAAAATGTAACAGATTTACCGAGAAGAATGCGCCAGCAATCTTATATAAATAGGGAGTTTGTCCGTCTGTCTGTCTGTCTGTCTGCCTATTTTTAAACGTAATAAATACATTACGAAATCATGGAGCATAATGCATTCAGCTAATCTAATATTCCAATCTAATCTAATCTAAATCCGAATAAATGCGAACATTTCATCAGTATATCAACATCAAAACTTTAAAACTGAAATATAATGATACAGTACATATAGTAAACTCTAAACTCCGCCAAACAAACCCCGCTTTTTCACATTTGCATAGTTATTTTCTTTTTAAGTTTCTAATAAATTAATAGTCTGTAATATACATTTATAATTGGTATTGTTAAATTGTATTATGTATTTATAATATATTAATCGATAGTAATATTATTATAATTATTAATGCAATTAAATAAATAGATTTTATTTTTAAAAATACAGCTTTTTAAAAACATTTTTAAACTTTCAGTTTCAAGAGAGATAATTACATGAAAACATCCGTAAGCTGATGTTAAGAGAACAGATACTACATGTTAATCTTAGCCAAACGGTCAAGGAGCAATGAAAAATTACTTTTTTCTGACTAGACAGTTTTAAATGAATGAAAGAAAACTTTATCAGAATTTATAAGTGTATTATCGGTTCCGTTATCATAAGAACGTCCTTCCGGAATTATCTCCTCCGTTTTAAAAGGGGTGTGCGGAATCCTCCCATGTATTACATCCTCCTTTATATTTAAAACTTATTAAAAACCTTTTCAAATTATTAAATAGTTAAAATTAAAAATTGAACGGAGGAAATAGACGTTTCCGTTCGGCATTCAATTGTACTATAGGGATTATTTGAATATTTCGCTTATTTTGTTTGATTTTCGCACGCATTTTGGATGAAATTTATTAATTAGTCTTAAATTGTATGTTTATACCGAAATAACATTCTAATTTATTTTTAAAGACTCAAAAATCAAACTTTAATACAATGCGTTGTAAGTTCCTATTATTTTCTTTCGCGCTTGACATCTATAAAAAGGAAATATGTTTGACTTACTTTTATTGATAACACAATGTGGTGTCTGCGTTTATTTTCACATCTAGAAAAAAGAAAAAATGTTTTACTTTATTTTATTTATACAAATATTGTGGGGGCTACGTTTGTGGTTAACATCTATAAATAACGTACTTTACTTTTTTTTTAAATATTTATTTTGCTTTAACTACGTATTGTATGTAGTTCTTACATAATTATATAATTCTCCCAGCCTAGCAAAAAAATGCGACCAGAGGGAGTATATATTTGTTAGTTAATAAAAAACGATTTTGTTTTAACCGATTTGAAATAATTGCTTTCAAAATGTTCTTTTTTATTTCGGAAAATTAATTAAAACTATTTTATAATCTATTGAAGTTTTAATCCAATATCACTATTTTATAATCTATTCATTTAAAATAGATATTCTATTGAAGTTTTAATCCAATATCACTATTTTATAATCTATTCATTTAAAATAAATATTCTATTGAAGCTTTAATCCAATATCACTATTTTATAATCTATTCATTTAAAATAAATATTCTATTGAAGTTTTAATCCAATATCACTATTTTATAATCTATTCATTTAAAATAAATATTTTATTGAAGCTTTAATCCAATATCACTATTTTATAATCTATTCAGTTAAAATAAATATTTTATTGAAGCTTTAATCCAATATCACTATTTTATAATCTATTCAGTTAAAATAAATATTTTATTGAAGCTTTAATCCAATATCACTATTTTATAATCGATTCAGTTAAAATAAATATTTTATTGAAGCTTTAATCCAATATAATTATTTTATAATCGATTCAGTTAAAATAAATATTTTATTGAAGCTTTAATCCAATATCTCTATTTTATAATCTATTCAGTTAAAATAAATATTTTATTGAAGCTTTAATCCAATATCACTATTTTATAATCTATTCATTTAAAATAAATATTTTATTGAAGCTTTAATCCAATATCACTATTTTATAATCTATTCAGTAAAAATAAATATTTTATTGAAGCTTTAATCCAATATCACTATTTTATAATCTATTCAGTTAAAATAAATATTTTATTGAAGCTTTAATCCAATATCACTATTTTATAATCGATTCAGTTAAAATAAATATTTTATTGAAGCTTTAATCCAATATCACTATTTTATAATCTATTCAGTTAAAATAAATATTCTATTGAACCTTTAATCCAATATCACTATTTTATAATCGATTCAGTTAAAATAAATATTTTATTGAAGCTTTAATCCAATATCACTATTTTATAATCTATTCAGTTAAAATAAATATTTTATTGAAGCTTTAATCCAATATCACTATTTTATAATCTATTCATTTAAAATAAATATTCTATTGAAGTTTTAATCCAATATCACTATTTTATAATCTATTCATTTAAAATAAATATTCTATTGAAGCTTTAATCCAATATCACTATTTTAATTGAAGAAGTGAATTTATGAAGATAATATATTAATTTATTTAGGAAAATTTGTAAAAGATTATGAACAATGTAATTAAAAGGTTGATAGTACCTTAGAAAAGGTAATTACAGATTTCAACATAATAACATTTAAATATACAGGGAATGTTGGAAGTAAGTCCATACAATTAAATGTTCGTAATGTTTTGCTGAAAAATAATTCCTACAATATATGAATATGATAAGAAAGTATATAGCATAGGGTGTTGTTTAGAATTCAATATAAGCGTTCGCATTTAACACCAGCTTTACACAAGTAACTCATGTTGTTGTTTTTTGTTAATTTTACTAGTTAAGTGATGATGAATAGTATGAAAGGATTTTACATCTCTACATCATAAACAATAAATATTTATAGACTTTAAAATGTGTATACTGAAAGTACTACGACTGGTAATTCTAAAAACAATGAACATTTATAGACTTAAAAATTTATATACAAAAAGTATTAAAAGTATAAAGGTAAATAAAAAAATGTTTAGTCTGTAGAATTTACAAATATGGAATTGCTGGTATTTCTAAGCTCCATGTTAAATTATTCAAATCATTTTTATATATTTTAAATCAATTGTCCTTAATTTCTAAAAAAATAAAAAATAATTTTTTTGATATCCATCCAATTTGTTTTTGGAGATTTTAATTTTTTTATCTAGTTTTAATATCAAGTTTTGGTTTGTATTGCCTCCATATCGTTTTTGTCGATTCTGATGTTTGTCTTAAAGTCATTATACCTGGATCTTTTCCCTAAATGTTGAAATTTCGCCTGCCTTTTATCTTTGAAGACAGAGTATTAAAATAACAACTTGGATTTTGTTTGAGTATACTGTGAATTTCCCTCCAGAAACACGTGTAAGATGGTTTTGCTTCAAAACCAGCAGTACATCATAGTATGATATGACTCTGATCGGTAATCATATATATATATATATATATATATATATATATATATATATATATATATATATCAGGTTGGAAAGAAAGTAATGTCGTATTTTTTACTTCACTCTGCAGCTTCCTACATTGTACACAGTTCTATAGTTTTTGGTGAATTGGTGTCTAAATATCTGTCTTTGCCTTTCAGACATAGTAATTAGTTGGGAAATATTTAGGTAAACGGTCTCAGCCGTCAAAAATGAATATTAGTGAAGAGCATCTGAGACATTGCATGCTCTATGAATTCAAAAAAGGAAACCTAGGTGCAGAAGCTACAAGGAATATTGGAACGGTCTATGGGATAAATGTTCTGAATAATCGATAATGTCAACGGTGGTTAGCAAAAAAAAATTCTGGAGACTTTAACCTGTGAGATCGGCGACATTCGGGAAGGCCAACATCAATTGATAAAAACGCCATTAAAGACGCTGTGGATGTTAATTCAAACTTAACCAGCAGAGAATTAGATCAACAATTCAATACAACCCATACCACAATTAGTTCATGCCTTCACAAGTTAGGAAACGTTTCAAAACTTGGACTCTGGGTTCCTCACGATTTGACGGACGCTCAACAAAACTAAAGATTGACTGTTTGCACATCTTTGTTTTCCAGGAATCATCGAGAACCATTTTTGCAAAGAATTGTGACTGGAGATGAAAAATGGGTACTTTACAAGAATACCCAACGCAAAAGACAATGGTTAGACCGAAACGAAAGTCCACAAATGTTCCAAAACAAGGACTACAGCCAAAAAAGTTTATGCTCTCTTTATGGTGGGACATGAGAGGGCTGATTCATTATGAGTTACTAGAGGCTAATCAAACAATCACAGCAGTAAAATATTGTTCGCAGCTGGATGATTTAAGAATTGCTCTATCAGAAAAACGATCAGTATTACTCAATAATAAGGGTGTAGTTCTTCAGCATAATAACGCGAGACCTCACACAGCTAAACTCACTCAGGAAAAGGTAATGTATTTCAATTGGGAAGTTTTGCATCATCCGCCTTATTCACCTGACATCGCTCCATCCGACTACCATTTTTTCTTGTCGTTTCAGCATCACTTAAACAATAAAATTCATGAAAATGACGACCAACTCAAAAATGGCCTAAAATTGTTTGTTTTTTCAAAAATCACAGACATTTTTGAAGAAGGCATCAAGAAGCTATTTGATCGTTGGACAGAAATCATAGAAAATGAGGGGAATTATTGTAAGGATTAAAATGGCCTAATCGGAATGTTTCAGATGCAATAAATGTGTTGGACAAAAACGACATTACTTTCTTTCCAACCTGATATATATATATATATATATATATATATATATATATATATATATATATATATATATATATATATATATATATGGCAGTTCTTTTGTGTGGCTAGACGTGGCAAATGGCAAATGTCTTCAAGCAGAGATTCTAAACCCAAATGTCAGATCGTTTCCAGCAGTGTCAATAATATTTGCACCATTATATATGTATTGTCTTTGTTTAAATATATCTCTGACGATCGGATTCACGATGAAACTGCAATAATGCTTTAAGATAAGTAATATTTATTACTCTTATATATATATATATATATATATATATATATATATATATATATATATATATATATATATATATATATATATATATATATATATATATATATATATATTATTTGCCCCACCCAATCTAGGTTGGGCACTATAATGAGTAGTATTAACACAGCCGTCATCGTAGCTTTAATGCATGTTCATTCAGTAGTTGAACATTCTTGACGACAGCTGCTTTATCAGGTTGTTCATAGTGGCCGAATTAAAACATGATTCGTGTTCCGGGGTTTCGAATCCTGCGACCGGTATGAATAATTATCTCTACAGTGTTTATTATATATATATATATATATATATATATATATATATATATATACATGTATATTACATGCGCACATCATTTTTTTTTTTAGAAGTTAACAGTTAAGGGGTGCATATATATGTATATTTAATATTTTTTTGTAATCAGTCATTATGAATTTTTGAATATATATTCGTCACTTCGTTGGGTTTTTTTTTTTGCAAACTTTACCACTTAAGGGATGCACCTACCAAAATCTGCCCGCATTTAAAAAGAGCTTTTCAAATAAATGAGATACAAAATAATTAGTAGAGAAAAGAATTAATCCACGTCAAACTTTTGAATTATATTAAGTAATGCGTTTTTACAAGGATCGGTGCGCGTGCATAAACGTCAATAACATGCATATGTTTTGTAAAATCCTAAACTATTCAAGTTATTATCAATTATGGAATATGTATTCTATCCAACATGATATTTAACGTGGGCACATTATTAAAACAAACGCTTACCATTTAGGGGGAACCGAAATCATACCATAACCACCAAAGAAAGAATCCAAGCATTAACATTTGAAACTAATGTTATATTGATGGATTACACACCTCCTGGGGCGGGTATTGTCCTAGCATAAGAAAATGCCTTTGTTTATTGAAATTTAGAAAGGAAATAGTTGGGTGTGAAAGATTTACAGAGAAACCCAATTCATTGTGTTTGCATTAGGGAGATTGCCGATAGCAGATACATATCTACTATTTTCTTAATCTATTTTCAATAACAGAATCGAACATGAATAAAAATAGTGCGTGTTTTACAAATGCCGTCTCTTGTGTGCAATTAAAATAAAGAGATTGGCATCATTGTAAGCGAAATTGATTAAATTTCTATGTATAAAAAAACAATGTTATGAAAAGCAATTACTGTATCCGGCGGTAGGTCACAATTTGGGGAGTGTGGAATAACCCCTTGGTTTTCATTACTATCAAGTTCACTGCATTAAAAAATAGGACAATATGACATTAATAGAAGTAATAAGATCGTGTCGTCTTCAGACAGACAAATACCAAATCTCCATTAATAATAAATAACAGTTTTCTTTTTAATATAATTAACCAGAATTAAATAGAGGAACTATTTAATTCTAAACAAGCGATGAAACCCGGCGCGGAGAGTAAACACGTAACTCCCAACTGTCCAAATCTCCGAAATTACGGCCTCACCACCTGATCCAATTTTGTGTCATACGTCGGACGGTTGGGATTAAGAGAGCCTGAATAGTTGATGGGGTTAGGAAATAGAGTAGGTAAAAAAAAGATAGGGCTGGGAAGATTGATTTTCGGGTGATATGGGTTGAACACCTTGCCTAAAGTTCCCGGTGCAGTTTCGTATCTTATCCATAATATATTCTATTTAAACCATAGATGTAAGCCTGATCGAGAAACCTCCATACCGAGTCACAGTGGACTAATGATAAGTAAATCTCTCCAATCAGGACCTTCTACAGGATGCACATTAAGGTCATGCACAGAACCTTAAAAGATTGAATTTTAAGGATATTAAGATGGAATTTATCAAAATAAATATCGCCGAAGATTAACTGATTATGACTTACAAATTGTAGGCGTCACCGATATAACTGTTATTAATTAAAATGACTGAACAATAACTGTAATCCAATTGACTAATAGTAAAATATATTAAGTAATTTACGATGGTATTAATGGTTCAAACTCATCTTCAGACATGGGGATAATTATAGAGAACTGATTTTCCCACCTCGACCAAGCAATGAAAATAAATGTTTATTGCCCTTGTTTTTTTATTGCTATCTGCACTGCATCACATAAGCGTGCAGCCATCTTTTATCTGTCACCACGTGCTCTCGTCTGGCCGAGAGGATGTTAAAACAGATAATACTTACAATTCAAACTTTTATTTACTCTCACAAAGAGCTTTTTGAGGTGAGCTGAAATTTTAAACAGCCTCTATTATTTGTACCTAATTCTCCTCTCACTGGTCGTGTTGCTCCTCACGAGCGTGCTCAATATGTGTCAGTTCTATTCGACTGTCTACTGTGAAATAGCTCGACCATTGTACGTCGACTCTCGTCGTACCGCCATTCACGAAATCTCACCGCACTCTTTCTCTCATTATACAATAACAATACATACATATTGTTCGGACATTACTTGATTCAGTACAGTTATAATAATGTCGAACCATGTTGCCCCACTCGACGACTAACGACCCCAACGTTGTGTTTCCGTAGTCTTCTTCTTTGTCTTCATCGTCCAACCGAGTCGTCTATCTACTGACGAATCGTCGAGGGCACAGCACTGGTCCACAAGTTAAACAAAAGAAACACAACTCTCGAGAAAGAACACGAACACATATACGTTGTGTATAACTTAGTTTGAACTATGAGTGTGTGTGACACCGTCCTGTCGAGACCCCCATTGTCGTTCCTCAAGTCGTCAGCTCATCTCATCGTTTTCCCGGTCCGATCTGCTCTCTCGGGAGGTTCGATCCTAACTGTTCGTCTTCTCTCCGAAACCTAAACTCGTCAACTTTTGCCATGAACTTTACTGTCGTCAACTGTCGTAAAACTAACCTACCTTACTGTAGTCAGGTGTCATAAAACACTGTCACTCCTAAAATGTCGTGTCCAGTATTCTTTTCTTGGTGACCTGTCCTGAACAATGGAAGTTGACCTCTCCCGCATTTTCTTTTGTCTTTGTCGATGAGTCACTTCCTATTCTCGCGACCTCCATTGTATCACAATAATATGAAGTTAAATAGCGACATTAAACTAGTGCAGGATAACCATATGTTCAGACATAAGAGCTTGGGATGAGGTGGGTTCTATAGAATAATGTTAACATCAATTACGATGAGCATTCTTGTGGGCAATAACAAAAGCCATGCTTGACAAGTTGGATGCATGCCACCGTCACCATCACAGGTCCCTGCTGGGCGAAAAAACTTATCAGCAACAAAACACTACGTGCTGACCTCAAGCAGTGCGGACTAGGACCACTACGTACAGCGAAACAACTTCATTGCCTACGACAACTTGCGCATGACAAGACCCGAATACAGTTTTAGAGAGATTCCTGTGGCGTTAGTGGAATCGTTTATCCAATTCCCAGTCGATAACCTTCCACAATTTATTTCCGAGGGACAGAAAGGATGCCAGAAAGCGACAAGAAGGACAAATGGTCTACTATACGTCGACCAACAAATACTAAAATAAAAAATAGAAATAAAACATAATCATTATTAACTAGAGAAAAGACACAGTTCCCAAGCCTGGATAATTTAATGTTTTAAAATGTACAAACGACCAGACAGAATTATCAGTCCGTGGAAACATTTTGACAAGACATGACAGAAATAAAAATACAGATGGAAATTTGCAAAGGAGACCCGTTATCCCCACTACTTTTCTGATAAGCATACTGCCACTCAACAACATACTAAGTTGATGCAATGCCGGATACAAATTTAAAGCCAAAAAGGAAAAATATACAACCTAATGTATATTGATGATCTTACACTATTTGCAAAAATAGTAAATAGAAACACTAACAAGCACTATCGGAATCTTTATTCAGGGCATACGAATGGAATTTGGTATACAAAAGTGTGCACTACTTGAGATTAAGAAGGGAAAAATCGAAAAAGCAGAAAGATATGTAAACGGACAAACTCATTCAAGCAAGAAGACCAGACATAGTATTTGTCAATGGAAGAGTGCGGAGAGTACTGGAACATTGGGGAGACTTATTGCGATTCAACGGCAACTCAAACATCAGGGAACACCACTTGTTATTGTCAGTGAATAAGTACTTTTGTGAAAAATCTTAATGAGTTAATAATAATGATAATAATAATAATAATAATAATAGTAATAATAATAATAATAATTATTATTATTATCATTATTATTATTATTATCATTATAATAATAATAATAATAATAATAATAATAATAATAATAATAATAATAATAATAATAATAATAATAATAATAATAAACTGCCAGATCGTAGACTTTGACGTCCCAGCACACTATAGGGTGAACGTTAATATAATACGAATAATCGTAAGAGCACTAGGAACACTAGACTATACAACGGACGACAATGATGAAAACAGCTGAAATCTTCAGGATAATCCTCGAATGCGGAAAAATACCACATAAACAACGAACGCTGACCAGTCACATGAAAGGCGCAATAGAAATTAAAAAAAATAAGAAAGAACACCACGTAAACCAACGATAACTGAAACTGTGAAAAATATTGAAAATTACCCTCCCCCTAAAAAAACAAACACACTTGATGGTATCAGACTCGGCTGATTCTACACAAATGATTGTGAAGGGTCAAATAGAATGCAAAGACCGAAGAGGGAGAGCATTAACCAGACCCCCACTAGAAGAGTGCGGATAGTACTGGGACCTTGGAGAGGCTTATTGCCACACACATTTCACATGACCAATCGTCGTTGCCAGCAAGACATCAATGGTAAGCGGCTGCTGTGATAACGTAAACTCATTTACAATGGATATCGAAAGAGGCAGAGAGTATGGGAAACCTGAAAGACTTGTTGTCACTCAACCTCCAGGGGGCATCACCGTTTCCTGTTTGTAAGCAATCACTGTTGATAATTTGTGTGAGAACTCCTCGTGATTAACAATGATAATAATATTCTTGTTCGCACTTTTTCAGTTAGTTGTACTCAATCTATGAGTCTATGTGTAACCGAGTTATTAGAAGAACGGTGCATTGTGACATTCACATTTCTATATTTCCTCAATAGATTTTACCCAGCCAGAAAATTGATATTGGTTTCACGGCAACAAATAACTTCTAACTCAACTGACGCATGAGAGTGATTCAAAGCAATCCGCACGGCAAGGACGTCCTACCCTGTCAGCCCAGCCCTCAACGTGCTGTACTGTTTTCCACAACTGTAGTCATATGTTGGCATATGCGTCTGGCTTTGATAACACATGCGTGCTCACACCCATTTATTACACTATGCATGAGTTTTCCTAAGATTGTAAATAACTAAAATTATGAGCACGCCGGGCCCAAATTCTAAGATACTCTAGAATTAAATATCAAATTGTTTTTCACACCAATAAGTAGTTAAAGAAAAATATAGTGTGGTGGACTATTAAAATAATTTCAAACGCTAGTGATAACGTTTACCCATTCATTAATTTATTTCTAATTTTTATCGCGTATGTTTTATTATAATTCATGGTTTTAAACACGATGTAAATCATAAATCTATGACGTCCGTCAAAGCTAAGATCATTTTACCAAAATAACGAGTTAAGCTCTATTTATAAGAATGACCAAATAGTTCAGTTTGTAGAACGTCATACTGCAGATTTCAAGGTTTCGGTTTCGATTTCCGGTCATGGTATCTGCTCGGTAATTTATTATTTACTATTAATGCTAGTTTTCCATGTCTAAAAGTAGTTAAAGTCTCCGATATTTCGAAATGACCCAAATTCCGCAATGTATTTATTACGTTTAAAATAAAATGTGACTAGCGGAAAATTGAGACTGACAAAATCTCTATCTATATAAGATAACATATATAAATAAGTTCCATGCACAAACACTTATTCATAAAAATCAAACTCTTTTTAGTTAGAAAACTCTCTCATAACTTTTTTTAACATAGTTCACTCCAAACAAGGCTAGTTGCCACTGTAGACGTAAGGGGCTACTGAAAATTAGGGTGAACGTTTTAGGGCTCATTTTAAATTCAAAGCTGTGCAGCGAGATGCGAGTTCCAAAGGCTGGCAGCACGAGGAAAAAAGCTATTGGCGTAAAAGTCTCTCCGGCATCTGGGAACCTCTACAGTGAATGGATGGGATTTAGCTGATTCTCGGGTTAGTCGAGTGTATTTACGTCGAGGGGACACCAGAGCAGCAAGTTCATCGGAGCACATTCCATTGAAGTATTTGTAAAACAAGCAGAAGGATGCAACATTGCGGCGATGGGACAGGGGCTGGTGCTTGGTGGATAGTGACCGGTCTATTAGATTAGCGACTCTTTTCTGAACCTTGTCTAAGACGGAGAGACTAGTGGATGGTGCACCAGGAGCCAATAAGTGACAACAATACTGCATGCATGGACGGATAGTGGCTTTGTAGAGATATAGGATACTGTCAGGTGAGAAGTTTTCTAACACGGTAGAGAGAGCCGACTTTTTTGCAGCAGCCTTGGCAATGTCTTCAACTTATACGTTTGTCTTGTACGTTTCTTCTTGTCTGATAACAATAAACTAGTAATGATAATTTACTCTTATTTACCCAAAAGGCACATTGCCACTGAGACGTAAGGGGCTACTGTGAATTAGGGGCCATGTCTACTGGGAGACTCTAAGTAGGAAGTTACGCGGCGAGAAGCCAGTACACATTAGATGTAAATTTCTGCAAATAAGTATAGTTATAGAAACAGGAAACAGGGAAGGAATTCGAAAGTCCAGTAGTTCGAGGGAAGAAACAATTAGTGTAGAAAGGTTTCCGGCATCTGGGGACTTCTTCAGTGAAGGGGTTGGATTTTGCTGTCTATCTGGTTAGTCGAAGGTATTTACGTTGAAGAGACACTAGTGCTACGAGTAAGTCGGAGCACATTCTATTAAAGTACTTGTAAAACGAGCACAGGGATGCAACATTGCGGCGATGGGACAGATGGTTGGAGCTTGGTTGACAGTGCGTTACCATATTGACAGTTGACAGTTACATATATTACATATGCGTAAAAAAAGAGTCTCCAATCTAATAAGATTGGAGACTCTTTTTTTACCCATATGTAATAAGGAAAACAAGTGGTTGATGCACCAGCCCAGATGTGGCAAAATAATCCATGCAAGGATGAATTGTGGCTTTGTAGAGATATAGGATACTGGCATGCGCGAGTAGTTTTCTAGCGCGGTAGAAGAAGCCAACCTTCTTTGCATCGGCCTAGGCAATGTCTTCTATGTACTTGATCCAATTCATATCGGATGTGAATGTTAGGCCGATGAGTTTGAATGATGAACTTTCAGCTAGGTTGCTTTTAGCAATGGCAATCGATGGTTGAAAAGGTTTCTTATAATTGTTAAAGGAAAAGAGCTAATGTCATATCCTATTCGTTTTAATTTATTTTTTGTTTAACTTTTTTATGCTGGATTCTTTACAACATCACTGCTTTCTTCTTCTTTTTCACAATCTAAAATCGGAAGCTTGTCTTAACGTCGATTATTTAACGGTATTCATGCGATTTTACGCACATACTGTCATGTTATTGATTTAGTTTAGTCGTTTTGTTTAACGTTATGCAGAGTTATTCAATACCGCAAAAAATCATTTTGTATGAACTTCTTATGCTTAATTTTCTTACTGTTTTAAAATATTAAAAGATAACTTTCTTTTGTAGGCATGTATAGAGTGACCCGTCAAAAATATTACCCATGTAATCGTTAATAAAATCAACAATCTATAACGTAATTTGACCATATATTGTACAAATTAAACTTCAGTTTATACTTTACTTGTCCATTAAGTTTTTGTTGTGAGACCCAACAGTTTTTTTTATTAGTATGTCATGTTAAATTGCCAATAACTCTGACACACTCCTCTCTTGGCACTGTTCTGATTGTGCTTGTGATCACTCTGTTCCGATCAGGAATAGTTTGGGGATTGTTTAAAAATACATTATCTTCGCAGACAAAAAATATGAGGGTCATGGTCCGGTGAGTGTGAGGCCTATTCAGGATCACGCTTCTTACTGATGAGACGACCACAAAGATGGCCCCCATATTGAACAGCAATCAAACAAAGACTCTTGAACGGTCATTACTAAAACTTGGTGGGCACATCATACATAGACTGAAGTTTATCTGTACGGTTATATATTAGATTTAAGAAAAGATTGTCAGTTTTAACAATTCCTTCGGTGGTATTTTTGGGAAGACAATGCCGTGTATTTTGTAAAAAAATAGTCCACCAACGATAGATTATATTAAACACATAAACAGGACATTTCAAGGTTCGACCACTCTAAATCAGAATTGACTTGGCAGCAAGGACAACTAAAGATGGATCCACCCTCTTCAAATCTTCCAAATTAGCAACTCACCACTTTTATGTAGTTGAAGGTGATACCCAGTAATGGGTAGGGATAACGAAAGTGTGGTTGCTCCGTAGTGATAGGAAGTATGGTAAAAAGACTAAAAAGGGGTGGAAAAGGCTAAGAAAGATGGATTTTGGTGAAGTGGAATCGGTGTGAAGGTAAACACCTTGTCCAAGGGTGTCCTTAAACTGGTATGAGTAAACTTAGCAAGTGTCCCGGAGAATGAAAATGTTTAGGTTATTTCCGCTACGCGTAACGGATCGATGAACAGTTTCTTATCGAGATGCTTGAACGCATCTGAAATACATTTCGTACATTTAATATAAGCGATTAATGATGAAGATGCTGTTTAAGACTTAAGCGTGACAAATTGACCGACATAGCCTACTATAGAGATGCATGGACGCATCTGTTTTAGATACATCTAATCTTGGGTTTAGCGATGAAAGTTCTATGTTAAACTGAAGTGTGAATGACCGACAGACGGACAAAGCCTATCGCATGGATGTGAGGGCGCATCGGGAAAATGTTGCTTTTGATGATGCAATGAAGTGAACGCTTAACTAGAAACAAAAGAAGAAAGAAAAATACTGCGCCAGAAGTTTCAGTTTGATTTTCTGCATTGAAGATTCGATGGCGTCTTAGACTAGTTCAGTTAACAAATACAATATTATCTTGAGAAGTGTTTGTCGCCAGGAATTGATGAGGTAATATTTCAATGGATAGCTGAAAACAATTATGGTTTGAGAATAAAGTTCACGAGTTAATTCGAGAAAACCGAGGCTAGAAGATCACGAAAGGCGGGTATCCGTCTCGTCTGGGAGTACTACGCTCCCAGAACAAGAAAAGACGGTAAAGAAAATTGCAGAGACAGAAAGCGATATAAAGTGATACAATCGGTCGGTAATAAGTCACATTATTCACTTTCTCTCTCTTTTTTTCTCTCTCTCTCTCTCTCTCTCTCTCTCTCTCTCTCTCTCTCTTCCTCCTCTTTCTCTCTCAGCCAATGGAAGTAACCATTCTCCCATACATGGAGTATTCTTGCCACATCATGGCTGGAGTATCAACCACTAGTCGCCCCATATTGGACAGGGTCCAAAAAAGAGTGTCCAATCTAATAGGTTCCGCACTGTCAATAAAGCTTTAACCCCTGTCCCATCGCCGCAATATTTCATCGCTATGCTTGTTTTACAAGTACTTCAATAGGATGTGCTCTAATGAACTCGTAGCAACTGATGTCCCCTCGACATAAATACTCCTGACCAACCCGACAAGAAACAAAATCCCACCCTTTCACTGTAGAGGTCCGCAGATACCGGAAAGCTTTCTACTCTAACAGTTTCTTCCCTCGAACGGCTAGCCTTTGGAAGTCCGTCCCTCTTCCCTACTTTCCTAAGTATGCTATCATGCAGAGATTTAAATGTAATGTGAACATCTCGCTGTCTAACTCCCTCTTTGGGACGTCCCTATAGTTATTGTCCCTAATTCACAGTACCTCCTTACATCCCAGCGGCAGTGTGCCTTGAGGCGAATAAAAGTTTAAAAAATTAAATAAAATTATCAGAAGCTCGAGGTCAAAAGTGACATGCATAGGGACACGTACGCGGAAGGCCAAGACGGACGCGGAAAATGAATCGTATAGAATATTTGTAGGTTTTGAACGGGGTTTTGCGAGAACTTGTTTGGAAGCAAAACGAGACAGATGTGTGGCATGTAGTTCTTTAAATTTGCCTATTGTTGAAGCAACTTCACGATTTTGTTTCTGTACCAGTTTTGGTTACAGTTTTGCCATGTACGATTCAACACTCAACTAGAGCGTGAACACCTCGAGTAGAATAAGCACGAATACATAACGAATGGTTAACCATATTCATACCTACATCAAGGAATTGTGTTAAAATACATTCGGAAAAGGGACAAAGCTACATAAGATGACGCTTAAGAATAATTTATTGATGAAGATCTAATGAACAATTACGAATAATTTTCCCTATTTTGAATTATCTCCCCTTTGGAGAACTCCTGCTTTTACTAAACAATATATATAGGAGCACTAATATTGTACCGACATTGTATGCCGAATAAAGCTTTATTTACGTCTGTTCTCGTTTGTCATTACAGAAGATCACACTTAAATCGTTGCAGATGATGCAAATAACAGATAATATAATTTGTATACATATCTTCTGAAGACAATCTCAGTCTAATAATACGAAACCATCAATAGTATTGATGGGATAAGCGTAGTATATAAAATATAGATATAAATAATATGTGGTAATGCACGCGTCTATAAATATGTTAGATAGAAAAACAGGAGAGCTATTACAGCGAGTGTCGAGAAGAATAGCGTAGTTATCGTTTTCGTGTGACAGATGATTAAAGCGAAGCAAACTAATATATCTATTTCCGTTTTCGGTTCTAGCATCGTTTATAAATGCTATTTCACAATCGCTTTATCTCCTGTGAACTTTTACATGTCTACTTAGATGTTCGAATCTCGTTCAAATGTAACGAAATGATGCCATTCAATAGTAAATCATGTTCATTTTTTAGTATCACGTTACCTGGTGAGATAAGCAATTTCCGGAGAATAAAAATAATAAAACATTAATAAATCGATTGTTTAAGTTAGTCAGACACAACCAGTATTTATTCTGTTTTCTTTGATGTTTGTCTATGGAAACTCGCACCAAGTATTTATTGGAACGGATATGAGAAATATAAATAATTATTTTTTTTTTAAATACAATAATTTTTGTAAAGAACATAAATATATCCCAGAATGCAATCGGCAGTCTGTGAATTCGATCCAGGATGTGATCCTTAATTGTTCTTCTTTGTGTTTCTTCCCTGAATTATGTTTTCCAGAGGCTTTTGAAATTTTTTTGTAGATGATTTCTACAAATTTATTATAAGAAAATAAAGGAGATAAAAATGATAAAAGGAAATAAAATGAAACGGCGATAAAAATAATAAAAAGAAAAAAGAAAAAAAAGAAACGGAGATAAAAATAATAAAAAGAATAAAAAACGGAGTTAAAAATAATTAAAAGGAAAAAAGAAACTAAGTTTTTAAACTTAGTTTCTTTTTAACTTATTTTCTTTTTATAAAAATAAAAAAAACGAAACGGAGAAAAAAATAGTGCGAAAAAATGCGTAGAAAATATTAGGAGCAGAAATTGAGAACATATAGATCTGACATTTCCACTGCTAGTTTAAGTATTATTAGACTAGACTAGAGATTCGGTGAGCTGGAGAAATTACATGATATAATCATGTAATTAATAGACGACCAGTGATCCGTTGAACCAATTTTGCACATTGTACAATAGATTAATAAATAGATAAATACAAAAGAAGGAAAAGTAAAGGGTTACACAAATTAAACAATATTAATGTGTTAAGCAATAGAAAAACACTTTTCAACACGTCCAAATTTCACAAAATAAAGGGGTTTCATAATACATTGAGATGTCATAATATATCCCTATAATGTTCTCGCTTGTCAATTGTTATGTGAATCTATTAATATTCGGCTGGCGACTAATAGATTCTTATACATACAATGCGAAGCGAGAACGTAGAATGAATAAGAAAGAGAGACATGGTTTGATGTTTACGCTTCCGAGACCTTCTTCTAAAGAGGGAGATACACGTCAGCTTTCGTTTATATACAGAAGAGAAATATACAAAGGGAGACAATTATACAATGTAAGTGAGGTAATTATGAAACACGTTGTTGTCTCCAAATGCAAGACACTACAATCCCCTTTCTATTTTCCTCTCTCTATATATCACAAACTACAAACAATTCTTAATGGCCTCATAATCTTTTTTTTTAATTTTACAGTAATCTAACTAATATATGAATGACAGAAGTTAACAAACTGATCACTGCTAATAACGCACAAATATATAATTATCAACTTCTCAAAATAATCGAGGATTACAAACCTGGTTATTTTTTCGGAACAGTGGAGATACATTAACCTAATTCTACTCTCCGGCCTATCATATCTCAAATAAGTACTCCCATATATTCATTAAAAAAACACCCTCACTTAACTTATGAGAACATATCCACCTAGTAAATATAGCATCAAGTCCACACAAGAACTATTACAATTTCTACAAACCAAACAACCGGACAATAAAAGCATTGCTTCTCTTGATGTAGACAGTTTATTCACTAATGTACCCGTAAAAGAAACAGTTGGTATAATTATCAATAATATATACAATAACTCCCTCCCTTTGAAATCAATAAAAAATACTAAAACTGTTACTATTAATTTGCACCCACTGAAGTACCTTTTTATGAATTCAAAATGAACATTTGAACTCAAATTGACAGAGTTTCGATGAGATCGATTCTCGGGCCGACTTTTAACGAATTTTGTATGGCAAAACTAAAACCAAATATTTAATAAAAGTATTAAGCCCTCTATTTGCGTACGCTATGTTGATTATATTCTTATTTTAGTGGACAATAATAACCACATACAAAAACTACAAGACCTTTACAAAAGCCGTGCTTAAATTCACCGTAGAACTAAACGTAAATAATAAAATCCCATTCCTTGATATTCTCATTGATAGCTCTTATAATACTTTAACATAGCGTAACCTCTAGTCTCTTAAATTACAAAAGCGAATTTCACGTCGCCACGAAATAGTCATTGTTAAAAACCTACTAAACCGTTCAAAACTAATTCCTTCCACCGAAAAAAAAAACACTATTTATTGAATTAAAAAAATATAAAAAAAGTCCTTATCTATAACAAATATCCTAATTATATCGTTGAGGAATAACATAAAATGTACTACTACTACTACTAATAATAATAATACTACTACTATAACTAATACTACTGATGCTACTACTACTAATAATAATAATAATATCCAGCATTATAACTGAAACTATGTTAACCTATACTAACTTTAGATTAAATTAAAAATATATTATACACCGATATATGTCTCCAATTGATAACAATAATAAAATAAGACTAATTATTTACTACTAGAAATTTAAGACCAAAGATTAGTAACAAACAACTCCTCTTAAATGCATGAAACATTAAAAAGAAGCAATGTTATTCATATGTTAAAAATGCAAATCCTATAATAATAATAATAATAATAATAATAATAATAATAATAATAATAATAATAATAATAATAATAATAATAATAATGATGATGATGATGATGATGATGATGATAATGATGATGATGATGATGATGATGATGATGATGATGATGATGATGATGATGATGATGATGATTAGAGGGGTTAAGAAAAGAGTTTGGTGTTGAGTAAATGCTTAATTGTTTTAGAAGTTTATGTTACTATCTTTATGTCACGTTTGAATTGTTGTTGTAAAGATGGAGTTTGTGGGAAATACTATATAAGACTTACTTTTATTAATCTTGTCGATAATACTTGTATTGGTAGCGTTGTTGTGAAGGGAAATGTTTGTAGTCTTAGTCGTTTTTTGTTGAGAATATTCAAAGATTCGCGTTTAGCGTTGTAGATAAAATAGGGATGATATTTTAAAGCTCTGTGCGTGCTCTCGATGTAGACTTTTTTATTGCAGAGGTAAGCGGTGCTGCAAATTCTGAAAGCTCTGAGAAACGAGACTAATCATTTCGAATTCTGTTATTGTGAGAGGTTAAGAAATGCATAAACTAATTCTATTTTTGTTAATTTCCTATGGATTAAGTAGTTGAGGCCGTTTGGGTGTTATACAGTGTAATATGACGGACGTTGTTAGTTTCTAAAAGGTGTAAGAAATAGTGTTTAAAATTTGATTGGGTTTGTCGACAATGTCTGAGAGGCTTATGTGATGAAGGTAGATAAGGAGTGTTTTATTGATATATCTAAAGTAGTGAACACTTTGAAGTAGGATGGATTTGAAAGTGACATTAATACTACATTAAATAATTAAATAAATGGGAATGAATAAATATATTCACACATAATTTAAGACACTATGAATATTATATCCTTGCTATTTTTACTTATATTCACATATTACATATAAATACACTTATATAATCATAGATAATTTTAATAATCATTGATCCACACAAATAAGGAACTAAATAAATATAAATAAACACATTCATACATAGTAAAGGATTAATTTAAATAAAGATATCATCCAGGCGGTCTAAAATGTTTCTGTAGGGTTTTTGAATGATTTGTATTCGGGATTTAACATTATTAACTAAGGTATATTGAATGCTTATGAGGTGATAATATTGGTAGGCTGATTAAAACTGATTTAGAGATAAGAGTAAGGATTGGGACGACAAGATTGGATCTGTTTGGGAGATATGGGAGATTAGCATTATGACCGAGAAATGGTGAAGACTTATGGAAGTAATAATAATATGAAATGGGGGTGTTACCCTCTTAATGTCTGGAGAAATATTTTTGGGAAAGTTATAACTATTGTTCTTGAAAAGTAGTGTGGATGTGGGCTGATTAAGGTATTTGTTCGTATTTTTTAATTTTATTTATATTTAGTGGTGGTGATGTTGGGAGAATATTTCGGAGTTTAAGTCGGTATTTGAAATTTTACTTTAATGTTGTTCCTTTAACATTTTTATCTCTTCAGAATTATAATCATTAAGCCCATTTTCTCTTCCTAATTCCTTTAGAAAACATATCATTAAACCCCAAAACAGTAACGGCCAAATATACGATACTCATAAATATTGGCTCACGGGATTTATATAGAAATATTTTTTATTTTTTTATATCTCCGGTTACTTTTCACCCCCCCCTGTTTTTCAAACTTTATTAAACCTTCCTTACACTAAATTCAAACAAACATGCATAACACTCCAAGCAAACAGAAGCTGAAAAGAGCCGGATGGCTAAGTCCTTCTGTGCTTGAAACCGACGGTACGAATGTTTTACTAATTTTTCTGTACCAAAATAAATAAATATTACGCTCTTAATTTTTAATTTTTAATTTTTTATTTTAACTCTCACTTAATCGAGCACTGTGCTGGGATTTTCCTGCTATATTACAAAGAAGTTATATATATATATATATATATATATATATATATATATATATATATGCGTGATCAAAAAATTGAAAGTATATTCCAGCGTAATGGATAATGAAAAAGGAAAAACTAAATTATTTGTGCATGCATCAACGTTTTGTCTTCATTTATAAGACTTCTTCAAAATGATTGATTTGAAGTAATAGATTAAAAACACTAGTAAAATACTTTGAAATACTTGGTGTGCATGTGACGTGAAAAGAGTGTTTTGTTTTTAAAGTAAAAAGAAATACTAGGAATTCCAACAATACCGACAACATCACAAACGCTAAAACAAACATTAAAAACAACAAAACATTTTCGAAAACTCCCCACGTCTAATGCAAGTATATATACTGTCTCATGCAGAAAATGTCAGCAGATATACGTCGATGAAACTCAACAGAACTAAAGATAATAATAGTTAACATATAATGGCAAAAAAATAATAGAAAAAAAAAATAGCAAAAAAAAATAGCAAAAAAATAGCAAAAAAATAATAGCAAAAAAATAATAGCAAAAAAATAATAGTAAAAAACTAATAGTAAAAAACTAATAGCAAAAAAATAATAGCAAAAAAATAATAGCAAAAAATAATAGCAAAAAAAAATAGCAAAAAAAATAGCAAAAAATAATAGCAAAAAAATAGCAAAAAAAAATAGCAAAAAAAAAATAGCAAAAAAAAGCAAATAAAAAAATAGCAAAAAAAATAGCAAAAAAAAATCGGGTGGAATATTTGAAACCAATTGCATAAGATAAAAGAGATGTAAAAATTAACAATTCCCTGAATTAACTATTTTCTCATGCTTTACAACACGATCACTCTGTTAACTTTAAACAAGCTTGACTCATTAAATTCATTTAAATAAATCTCAACGAAGTTTTTTGAATCAGTATTTATCATCATCTCTAACACAATTAAACAACGAAACGGCTTCTACGATGTATCTCTTTTAATTGGAAAACTTATACTGACAGAACAGAACTTACATTCAGATCCGGGTTTTACATTACATTCCCAGTAGATCTTTGTACATAATGTCCATAATAATAATAATAATAACAAAAAACATTTTTTTAAATTCCTATCACGTCAATATTAAGCCATATTTTCGAATTCAAGCAACTGCGTTTCGTGCGAAAAGATATAAAAATAAATAAAAACAGACAATATACACATTACTCATTTTAAATTGCTTCGTTCGGAAAAAAGAACAAAATTACTCTTTTCAGATCACATACACACCAAGTGTTTCCAAGTATTATATTTGTGTTTTTAATTTATTTTATTCAACTTAATACCCCCGATTAAGTATTTTAAATGAAGACGAAACGTGGATAAATTTATAAATAATTTAGGTTTTCCTTGTTCATTTCCCAGAACATTTTTGCTGAAATGTATCGAAGAAAAAGTTATACTGTTATGGCACCTTTCCTATAACGGATTTCGGACTCTTCCATCCACCGTAAATACTGAGAGAACCTGCTCCTCGGTGTTGAATATACCCCAGTCTATACTGACGCTTCTCTGTTGTATTATACTTTTCTTTAATATACTTGTTTTCCTTAAAATCCGAGTTCGTGTCTTCATTCCGGTCACTTTTCAGGGACACAACATATAACCAATGGCTCATTTAAATTTTCGAAATACTCACACCATTTCTTCCCGGACTACATTAAAAATATTTATCATTTCCCACAGATCTTTTGAAACATCAACATTTTTATCTATTCCATGAAGAAAACATTTGCTATCAACCTACAACAGAACCACACAATGACATCCAATCTAATCACAAATATCACCAAATCAGTAAAAAAAAAATGAAACGCCAACCACATACTCAGACTGGAAAACAAACTCAGTAAATTAATTTCACACAGCAAATGTAAAACCATAGGACGCCCGGATCTAATACAAAATCTCACCACCAAAGGACGCTTACATATAGAAATTGAAGTTCTCATTTTCGGATTGAAATTCGCAAATGGCATACAGTCAAATATCACCACCTACACAATCTTGAATAATTATAGACATGAATACACAAACTTTAAAAAAGGGGTTCATACAATGAATTATTTCAATCACGACCACTCAACCCAATGATTCAGTATTGCCGAAGAGGTATGTAGATACTTTTAAACGCCTAGCAATTAACAAAAACATCATCATATCGCCAGCAGATAAAGGTGAATGTATATTAATTATAGAGATAAACACATATATAGAGAAAATATCTACGCTACTATCAGATGAACAAAACATACACCAACACAGACATAAAAACTATAAACGAAAGCATTGAAACTTAACATATCATTCGAAACCGTATACAGACGATAGAAAATGGACATCATATATCGAATACTACCCCATTATTCTTACATTATATGTCCTCTCCAAAACCCACCAAACCGGACATTCCTATGCGCTCCATAATATCTGGTATCCGTAAAACTACGCATATGATCGCACGAGCCATAGCCAATATTTTAACCATCAGCACTACCATATATAAAACTTGAGGAGACATATTAAATACAATTAATGTATAAAACTAAACTATACACAACTTAGATGTAATATATTTATATACTAATATCCCCGTTAGGAAATGCTAAAATCTACTCCATATAAACCTAAAAAAAGATCAACATTAACTTACCGTTTCCTCTAAACACGCTAACAGAGATAATTAGACTGATCACTGACATCACGTATTATCAATTTGACAATAATTCCTACAAGCAAAAATTCGGACTCAGTTCAAAGAGTACTAACATGCCTATTCTTTGAATTACCAGAGTCTGGCTCATTCAAATTTAGATTACCTCCAACCACTGAATACTTTAATATATTGAGGAAATTCTGATGTTTTTCTTGAAAACACACACATAGATAATCTCAAAAAAAATACAGTTGAACCCTCTTTAATGTTAATTTTTGTGTTTGCAGAGTTTTCACCAAAAGAATTCTTTATACTTTGAATTTTTTTTATTTAAATTTTTTTTTTCTTTTTGAAGATTTTTTTTTCTTTTATTTGAAGATTTTTTTTTATTTGAACATTTATTTATTTATTTGTACATTAAGCTTTTATTTATTTATTTATTTATTATTTTTTTTATTATTAATTTAAAAATTTTATTTTTATTTCCAGGATTTATTGTTCTGTCCAGAGAAAAATAACCCAGTACAATTTCTAGACACACTTATGATAATATCGAGCAATAATCTACTCTTCAAACTGCGTCTCAAAACTACACACAAAATGACCATGTACAATTTTTTTCACACCATAAAAACAAAATAAGAACATGCATGATAATCGGTTTCTTCCTACTTCTTTCAGAATCTGTAGTCCACAATATCTAGACGAATAACACAAAAACATCGTGAATTTACTGAAAATATTGAAATACCCTACTTATTTCATATTAAATGCAAAGAAAGAAGCCCAACAAATATTTTCCAGCAACAATAAGCAAAAATCCCATACAGCTTACACTTCTTTTACCAACTCACGCCAATAATACAAATATTTACAACACTCTAAATAAACTAGTAATTATAATAATATCAACTATATCACAAACTGATAAAAACAAACATTAAAACAACAAAACATTTTTCGAAAACTCGCCACGTCTAATGCATGTATATATACTGCCCCATGCAGTAATTGTCATCAGATATAGGTAGGTGAAACTCAACAAGAACCAAAGAAAAGAATCGGTGAATATAAAGGATATATAACAAATAACAATTCACTGAATGAACTATTCTCCCATGCTATAAAACACGACCACTCTTTTAACTTTAAACAAGACGCATTTAATTTATTTCAAATTAATCTCGTGGATCTTCTTGAATAATAAACTCTAACACAACTGAACAACGAAACAGCTTTTATAATGTATTTCCTTTAATCGGACAAAGTCTACTGACAGAATAGAACTTGAATTTTGATTCAGGCTAGCTATTTTACACTACATTCTTAGTAGGACTTTGCATATAATAATAATAATAATAATAACTATAATAATAATAATAATAATAATAATGATAATAATTATCCTTTCACGTCCAAGTCACGCCACGTTTTTTAATTCAAACGACTGTGTGTTGTGTGAAAAGATATAAAAATTAAAAGAAATTTCTATGCTATATACACATTACATATTTTAAATTCTAATGGACATGTTTCGTTGGTGAAAAGCGCAAAAACACTCTTTTCATGTCACATACACACTAAATATTTCCAAATATTGAACTTTTATTTTTAACTTATTTTCTTCAAATCAATCATCTTGAGGAATTCTTTTAAATGAAGACAAAACGTTGATAGATTCATAAATAATTTAGGTTTTTATTTTTATTTTATATATATATATATATATATATATATATATATATATATATATATATATATATATATATATACATTGAACCGCAATATTAAATGGGCTATTCGAAAAATTGAATAAATACAAAATCCTCAATATTTAATAACATTTGCTTTAATTAAAACATGCTGCTTATGTACACACACACACACGCACACACACACACACACACACACACACACACACACACACACACACCAAGAGCATCCATTCCAGAAAACTGGAAGAATGGACCAACCAACCACGTGCTAAGTATTTCCTAGCTGAATTATCACAGGAATATATAGATAAGGAAGGCTCTTAAGACTGACTGAAAAGAGGATCTCTCCACTATGATCAGGAGAGAATTATAATGGTTGCTCAAGATCAAGGCTTGATGACCAATGACTTTAAATAGATAAGTGGTCTCAGCAACAATAACAAGTGCAGTTTTTGCCAAACAGAAGTACAGAGTGTGAGCCACCTGAATCCAGTTGTAAGGTTCTCCTGAGTGATGGCTATTATACAATGCGACACAACGGAGTGAGTAAATATCTTCACTGGACTATTTGTAAAAAGTTGAATATCCAGTGTAGCAGCAAATCCTGGGAGCATATATCAGAAAGAACAGTTGTAAATAATTTATACACCAAGTCATATATCATCCACTATGACTATGCCATCCCTACAGCTACATATCTAGAAAACGGAGCTGTTAAACCTGACATCGTGATATGGGACAAAAGGGAGAAAGTAGCAACCTTAGTTGAAGTCAGTGTCCCTAATGATGCAGGATTAGACAGAGCTGAAAAGGGAAAAGATTACGAAATACCACGGTCTTATGTACGACATGAAAAGAAACTGGAATCTTAGGAAAATGTCCATCATACCAGTAATTATAGAAGCAACAGGACTAATGAAAATGAATTTCAAAAGCTATCTGGCGAGTATACCCGGTGAACCGAGTGTAAGAGAAATACTAACAATTGCACTTAAAGGGACAGTTAGAATCTTAAAAAGATATCTAGGCTGGAGTGTCTGAAATAGCCGGTGAATGTCTGGCATCCGGTAGGATGCCCCATCTCCAGCAAAAACGGAAAGATAAGAAAAATAAAAAAAGAGAATGCATATATATATATATATATATATATATATATATATATATATATATATATATATATATTCTTGGTATAATTTTTTAGTTTCATAGATTTAGTTAGACACAGATACACACATTAATGCACTTCATTAATATAAACATTCAAAAACAAACAACTTGAATTAACACACAGTTTTAGATAATAGAGGATGGTTTGGTGCATTCAATGTGTATTTGACAGAATCAGGAAGTGTCTGGCTAAAATTATACTCAGAGTTTAGACTTGAAAATTGCCTCATCCTACAAAAAATGACAGCTTGTCTTATATTATAGTAGACATTTGAAAAAAATGGCATTTCATTTGAATGTCGATAACATTGATTGTGGGTGGAGCTGATAACATTTTATGTGGATAACCCCTCACATATTCCTCGTGAAAAGGTCAACCCGCGAATTCCATATTGGAAAAAAATGACCTCCTTCATTGAAAAGTACTTCATCAGCATTTTCTTATTGAGCACCGTGGAAACTTGTTTTAAATCAGATAATAGGAAATCAAATTATAAATAGATATTTAAAGTACATTAACAAAATTTGTTAAATTAATAATCTCAGGACCACGCGATACCATGATAATACAATTCAACTTTGAGAATCCTATTTAAAATTTAAATAATTTGGTAAAAAAAGGCATAGTTAAAAAAAAGGCGTAACAAAAATGAATGTAAAAATATTCCCGGGTAACGCCTAGTATGCTTGGTTAGTTTCGTACAATGCATTTGAATTAAAAACAGCTATCTTTAAATTCCTGCACAAAGATGTCGGTGATGCACTGTTCTTTGAAAATTGTCCAACTTTGATTTTACTAAATTGATTTCATCTGCTTGCATGTTTTATTTAATATTTTGTGGTAGCTTATTGCATAGTTTACTTACTTGTAAGATAAAACTTCTGTCAAAATATACTGTTTAGTGCTTAATTATCGCTGTGTTTAATTTGTATACATAATGTTATACTATTATTTTTAATTACAAATCGTAAAACTGAAATTTTATTTCCTAGAACTTTAAAAACATATATTTTGAAAAGTCACACATTGGAAACGTTGGCGGAATGGCAATAATAAAGAGAATATTTTTTTATAAAATATTTAGAAAACTTGCACAACGCAAATTATTTGTTTTTAAAATAAATTATTTATTTACCTTAAAAACATTTTTTTTTAACTTGAGTACTTTCGGTAATATATACCATCTTCAGAAGAATAAGCATACTTTTTTTCTTCCTTTTCTTCATTTTTTTTCTTCCTGACTGGGACAAACTTATCGCAGTCAGGTTGAAATTCGTCTTGATTTCATGGACGAAAATGTTGATATAGCTGTGTGCATCACGTGGTTATGTGGGAAAGGTATTTTGAAAAGTCACACATTGAAAGCGTTGGCGGAATGGCAATAATAAAGAGAATATTTTTTTATAAAATATTTAGAAAACCTTCCATTTTTGTTTGTCCCAGTCAGTTATAAAAAAATATTCTCTTTATTATATTATATTATGTATCTGTGTTGCTAAGGTCGTTGGGAAAATGGTTGGATCATTCTACCGTTCCAGAAAGTACTTAACTCCTAACGCAATTATCTACCGATATAAGAGCCAAATAGTCCTAAGATGGATTACTGCTGTCATATTTGAGGATGTTCTGCTCGGAGCTTTCTTTTCTGCCTTGACAGAGTAATACCGACTCTAAGATCTCGTTAGGGATAAGCTATTCTCTTCCCTATAACCTTTCCTCACAAAAGAGATGTTGCTAGCCCTTCTCTGCTGTATTGTTATGTTCATGGTAGGTTCTCGACTAAACTCCAATCTATGGTTCCCTTTTGTAAAACATTCACAACAAGAACTCGCCTAGCTACAAAAAACTACTTCTCTCTCTTTTTATACCAAAAACCAAACGGAATATCGATGGAAAATCTTTTTTATTCCTTGAGCATCCAATCTGTGGAACAAAATACCACGGAGCTGCGTTCTAACCGACTACAACAGGGTCATCTTCAATCTAATGTAAGCAAATACTTGTTGAGCCGTCCACTTATATAAGCAATTCCACATGTAATATTCTGCCTATTCCGACCATTGTTTCAAATCATCTCGTCTTTGACCTTATTAACAATGGCTTGTGAGTCAGTGGTACTCATTGCTAATGCAGCAATATCGTATTGCAGGATGATGCAAAAGTCTTAAAAAGAATCAGTGTCCACACGATTTTCACATAACAATCGATCAGTTTAAATATGAAAACGTTGAAAATGACACCCAATTCGTCTGTTACTTTGTTGGTGAGTTAGTTTTAGGAGTAGCGAATCTGGATTAAGATCTACGTTTAGGAGGTCTCACTTAACTATGTGTACCTTAGTGGTAGTGAAAAATTATCCTCCACATGTTAAGGTATTCTACCAATATGGAAACCAAATCATAACATTATTCCACTGCCTGATTATACGTTTTTTTATTTTTTCAATTTTTCTAATAATTTTTTTGTGTCAAAATGAAAAAAAATCAATGAATGTTCCATAAGTATAACTAATACTTTTGATTCTTCGTCGAGTCATCTTCAGATAACAAAAACGAATGAACAAACATTGGATGACAGTATAGAATTTCAAAAAGCAGCTAAGAACGCATATGTGAAGTCGTTAGATGTCGAAAGAACAAACCGGGCAGTTGCAGAAGAACGTTAACAATTTAAATTCCGGCGCGCCAGAATAAGCGTGATAGGATAAAATTGTACCTGCATTAAGCATTTTAAAATGTTGTTACTGGTCTCATACGTAATGTTTTTTTTGTAGGTTGCTGAGTTTTAATAAGGATAGCTTCGAGTATTTCTAATTAAAAAAAAATAATTTCAGAATATATTATTTTCATGTTACTAACTAAAATTTGTTGTAAATAAGAGGTATACAGTTATGTTTTTTTAAATTCTGGTAAATTGATATATATATATATATATATATATATATATATATATATATATATGTGTGTGTGTATGAAAAAGAGATAAAATCAAATTAAATAAACATTAGAAACAGTCTATGCGGATCAACCAACGTTTCGACGCTTACACGTCTCGTTCAAAACTGAAGTTATAAAAGCTCTAATTTGTATTTAGTACTTTAAAAAATATTAGTTTTAAGTTCATGTAATCAATATATTTAAACTTATTTTATTAATATATATATATATATATATATATATATATATACTAGCAAAAACTACCGCCCCTCCCCCCGGACGATAATTACTGACGCTGTAGTCTTCTTTACAGAAACCAAAGAAGTAATTTTCATTTGACATTTTGGTTATTTAGAGGAAATTTTTAAAAAATGATGATTGTCGTAGTGTTATTTGATATATTCCAATGTGGAGGAAATGTACTATGCATGAACATCGCAAAATGTTGCTTTTTAGGAAAAAACAACAACAAGGTTAATTGATATAGTCTGTAAGATATTCAACGTCGATAAGTTTTATTTTGTTTCAGCATAAAAATGAAAATTAATTTCCCATTAAAACTGGTTATATAATGAAATGAATAAACATATGGGTGGAACGCTCATTGGTCAAAGAAAACGATTTTATATTACTGAGTAATTCAAAATGGGTGCGTTGTACTTTTCACCTTTATTATAAAAGAAAGAAAATACGTAAAAGATATTAAAGAAAAATACTTTTTTGTAATTTAGAAAGATTAGAGGAGGTTTATTTCTTTTCTATAGAAAAATTCATCATCATCATCATCACTATCATCATCACTACCAACATGTTAACTCGTTGGGAATTTGGCTAGGAGCAAAATGTAATATATCTACTGAATCTGCACTTAGTTTGCATGTTCTTTGTCAGTGACGGAAAAATCCTTCTAGACCGAGGCAATTAAAATTTGTATTCTAATTCAGATTATTTTTATGGTTCATTGGCTTTTTGGCTAATATAAAAGTGTAGTATCTGTTCCTGACATCTCAACGATATTTTACACTTTACTAAAGCCGGAAGTAAATTATCTCCCTTGAAAATGAAATCCTAAATAAGTTTTTAAACGCTATCATGTTTTTTATAAAAATGTCTTTATCTTATTTTATTTATAATTATAATAATAGTACTATCGATAAAACGATTGCGTATGTAGAAGAAAATGTGACAATACAAAGTAGAAAGGTATATTACAGAATATTAATTTATTAAAAACTTAAAAAGAAATAAATATGATGGAATTCTGCTCACGTTAAATATTGACATTGTGCCTACCTCTGTTCTCGTAGGAAGAAGTAAATAGGAACAGCAACAACAACAACAACAACAACCACAACAAGAGCAGCAACACATTTATTAAACAAATAATAAACGCATGTATTTAATTAACAGATTAGAAAATATTAACTCATTAGAAACTTAAAAATAAGCAAATATGTAAATGAGAGGTTGAGAGGATGATACGATGAACGAACTACATACATTGACCGCCCCCCCCTCTCAAAGGAAATGGTTAATGCCTGGGAAGATTATATCATGACAACAGAATAGATAGTACACTACCCCTCCACACACACAAAACTGGTAATCCTGAGGAAATAATATGGTGAGGAACAAATGTATACTGTACGACCGTCCTCCCGAAGAGGAGATAATGACTGGGAGGAATTTATCATGACGAATGAAAATATACTACAGAGAATTACATAAGCATAAACCGTTTTAATGTCAATATTGTTAGAATATATGAAAAAAACTTTTGCATTTATTTATTTAGACAACATTAAAAATCATGGCACATTTCATTGTCCACGTGAAACGCCTAAATTAAAATTGGCTGGAAAAATATTGTCGCCATCTTTATAAACAAAGATGAGTATGCTAGCTAAGGAAAAAGATAACTTTCATAATTTTCTATTTAAAGAAGACATGTTGGTTATAAACTTGAGTTATCGTCTTTCCTTAATTAGTATTATGGTAAACGAACATATACTACACTGCCCCCCCCCTGACAGAGGATAATATCATGATGAACGAACACGACTTCCCTGCACCCCAAAAAGAAGGAAGTCATTCTTACGTGAACGGTCTTATGAGAACAAAACCGATACTACACTACCTCCTAAAAGATATTCTGACTAAATCGAGTCTTGGGTTTATTTAATTCTGGGAGGATTCCCTGTACGTACACTTAAAAATGGAGGAGGTAATTCCTGTGAGGACAATCTTATGACTACACAACCGATACTACACTACACCGCCCATTAAAAAATATTCCAAGTTAAACAATTTTTTTTTTTTTAATTTAAAAAATGCCGAGTCACAAAAAAAATATTTTTATGGTTCCTTAGCTTTTTGGCTAAGATAAAAATGTAGTATCTGTTCCTGATATCTCAACGATATTTGAAGTAAATTATCTCCCTTGAAAATGAAATTCTAAATAAGTTGTTAAACGCTATCATGTGTTTTATAAAAATGTATACTAATAGTACTATAGATAACACGATTACGTATGTAGAAGAAAATGTGACAATACAAAGTAGAAAAGTATATTACAGAATATTAATTTATTACAAACTTAACAATAAATATGTAAATGACAAAAATTGAGATTTGTTTGGGGGAGTTTGAGATACCTATATATACGGTATTGAAACATATGATATAAGTATCATTAGAATTAAATAATCCTAATGTGTTTGATGTTAATATAGTTAGGATAGATGGAAAAAACTTTCGCATTTATTCATTTAGATATACATTATATTCCATCATTAAATATCGATGAAGTGTGTGTATAAATGTTTAGTATTTGATACATGAATGGCCCCAAGGATACTATCGCCCTGAGAAACTGTCTGTAGACCTACAGCTATGACAAAATTCCCAAACAAATCATGCGACAGCTTGAAGCATTTGGCGCCCAGAGTGTCGAACAGTTTAAATGACATTAAACAATGGCAACATTTTCTTGCAATATTTATACACTTCTGAGAAATGTATTTCATGGATTTTGATAACAATACATATAATAATCATTTACACCCCAAATAGGAGTTGACAAAATGAACGCACTGATATTAGCATCAGTCTCCTAGATAGTGTTGGAACATTAAACGTCTTTTAAAAGACTAAGTAAGAAAAGAAAGTCATGTTATCTAGTAGAATACCTGTCTCAGGATGGGTATAAGCAATAGATATAGCATTAGTTTTACATTTTAATGTTATTTTCTTATGGTACGGTTTCGGTCTCCCCCCCCCCCAAGTAACAAAGCTTACAAAATATAATGTATATGCCTACGTTACTCACCTTGTTGCCAAAAATACGTATTCAATAATTATTTAATAAGTTCAATAGTTTAGGATATTACCAAGCACATACATATTATTGACGCCCATGCGTGCGAATCCGTCTTTTTAAAAATGTATTGCTTAACATTTGATGGCGAGAAATTATTTTCTCTATTATTTTTTTGTATTTAACTTATTTTAAAATATTTGGGGGTTCGGGAATAATTTTGGTGAGGTCACCCCCTAAATGGTAAAGTTTACAAAAAAATAATGTGCACATGTTATTCACCGTGCTGGCAAGAATATAAATATTCCAAACCTAATAATGATCGGTTCATGAAAAAAAATTATATATATATATATTTATGTACCCCTTAAAACTTAACATTGATAAAAACATAACGTGATTATCTTACTCACTGTGTTGCCTAGAATATATATTCCAAAATTCATAATGAGTATTTCTAAATGAACTTTAGTGGAGAAAGATGAACAACTTAGATTATTAATTAAATATATTAAGTCTTGACCTGAATGAAATGCTTGAACCAAACGGGAAGCATGAAGAGTTTTATGTTGTCTTATATTTAGTTGTATGTGATGGTTTATGCTGTTTATATCGCTTTAGAGGATACGTACAATGTATCCAGGATCTCATTGGCACAATAATTGGTTATTAGAGAGCTTCCAATGAACAAGGAAATGTGATGCTTGAGTATTGATTTACTCCTCCACAGGAGTTAGACACAAGACCAGTTTTTATCTTACTCCCACAAGTAAGATGTGACCCAAGGTCGGGTCGGGAAAGTGGGATTTAAAAATTGCCTGGGCAGCCCCGTTGGCATTCCTCAGTAGGGGCGCCTCAGGCAGTAAGCAATAAACTTACTCCTCCCCCAAAGAGGGGAGGCGAAGCCTGGGAGGGTGAACCTCCTAGAACTGCACAGGACAGACCCATAGACCGGCGTAAATCAAGCCCCGAAGACCAAGACAATACCAGTCTATGGGGTGCAGTAGTATGGTTCGAAGAATCGATGTAAAAAGTCACAGCCAAAGTCACAGAAAAAGTCACAAAAACAAGACAATATCCGCAGTTTCCGTGTTTTTCTTTAATAGAACAGTTACCTGCTGTATTATTACTTTTAAAGGGTAATATTAAGCGTAAAACAAAAACGCTGACTGACTTAAATATGATTAAATATCTCAGATTGCATATTATAATACATAGCTGCATAGAAAACAGAAAAAAGGGATATAAGTGCTATGTATTCAGCTTTGATATTTGCTGATACGATTCATCTATTTTCTTATGAATTTGTCCTTAAATTGGTCATTGAACAATTGAAAACCTTCTTTCTCATTCGTTTTAATACATTTTGATATAGAAATAATTTCGAAAATATCGCCATATGAAATGTAATATTTACATTATTAACATAAATAGACTTTTGTTTTACCTTTTTGAGGACTTTGACTTACACTTTACAACAAATGTAAATAAAACAAAAAAAGTTTTTGTTTTGTAAAACCTCATAAAAATAAATCAATAATTGTTCTATGCCTATATTTTGTCGTACAAATTATTTTATCATAATTTTCGTTTTATTTTTCCAATATTTTTCTTTCACTTCTAAACATAAAAAATAAAAAATATTAAAAGTCCACATTTTTAGTTTAATAAGCATAAAACATTCTTCGTGATTTTAAGGACTACTATTCTCATTTTGATTGTTATTTTAGCAACATTTCGGCCGATGTGACCACCGACCTTCTTAGATGAATCCTTTCATATTTGTATCAAGTTTTATGTTTTACCTAGAATAACAACTTCGTTGCATATATCTGGTTTCATATTTTAATAATTAATTGCATAACTCATAGTTTTTTTACTATTAGTTAAAGGGGTTAGTTTCACATTTTAATGATTAATTGCATAAGTATTATTTCACATTTTAATAATGAATTGTATAATGGTAGTTTTATATTATAATATTTTGTTCAGTATCTTTGAGTTACTATTGTAATACTAGCTTGCATATATAATATTTTTATACTTTATTAAATTGTGACACGATGAGGTATTTTATGATACAAGTAGGTTTATTAAGTTAAATTAATTTGGGAACAATGTACTAAAAGAAAGAGTAGTCAGCACACTGTTGAGTGAAAAGTGTGGACAGATATTTCTTTTTGTTTTCTCATTTGAAACGAACGGGTTTCGGCGTTGTTTCCAAAAATAGAAAAGGTAATGTAGTTTGCACAGGTGGACAAAGTCTGTACCTGTAAGTTGCATTATCAAAACAATAATGTTAAAACCTTATTTTCAGTTAAAATTTAAATGGTCAGTACAGTCGGGAAAATTATCCAGCAGGTGACCAAATCGAGCGTATAATTTAAAAGCTCATACTTATCTCCAAACAATTATATTTAGACTAACACAGATGACTTAGTCTGGTTTATAATTTAAAAGGTTACTTAGTACACCTCATATGTAGTAATATGCTTACTGGTAAACAATTAAAAAGGCGTACTATTACTGTAATAAACCAAGCCCTCTATATTGTTGCTGGACCAAAGGTTATTCCTAGATGCGTGAAACGAAAGCTTTCATTGTCTGATCAATCGTAACATAATAGAAAATTAAAAAACGGTCTGTGATTGGTTAGGCAATCAGAATAATAGCGTCAAGTAAAAATTCCCAATGAAAGAACTTACAATTTACGACTTATTCAGAGAGAGAGAGAGAGAGAGAGAGAGAGAGAGAAAGATAGAATTCGGCAAGCCATCAAAAATATGAATTAAAACAAAAACTAAGACAATGCCTCCAATTCAATCTTCAATAAGAAATAAGAACATGTTTACCTCGCCTAATAAACCGGTATCGTCCGGGCCTTATGGTCTGGATTTACGCCGGTCTATTGGTTGTCGGTCCTGTGCAGTTCTAGGAGGTGTACCCTACCAGGCATTGCCTCCCCTCTTTGGGGAGAAGTAAGTTTATTGCTTACTGCCTGAGGCGCCACTACCGGGGAATGTCGACGGGGCTGCCCAGGCAATTTTTAAACAGCCAGAGTGCTCAAATTCTCGATCGCTGGTTCTTTCCCACTTTCCCGACCTTGTGTCACATCTTACCTTGTGGGAGGAACATAAATAGAAGAACATAAAAAAGTTACTCAACCAAGACATAAAACTAGTCATTCCTCAACTTATCTTTTCTTCATGACAAGAGAAACATCAGATGTTTATACATATTCTTGTTACACAATCGTTTCAATTAATAGTTGTTGTTTAAGGCTTGTTTTTCTTGTTTTTGGTGTTACTGACTAGAACAACAAATTGCAAAAGTATCAGACAAAGTTTCATTAACATCAAGGTTCTGATGATCATTTAAACACGGCGTGGTCGCAGAATGATTTACATCGCAACTAGTCGGAAACTATGTGATCATCGTAGCATTTAACCACAGAATGTCTCAGATTCGATATTTCAATACGACTTTTCTCTGCTTTTAAATTACTAGTTGGAATAGTTTTTCGTAACTTTTCATTAACGATACGTAATATTTATTTCAAATCTTATTCCACATTCCACCTTCTTTTGATCTGCTTCTTGGATGCTCTTCTAGTTAATCTGATCTTATAGTCGTAGACGATTTTCAATTAAATCCGACCAACCAATTGGCCAGGTCACTGAAGCCTTTGTTCTCAACTAACCAATCCTAAATTACTTTTTTTCTGACAGATTCAGGCAAGTGTCACGTGAATTGATCTAACTGTCCTCAAATCCTAACTGTGTTACAGAAGAAAACAGACTCGATTAAAAATATTCCTATACATTCCACCGTGCATTGTTTCTTCGATTCTAAACCATGATGTTATTATCTAACATTTTACTATGGGGAGTGCCCCTATTTACATACCTCCCGACGAGGGCAGATTTAGACACAAGGTCGATTTTTAATGTGGGAAAAATCCAGTTCCCCAAAAAGGGCCTCTCTAGATGGTACAAAAATAAAAATTGCCTTAGTCTAAAAGAATTTATCTTTCACTGACAAAAGACAGAATAGATAAAGTGTAATATCAGAACAGATACCACACTTTGCTCCAAAGTGTCTTTTTATGATTATAGACGCATACATCCATACCCCATCTTTGATACAGTTTACAACAACATATTAGTTACTGTTGAATATTATTTCACTCATGTGTGCAATCGTTCAGTGGTTTCATTCTGATATTAAATTATCATGCAAACCATAATAACCGGCCGGGTTAGTTGGTTGATTCGATGGTTGCATCAAAATTCGTAAGAACTTCCAATAACTATTTCCTTTTTAAATTTCGCCGCGAGAAGAAGCTCACAATCAATCTGATGCTTTCGCTATCTTCACCAACTGACTTACTTAACTGCAGAGTATTTCAAAAGTTGCTTCTAAAAAGTCATCGTATTCGCCCAATCAGAGCCTTTAGTAACTATCAGACGTTATCATCATCTAAAACGAAACATGTTGCGCTGATATGTAACAAGACAACAATATTAATATATTTCTATACTAAAACGTTCACAACTTACCAACGCCAAAAGCCATTCGAGGATCAGGGTTAGTGAAATTTTACATTTGATGATAGAACAGTACTATGAACAAAATTGAGAACTATGAGTAATTCACAGGACGCCATCGCAAATATTTGTTGACATCGGACTTGAGAACGACCATGTTGTAGTGCGTAGGGAAATATTCACGGGGTAATGTCTTCCACAGGTGGAAGTTTTTGGGAAATAAACTTTGTGCGTGGAAGTTCCGTTTGATTTTAGGTACACGGGGGAAGAAAAGTGAGTGCTACCAAAGGAACGTACTTCCATAAATATGTATTATTCTGTCAATCCTTGCGGATGAACTTCAACAGAGAATCCCAATGCTTTTTATTAACAATTATTTATTTTTGGCGAGATTCATGCTAGGTCGCGTTAAATACTCTAATCTTCCATAATTTGTACCTGTGTCACTTAATGTTGCTTTTGCTTATCGACTCTTGATCGGCCTAAAGCTCAAATCAGCAGTTTCTTTTCACACATTCACAGCGCAAGAAATACTCATTTCCAAAAAAAAAAACAGCATTTTCCTTCATGTTTTTCTTATTTTATCTTCCATATCCGAAGCACGCGGGAACGTCTTTAAAAGCTAGTCTCGGTTCTTGGCTGAAGGCGTCCGTAGACGCAACAAGAACTACCAAACACAGCGAACGCACTCATACAGAACTTATCAGACCTACGTAGATACAAGTTCATATCTATACACTGCCTCACTGAAATAAAACAGCGGCAAGCTTATACATAAAAATCTACAATGCCTACCCAACTTACATACACTGTGACACGTAAACTCACGCGGGCCTCAGCCGAAACAAATTGCCTTTTGGCTAAGATCAAAGTGTAGTATCTGTTCCGATGGATACTGCACCCCATAGACTGGTATTGTCTTGGCCTTCGGGTCTTGATTTACGCCGGTCTATGGGTCTGTCGTGTGCAGTTCTAGGAGGTCCACCCTCCTAGGCTTTGCCTTCCCTCTTTGGGAGGAGTAAGTTTATTGCTTACTGCCTGAGGCGCCCCTACCGGGGAATGCCAACGGGGCTGCCCAGGCAATTTTTAAACCCCACTTTCCCGACCCGACCTTGGGTCACATCTTACTTGTGGGAGTAAGATAAAAACTGGCCTTGTGCCTAACTCCTGGAGAGGAGTAAATCAATACTCAATTTCTCTTTACGCGTAAAATCAATCTTCTTTTCATTTAGAACGTTTTTAGGACATTTTAGAATTGGCTTTAAAAGATATTCCTTAACAATCTGCCATTCATGGTTTCTTCGATCCTGAACCATATTGTTTTCATCTTGCACATGTACTTCGATAAATGTGATTTTATCATTAAAAAGGCGAGGAAACCAGTCTTCCTTCTTACACTAGTCATACCAGTTGAGAACCCGTCTTCGATAATCGGTCTGACAGAGACTAGGCGTTTTTGAAGGCGGTACTCGTTTTTTGTGTCGGGCTATGATATTTGTTCTGTTCAGCTCTAGGAGATCTACCCTCTTAGAGTTAGTTTATAGCTAACTACCTGAGGCGCTCTTATCGGAGAATGCTAACGGTGTAAGTTGGGCGATTTTTTAGGGTCCAGAGTTAACCACCCCTTGCTTATACTCTCCACTTTCCAGCCTTGTGTTACATTATCCCGCGGTGGGATGGAGGTTAAATACCTTTATCATTATAAACGCATCCATCCATATTCCGTGATTGATACAGTTAACAGCAGCGTATTAGATTACTGTTGGATATAATTTCATTCAGTTGTCTGAGTAAATTAATTGCAGACTATTTCAGAAAGCGTTTTTACAAAAATGTGATCGAGTTCGACCAAAAAAGAGCATTTGATTGCTATAAAAAACTATCACTATTTAAACCAAACAGGAAATATTAATGTATGCTAACAAAGAACTACGTACAGGAATCAGTATTTTTCTTTAATTTCTTGCGGCCGAATTTTAACAGAGAATCCAGATGCATTCTATAAACAGGGGTGTTTTTTGTAGCGTAAGAGATTAAAAACTATGTTTGGGTCATAAATTGATAATAGTTATTTATGTAACTAAAATCCCATCAACTCACGTTTCGGCCTTCGGGCTGAGATCAAAGGTGTAGTATCTCTTCTGTCACCTGATAGTGTAAGAGATGTTTTTTTCTATTCCAATTCCAAGATGACCTTTTTGGGGAGCTTTATTTTACCAAGTTTAAAATTATCCTCGTGTGTGGGATTCTTGCAATTTAGCCTGTGTATTGTTAGCCTGTTGTATAATGTGTCCTTACATTGTAGAACGTATATAGTCGGTCTATTGTATAATTTGTCCTAACGTGGTATAACGTGTATAGTGAGCCTTTTGTATGATTTATCCCAACGTAGTGACACGTGTATAGTAGCCCAGTGTATAATTTGTCACCACGTGTATAACGAGCCTGTTGTATAATTTGTCACAACGTGGTTGAACGTGTATAGTAAGCCTGTTGTATAATTTGTCACAACGTGATTGAACGTGTATAGTAAGCCTGTTGTATAATTTGTCACAACGTGGTTGAACGTGTATAGTAAGCCTGTTGTATGATTTGTCACCACGTGGCGGACCGTGTATAAGGAGCCTGGTGTATAATTTGTAACAACGTTGTTGAACGTGTATAGTAAGCCTGTTGTATGATTTGTCACCACGTGGCGGACCGTGTATAAGGAGCCTGTTGTATAATTTGTCACAACGCGGTTGAACGTGTATAGTAAGCCTGTTGTATAATTTGTCACAACGTGGTTGAACGTGTATAGTAAGCCTGTTGTATGATTTGTCACAACGTGGTTGAACGTGTATAGTAAGCCTGTTGTATAATTTGTCACAACGTGGTTGAACGTGTATAGTAAGCCTGTTGTATAATTTGTCACAGCGTGGTTGAACGTGTATAGTTAGCCTGTTTTGTAATTTGTCCCCACGTGACAGACCGTGTAGTCAGCCTGTTGCATAATTTGTCCCTCACGTGGTGTACCGTGTGTAGTTAGCCTGTTGTGTTATGTGTCCCCAAGTTTCGGTGCGTGTGTAACCAGCGTGTTGTATAATAAGTTCCCATGTTGTTGAACGTGTATAATCAGCTTGTTTTATAATTTGTCCCCACGTGGCAGGCCATGTATAGTCAGATTGTTGTATAATGTGTCCTAATGTGGCGGGTCGTGTATAGTCAGCCTATTGTATTATTTGTCCCAACGTGTCGGGCCATTTATCGCCATTATATTCTGTGATCTTATTGTAGTTGCAATCTGCATGGTATAAATGACTAAATACGTTGAGCGTTTTTTTTAGATCTCAATTTATCCTTAATTTATTAACCATAAAGCAAATTATCGACCGCATCGTAATTTTATCAATTCTGATGACTTTTTTCCTGTTTTTGAGGATTGGATAGTCAGAGAGAAAAATCGAAATTGTTAAAAGAAAGATGTTCGCAAATTTGTTTCAAACTATTTTGTTGTTGTTATATATGCTCCAGGGAAGCGCCGAGTAGCCCTGCTAAGTTTTCTTTAAAAGAAAGCCGTTACGAACTTTAAAAAAAGACGTTTGGTTATCTATTGATGATAGCTGACACCTGTCAGAGGTATACTGCATTCGGGTGTAAAACATATTACTTACCACGTGCTATGAGGATAGACACAGGGTCATGTGTGATCTTGAGAATCCAGCGTATTCTAGCCTACAAAATCATGCCTGAGCATCGCCGTCGGAATTTTCTCAGAGAAATGGTGAAGCCTGGGATCTCCTAGGACTGAACAGAACCACGTAAAAGATGGCCAATAGAATACCATACTGCAAGTGCTGCCAACATATCAACATTAATGTTGTTATTAACAACGTTCAAAGACTGAACTGTCGAAGTCCTAACCTTCACAGTCATGCAATAATTGTTTTCACAGAACACCGGAAGATGTATAAAACCAACAAAAACACAAAATCGATATCAAAACGTTTTTTTCTTTTAATGTCGACTTGATTTTGTTTTGTTGCATGATTTTAGTATTTGAAATAGCAATTTTATTTTTGGATTTGATAATTTATTATTTTTCTAGATCTTTCTCCACCTCTTCTTGAACCGCACAGAATTTCAAATAGATAGTCTGTCTTCTTCCGTGTCGTTCTTAAAAACCTTTCGGGCAAATATCGAATTTTATTCTTTGCAACTTTTCTCTTGAAAAGAATAATGAAAGATAACTCGGCTTAAAACATAAAGAATCTATTTAGTGTCTGCAAATTGTCTCAAAGAATTCATTCTCATTGTTTGTTCTACTTAAATGAATGATGAAATTAACCATATTTTCCTAACTGCTGAACACTCGGATTAACTTTATTTGCAATGCAATCCTATAATTAAATATATTGCAATGGATTTTGATAATAATATAATTTATAAGGCATTGTTATAATAATATAATGTACTGTGTGATCCTATAATGAAATAATTTGCAATTCTCTCTATAATTAAATTATTTCGAATGTTTTTATGTAATAATATAATTTGCAATGCATTGCTATCGTACACTAATTTGCGATGTAGTTCTATAAACAAATAATGTGTATAGGTTTTATAATAATATAATTTGCAACACATTTACATCGTAATCTAATTGGCAACATATTTACTATAGTATTATAACCCGAAATACAAATCTATAAAGAAATAACTTGATTCTATAGTAAAATAATGTGCAATGCAGTCGATAACTTTACATTGTATGTTCAAAACATAATTTGCATTGCATTTACCTGTAAACTAATTTACAGTGCATTTCTATATAGTAAAATAATTTTCTAGCTATTTGTATATCGATATATTTTCAAATATGAAGCTAAAATGACACAAAATATAAATAGCAGTGAACTTCTATTGTAATATTAATTATGGTGCTTTTCTTTAGAACAGCTTGATGCAAAGTGTTGGTTACTTTCATAGAAAACCCATCATGTGTTCTTATGCTCAGTTCTCGTTATTTTGGTGTTTGTTAGCAACGTCCAAAAGTGGGCGTGGCTTATATGGACAATATATTTTTAATGGATTTATTATAATATTTATTTATTCATTTCGGTTGAAATTCGATTGAGTTTGAAAGATAACAACTTTAATTTAATAAATAAAAATGTAATTTTATGTCTGAAAATAAATACTAAAATGAAAACTGTACTAACAGCGGCTAAGACACATAAATACAGTGTAAATTTGAACTTTTACAAACTTAATTTTAAATGTCTCTTTAAAGATAAATATTAGTTTTCTGGAAAGATTTCAATGCTAATTAGTAAATTAAATGTTTACGATACTGAATTTATAACAAAAAATACTTAATTTTACATAATTATCCCCAAAATAGCATTTACATAATAACTCTATATAATTTTAAGAGTGTTACTAAAATGGGCACAGATAGTTAGAAAAGTATGGAAGACCATAACCGCAATGATATATAATTTTACTATTTTAAATTTTATATAGAAGATACGGTGTCGTAATAGATAGCGATAATTAATTATCTTTAATTTAAAACTAAAAGCGTGAAAAAACTAAATTAAATTCCATAACTACATTAACAATTTGAATATCCATTGTAAAAAATAATTAAAGCAATTATTAATTAATTATTAATTTTTAAATAGAATGTGCATTTGAAAGAAAATGATTTTTTTAATGAAAAATTATAAAAATACAAACTTATATTTTTTTCTTTCAAACGATGTAGATTTATCTTTTGAAAGTGAAACAGACGCGTTTGTTGGATCTCTGAAAATAAGTATTGATGTCGATTGCAATTCCGGTCTGTGTATATACTAATGTCCTTCCGTAGACAAATTTAGTAAATTTATTAAATTAAGTCCAAAATTCAATATTTTTTGGAACTGCATCAATGTTATAATTGTGTTTTTTTTACTTTTATAATTAACAAAAATTGTCTTAAGACTGATGACTGCACTTTCATACGCAAAAGGGAACTATTATAAAATCGCATTGCAACATTATAAGCAAAATGTATTTATAAAAATGTTATAATAATATTTATGAGATCATTTCTCTAGTGAAAATATTAAATAAACAATTCTTTATTAAATGATAATATCTTAAATTCGATAAATGATTTTTATTCGAGTTTGTAGCAGTTGAGTCCGAAGGGCAGATAACTCTGGTGTCGCTTTACAGCGCCACCTGTCGGTGAAAAAGCCCACCTACCGGCAAACCGGTGTAGTTATGTTTTGAAAGAAGGAGGTAACTGCTACAAGTTATATTGATTTTATTAACGCGGTATCTAGGTCCTTTTTTTTCGTAATATATACTCACTATATTAAAAAAGTTATTGTAAACATCTACGGTTCTTTCCTCAATTTTTTAAAAAGTATCCTGATATATAACTTTAGTAAAGGTGTTTTTGGTTTACACGAGATAATACATTCTAACTAAGTTTTCGTAATAAAATAATGGATTTATTATATTTTGTGATCCTTAATTATCAAATCCTGAACATCTCATTAAAATTGGCTGATTTACTGAATTTTAGTGAAGGGGGTCAATTTATTTTTATTTTTTTTACAATCTGACATTCATTTTGCCCATATTTAGTGTTTATGTATCAGCCAATGTAGTCACTTTTTGTCGCGTGTTTTCGCTAACAAAAACTGAATCAATATCCTACCCTGAATTTAAAATTAATGCTTTCTATTTCTGTACGTTTTTAGTATTTCATGTATCCACATAAAATTTTATAAGGAGATATAATTTTTTATGTATCAATTTTCAGTATTTACTTCAACAGTGCTCGATAAGTAAGTAGAGCTAGGTAATAAGTTATGAAAATATATTTATGGTAATTAAGCTACACAGAGGCTCCCGCGTTTCATCCCCCGGGGGGCATTTAGCCTGAAGATCCCCCCCCCCCGGGATGAAACGCGGGAGCCTCTGTATAGCTTAATTGCCATAAATATATTTTCATAACTTACTATATATACACACATATATATATATATATATATATATATATATATATATATATATATATCAATGTTTGTGTCTCGGTGTGTTTGTGTGTGATGTTTGTGTGTTCTCTATAGAAAAAAGGTTAGAAAATCTACATACTATTTAAAAGTGTATTCTCATGTTTTTTTTTCTGATTTTCTATCTAAAGCATTTAACGATGTATGTGTTGTGGTCTATAATAAAAAAAATATATATCTTATATGCTATTCAAACCTAACAATGACAGACCAAAGAAAATGCTATTTCAAATCTAAGCATGACAGGCCTCAAAATGGCATTTCAAACTTGTAGGGGAGAGATACGACAATATGCATGTATTATATAGTCTCATTGTCACTGCTGATTTAGTATTACTTATTAAGTAGATATTGAGACAAATTATAATCTTTTTAGAGCAGTCGTCACTATAAGATTCTGATTTTCATAAATAATTGCCTGTAAGGTCGTAAATATGCTTTCAGACAGTCGTACTTGTCTTGTTTCGTTTATTTTTTCCTCGTACTTCAACGTAAACATCTCTATAACAATGTCGCATAATTTTTAAAGTGCAGCATTTTAAAAAATCATGGTGCAGTACTCTTGTTATTGCATTTTGTCACGCAAGCCAACAGCAATTTCGTTTAAGAGTTGAATACTGATATGAAGATAATCTATATAAAGTTAAATGTGATTTACGTTTCTATTGTAACAAAGTTAGGAACAGAAAAGAAAACATAACACTAATCAACACAAATATTCAGTTCTTGGTTCTGGTATTAGTCTAATTCTAGGGGAATTAAGTGTACGGAATCTGTATATGACTACGGTTAAATAGAAAATATTAATATAAAATGCAATACAATGAACATATTTTCAATCGCATGGCATTCTGTACATACTCACATGTATAAAGAATTGTAGTCACTGAATAAGGTAATAGAACAAATTAATTTCACTTATGATGACAGGTTCGCATTTATTCAATTTAATGTAATATACATCTTATACGATAAATGTGATGTACGCATTTTTTGTATGTATGTCTCTCGGCGATACAACGATATATATATATATATATATATATATATATATATATATATATATATCGTTGTATCGCCGAGATATATATAGATATATATATATCATTTTTTTAATATTTTACCTACGTACGCTGTCGTTTCGAGCTTATGGCTCTGATCAGCGAAGGGAAGTAACAATCTCAGACTTTCGTAGGGCGCGAACCCGGTTCACAGAGACACCTTGAATCTGTAAGCGTTCATCTAGTCCCATCAGACAACGAATGATTGTCACGTAATAGCGGAGCATTTAAGTGATATTTACACTGAAAGCGGCGAGCATTCTATAGTACTAAACGACAGAGTCGGAGCATTGCACTGAGACTTTTAGGTGAATGTTAATTTTTAATCTTTCCGACAGTGCTCGACTTTCAATTTTACTTAAAAGGTGCTTATAATAATATATTTTTAAAAAATATTTTACCTCCGTACGACGTCGTTTCGAGCTTATGGCTCTCATCAGCGCAGGGAAGTAGCAATCTCAGACGGCCATAGGGCGCGAATATATATATATATATATATATATATATATATTATACTACAGTTGAGTTAATCAAAGGCTTTTTGTAATATATTTTACTCAGACGATGTAAATGCTAAAAGAATTCTTTAGTTTTGGTATTGCGTTATGTTTGATAAATTACATTTAACTTGTTCTAATTACTTATGATTTGCAATGAATTTATAAATTTACCAGATGATTACTCTATTTATACGCGTGTCTATAACCCTCACTCTCTATCAGTGTATGTTGCGTGTTCCCCCTGTTATTATTTTATGCAGTGTGTATCTCACTTCACACACACACAAAAACACACACACACACATTCTGTATCTCTGTTTATTACGAAGAAAATGTAATATAACTAAACATAACACTTAAGTTTTGAATTATCTATTATACACAAAGTTAAATATTACCAGATTAAATAATACTATTTAACTTGAGAGGGAAAGAAAGAGAGAGAGAGAGAGAAAGAGAGAGAGAGAGAGAAGGCAACAAAAGAAAGAGACAGAAGGAGATACTAAGCAGAAAGAGACTAATTGTAGAATATTTTTTAAGATGACTGGTTTCTTGATTCAAACAGTCCGGCCCGAGTTTCACTGTATTACCCACTGTGCCACGTCATATATATATATATATATAAATGAATAAATGTTAAAAAAAATTTATTACTACTACATTATCATCAGAACGGGTTGATGTTATTTAAATCAATAATACAAATTAGTTTTTGTAATACTGTATATAAAGTACAGAGGACAGATCCATCGACATTCATAGATCTGTCAAATTAGCATAACTACTTTTTTTTAAAGTTTATAATTAATTAAATGTTTTATGTTAGTTATTCGTAATTTTAGCGTTCCATTTGTTATATGTATATTCAGTATTTTTATCGCTGTTAACAACAATTCATTCAAGTGATTTAATAAAAAAAAGGATAAATTAGGAAATATTTTTTAAAATATTAGCTGATTAACTTTCAGGGGAGGTAATTTAAATTGAACTACAAAAACGATATACGAGGCAAGTGTTTAAAAAAGAAGCTGATTGACTGACTGTCCTACGCCTCTCTCTCTCTCTCTCTCTCTCTCTCTCGCTCTCTCTCTCTCTCTCTCTTTCCTTATCTATCTATCTCTGTCACTATCTCCCTCTCTCTCCGGTTTTTGACGTCACATGGAGAAAGCCACGGGGTGACAATTTTCCCAACAGCGTCGTCGTAAAGTAAGTAGTTTACTTTGCGACGGCTACGGCCCAACACGTTAGCGGTCAACATTTCTTTAGTTTTTATATTCAACTAGACCACCCGTGACCCGTTGGGTCAGTTTGTTATATTAGCTATGGAATTTATGTATGTGCGTGACACTTGTGGAGAAAACAAAAAAACTATTTGATGAAATTAAATGTAATTGTTGAAAAAAGAATATAGATAGATTTCTATGCGTCGTTCTGTTTATTATAATTGTTTTTTTTTTTTAAATTATAGTTACTGAATTATAAGTGGTTGGCCATACTTATAGGTAAATATGCACTGAACAGGTACCATAATACTTATTATAGTTAAATTCAAATTTTTATATATAATCTTTTAAATGAAATTGTTAGTTGAAAGTACGGAATAATGAAAGGGCGATTTGAGGAAGGAAGGGGGTACAACCGGCTGTCTCGCGTACGTAACGAAAACAGAGGGAGTAGGAGTGGTGAAATCTGTGAGAGGAAAAGTGGGAGTGGGTTTCGTTCACCGCTGCTATTGATATTAATAATGATTGTTGTTGTTTTGTTTGTTTGTTTTTGTTTTTTAAAAGGGTGGAGCTTTTTTGAAACTGCGACAGACTTTACAAAGTCCTGCCGTTGAATGTTTTTAGCCGTGGAGAAAACAAAAAAACTATTTGATGAAATTAAATGTAATTGTTTTATATTTAAAGCGATATAAACATTTCCAGAATGAAAAATTTCATGCGTTCGTTAATAAGAAGAGTTCAACGGAATTGGAATAACAGATTGGAAGACGATGCTATTTACGCATGCGCAACCGGATGTTGAAAACCGGAAAGCTGAAAGCTGATTGCAAACATACAAGACCCATAGACTTTTAGTAGTATATAGATGAAAAACTTGTAAGTTAAGAAAGATTGCACACACACGATCGCACATAGGAATTTCATCCTTCTTATAATTTCTTGACAGCATCTTACTAAAGATAAAGAAATGTATTTTCCTGAGTTTTTTAGATGAGGATTTGTTATTCAGGCTACTGTTCTCATTTTGAGTGTTATTCTCACAACGTTTCGGCCGAAACGTTGTGAGAATAACACACAATATGAGAACAGTAGATCGAATAATCCAACAAATATGAATAAATTTGTATAAGAATTACCAAAATGTTAATATTTATTTATATGAATAAATGTTAATATTTATCTGGTTATTTTCCAGGTGAACCTCTATATGGAATATAGATCTTAAAAAGAAAATAGCACAAAAAATTATTATGTACTTACCTGTTAGGGTAAAAAAGCAGTAGACCAAAGTTTACGGAAATTCATCCAGTATTTTTGTTTAAAAAAAAACAAATTCAAGTTTAATCGGTAAACCCTTTCCGGCCGCCATTTCGTCTCAAGGGAGAGAATTCATACTTAATTGACTTAAACATCGTAGTAATGCATACTAAAGATTTTGCGCTATTTTCTTTTAAAGAGCAATACTTCATATAGGAGTAACCTCAAGAATCACCGTTTATCTAATTATATGAATAAATGCTAAAGTTTTGTCCTATGTTTACAACAAACTGATGAATGAAATGTATATAATTTAACATTTTGGTTTCAAGTATTTCAAGTATGGAAATGGGTAAAGCGATAGCGAGCTGGCAAAGACAGCTAGTATATATATATATATATATATATATATATATATATATATATATATATATATAGCAATAGATTAAGTGAAAGAATAAAATTAGGTACGAATCAAATTTTATTACAATTCAAAGTTCAGGCAAAGTTCTTTAAAGTCCTTAACTCATGAGTTTTCAAAGGAAATCTTCTCCTCAGCTTTTCTTTGAAAACTCACGGGTTAAAGACTTTAAAAAACTTTGCCTGAACTTTGAATTGTAATAAAATTTGATTCGTACCTAATTTTATTCTTTCACTTGATCTATTGCTATTAATGCTCTATCCAGTATATTGAGCTTTATTCTTATCCGGATGTCCACTAATTGAAGATATTAGTTGCCTCTTGTATCTTTTGTTGTATTAACCTTATATATATATATATATATATATATATATATATATATATATATATATATATATATATATATATATATATATATATATATATATATATGAAAGTGTTTTTGTGGAACGAACTGGATTGTAACCCGGCACACACATGTCGTCAGTCCGGTTCATTAACCACACATTCTCGCAAAGAATTGAATGTATATATATATATATATATATATATATATATATATATATATGTGTGTGTGTGTGTGTGTGTGTGTGTGTGTTTGTACTTGAAGTATCGCAATATATGTATATTCAATTCTTTGTTAACGACGCGGACAGAGGACCTGTGTGTGCCGGGTTCGAATCCAGTTCGTTTCACAGGAATACTTTCATCAAAACACACACCTGACCTTGTGTCTAACCTCCTGGAGAGGAAATAAATAAAATTATTTGGGAGAATGCAACTTCAATAATAATAATAAGGCTAATAGCTACATTGGTTTTACAATTACTACCCTATCTCGACGACTCACCATGCACCTTGTCAATTGTATCTCAATTTACCAGAATGTGTAAAAACATAACCGACACCCCTCTGATTTAATACACATTTTAGTTAATGACACGAAAATAATATATTCTGAAATAATAATTTAATAAATTGATAAATTCTAATAAATTTGATTAAACAAAATAGACATTTTACCCTCCAATTGATTCTTTTATTTAATTTTTAAAAATTCTTCTGATATGTCTTAATATCAAGGTTAAAACTATTAATGAAACAAAACAAAAAAAAACAACAACCCAAAACTAATAAATTAATAAGAATCAAGAGGGGGGAGGATAAAATGTCCATTTTGTTGAATAAAACTTGTTTGAATGAAAATATGCTGCCTAGATTTACACACTTTCATTTGAACTAATTTTTAATAAATTCAGTTTTAAAATATGAATTCCTTAAATAGAAAAAATAAAAAAAACACTCTAAAATGTGTTCTGCCTCCCCTTCACATGATACGTTTATCAAAAAAAAAAAATTTTTAAATAAAGAGGTGACTGTTATTATGTCTTGTCTGAAATAAAACTAAAAACATGCTCGAAGCTATCTTTATAAAAACCCAACAACCTACAATAAACAACCTTACGTATGAAATCAGAAACAACATTTTAAAATGCTTAACGTAATACAATTCACCCTGTGACGCTAATTCTGGCGTCCCGGAATTTAAATTGTTAACGTTTCTCCTGAAACTGCACCGGTTGTTTCTTTTGACGTCTAACGTACTTCATGTGGGCGTTTTTAGCTGCTATTTGAAATTCTTCTTTTCTTTTCTCCAGGTTTTTGTTCATTTGTCTTTTGTCAGCTGAAGTTGATTCGACGAAGAATCGAAAACATTAGTGATACATATCGAACATACATTATTTTTTTTTGTTGCTTTGACACAAAAAAAGAACATTAGAAAAATTGAAAAAATAACAAAACGTATAATCAAATAGAAAAAATCTGTTATGTTTAACAATGTTATCTGAAATGAAAGAATGCTGCGTAAATACACACAATATATATTAAGCAAATTCTGGCACAGATGTCATCTGTTACAGGATCAGTGAACGCGATCACATGGCTAGAGCGTGCGCAAGGTCGGAACACCACCCAGAGACTGCGTTATCATGTTATCTACGTACAATGCGCGGCCTTAGTTAGTACCGGCTGTTCTAATATCCTCATGAACAAATCGGTATGCTATCTGTGGAGACGTTAGAATGGTAAAGTGATAACTAGAGATGAAATGAGTGTCATAACACCGGGTAAGTTGAGCTTTGAGTTTGTAGCCATCTGAATGTCTAAGTCCCCGAATGAAAGCTGTTAGGTTTCGAACTCTTGCTGAAGTTCGATGCCTTCATAAAGTTAAGATGAGTGCATCTGATTGAGGTTCACTTCTCCGCGGAGAACGTATCCACGTGTGCTGTGATGAAATTCGCTAAGCCTCACTTCAGTGGCGTATTCGACTATAGGAAGAAAGGGTAGACCGCCTAGTGGAAATTACAGATAGACAGACACCAAAGCAGCCGAAGAATCGAATACTAAAATACCTGATAGCCAAGCCTATCCAAATCGAATATGAAAACAAGTTACGAGTACTAGTCGATGCGATATCCCGAAAAATAACTAGGCCCAGCGAAGCCTTTATTCCGTTGACGGTGGTAGTCCAAGCCAACAAGAGAAAAATACGTCCCGTGATAGACTACAGGAAGCTTATTGACTTTGTCAATGCGTTTATGGCCAACGCAGATGTATACGCAGATAAGCTACGGGAATTATGGTGTAAAGATTCAACGTTTCTATATGACACCTACGGAACACCTATCTTCAAATACATATAGACAAATAATTGTGACCGGTTCAAACGGCGATGTGAAGGGGTGGTGGTATGTCCTCACATGACTTGGATTTGGCTTAAACGTCGCCATATTATAATGCAATCTATTATGAACTCAGTAATCTCCCTGGATAATGGAATACGAGTCACGTCATCCAACACCGACGATGTCATCGTCAGTGTACGTTTCGCGTCTGCAGACCACGTGGACTAGCTTGTAAGACACCCGAGCGTCTTCAAGAGGGAACACTAGTTATCGCACTGCACGTTCATGGCGTTAACGATAGACTTCGATTGATACGTCGAGAAGATACTTCATAATTTCCACCAGCCATTACGCGGCTGACAATATTTCCGGTGTGTAGTAAACTTGCTGGTCGTTTTCTCATTTGCGGGTGGCGCTGCGTGGCGCTGCGTGGCGACAGCGTACATGAAAGGTCGCGCTAACAAACGTATGACTTGCTAAGATAATGAAACAAACTACCTACCCTTATAAGTAAGCTAAGAGGCTGAACGGATATTTGCTTGCAGTTAACGTGGACGCACGCTTTCTTGCTACTGGGGTCGCACTGTAAGCCGACGCATCAGTTATCGAAGTTCCGAGCTTGATGCGACCAGCGAATCATGAGTAACATATTTGCCTAGAAATTATAAGAAGATAACCTGACGAACCAGTGACAGACGAAAGTACTATATATCAGGAAAGATCTGACCTACATTTACCCATGGACATCGGGCGCCCTTACAGGAAAGGCGCCACTAACCACAAAGACAGCCAGTAAAATGATTCTTCGAAGGCGGTTTAGTACGCTCGTTGACATAGTTAACGAGTATGGCAATTAGTAGATGTAACGCTGGTCAAGGTCAAAACAAAGACGACCTACCAAAAAGATTCTTGGCTGAGCTCACCCTCATATACCTGCGCTACTTATGCATATCTGATGAGCATTCATTGTACATATCCATAAACGAAAGGATCCAACTGTTTTTAAAAAGCCGACATACGAATGGCAGTGAAGACGTCTAAGGCGTACCAGTCAATTCATACTGCATAACTACATCAGCGAAATGGGAGGCTTTACACGAGAAAACATTTGGGCAGGTTAAAAGTGGGCATCGCACATCACGATGGTGACAACTATTTTACACCTATTAATTGCGGTCGTTCAAAATTTGAAATCTGACGCCCTCTAAGTCGGTAAGACTAACCAATTATCGTACGCCAACTGGAGTATATTTTATTAGCGAGGCCCACCAGTTGATATCCTAACTGATAATGGCACCGCATTTATTAGACAACATTATCCGCAGTTCCTGCGAGATTTGAGTGTAGGGTTTCGATTCTGGTCTACCTACGAATTTGCAGAACAGAGTATAGTTGAGAGAAACCATAGAAGTGTGAAAAGCATTGCTACTAAGAAACCTATTTTACATTAAAAAAAAACAGCGTTTCAACATTCACTGCATAGTCCAAACGTTATATTTACCTACAACGTCCGTATTCAGGATATTGGTAACGTGATCATCTCTCACTTGCAAGATGTCCTGGGACAGTACATACTCCCACACAGTGTACGAACAAGTCCGTGATATGCTGGGTGACCAGAATCAACAGTCTACACTTGGTGCTCGTTGATAGAATCCACCATCATGTACAGAACTGTTGCTATTTTCTAAGAACGCGTATGCCATTTAGCTAGTCAGAAGAAAGCGAATATGGGCAAATCAAGGTCAGTATTTGTAGACGATGTCTCTGAAACCAGTAGCTCGGACACTACCAATTATGATAATGATAGACCGTATGACGAAAGACTTGAACGGAATTTGTGCTATGATGAAGTTACAGCTCCTATAACACGCAGCGTGTGTAGACATAGACAAGCCCGACTTTGACGCGATCGGATCCCGAGCCTCACACCTGAGGGTGATTTTGACGAATAATTGATTTTCTTAAACAAATACGTAAGATGACAAACAACCAGATTTTCGACTTACGGAGATTACATAACCATGCCGAATTAAAAAAATTCGACTATCAATGAAAGGAACGCATCCACAACAAAGGAGACACTGCAATGTTTTGCGTGTTCGTCCATATACGAAAAGCAGTATCTATCAAGTGTATGTGCCTCGTTACGTGTGTTGCCTTTGATGCAGTTATTTTACCCATAATTCATGGGAAGTTGTTGGTTCAGACCGTTCCCAACGCTAGAGATCGGATCGGATGTGAACCCGACATAAAAGGCAACATCATTACTAATGAATTAAGCGAGGCTGTTCAGAAATATTTTTAACTTAATTCACCCCAAAACAAGGCAAGTTTCAACTGTAGATGTATGTGACTGCTGAGAATTAGGGTGAAAGTTTTGGTGGTCATCCTTTGCATGAGAAGATTGACGAGTGTATATTTATTTCACTTAGTGCTAGGATATCTGGGGAGTTTACCAAGAGAAAGGTTTCTACGTCATTGATGTTGGTTCTAAGCCCCCGGATCGACCTAGACTAGTCATGTGAGACATCGTAAAAAATACACTTTCCCCAAGTTTGCCGAGATAAAGAGAAAGAGGAACGGCGTTCATTGTCTTAGTCAGGAAACGAGGCCTAGCACTGGGTGTCTTTGAGATGTTCCTGTGCTAGTACCTCTGCGCCTAGCTTTTAGGCAAAGTAGGCGCGCAAATGCCTGGCGATAGGCAGAGCCCATCTACTCCTTAAGCAATTTTAGGTTTGCAATCCGGAAACTCCAGCTCTAAACGTGCTAAATTGGTATTAGTGGAGGATAGTGGGAGTTTCAAACATTTGCTATGACTTTAACATAAATCGCCATTGCTTCTCGCACTATAATCAACAATAGTTTGATTAGTTATTTTTCATTTTCATATTTAGATAAGTAAATATCTACGGGAATGCTCGTGGGCACTGACCAGACCTGTAAATGTACGCCCAACTCACACGTCAACTTAACACTTCTCGTTTATCGGCAAAATTATTGAAATTAAAGTTTAAACTTTTCCAGTTCCACTTTCGAAAACTAAGTATTGTAATCAATGGAAGATCGCCTCGGTAAGTCCATCTCATAAAAAAAAACTCATTGCTATGAAAACTACAGCTATCTGACTGTAGCCTTCCAGGGGGATGAGGTCACAGAAATAAGCATTATTGTCTGATGTATTGATTTATTGACCGCATACTTCATATTGATTAACAATGACCTTGAAGAAACTAAAGAAATACAGAAAGTAGAAATAATGATAAAACTATATAAAGGCAATCGATCAGGTGCTTGACTTCGGACATGGATAAATGAAGAAAAAGAAAAGAACGATAGAATGGAATAAATATTAGAGAGAGTAAAAGTGAGAGGAAATTAAAAAAAGAGAAAATGAAAATGAAATTAAAATAGAACGAAAGAATATAAGAAAAATAAAAAACGTACACAACAAAGAATAACGAAATTTTTTTAAATGGGGAAATAGAGTGAAAACAAAAAGAAAGAAAGAAGACGAAAAGCAAAATAACAAACAGATATAAAGTAGAAAGTCTGAAAGAAAAAAGACAGCACAAAAGAAGAATAGAACGACAGAGAATTTTTTTATTTACTAATGAATAACTACTTATGAAGGTTAAACGACACTCAAAGATAAAGGTTAATGATATTGATAGTTTTACGTTGAATGGTGATAAATATTATAAGAAGATTGGAAATAATTAAAAGAAGGAATAACATTTGATGACTGGTTTATGAGAAATATATAATGAAAACAGATTTGAAGGTGAGCATGTTGTAGGGAACCAAGCTTGAATAGATGTGTTTCACGGACGGGCAGTTCTTGAAATGAAACAATTTTGGTAGAAAGAGAATTTATCGCTGAGAAAGTTTTACAAATAGGGAACCATGAAAATAACGATTGAGTAAAGAGAGACTAGCAACGTCTCTACTGTGATAAAGGGACTGCAGAGAGCAGAAGAGACCATCCCCCACTAGATTGCAACATCGATTATTAACTCTGTCAACACAAGAAAGAGTGCTCTGAACGGCACCTTCTCAGACGTGGCAGACGTACTCCATCTTTGAACATATTTGACGTAAGGCGTAAGATACAGTTGCCAGGTAAATGAGAGAATGAAATGAGATAATGAAAAAAAGAGATAACAAAAAGATGAAGAAAATAAAAGAATTGATCAGGATAATGAGAGAAAAAAGAGGGTAAAAATTACAAAATCGACCAACGAGACGTGAATAATTTTGAACGTGTCCGTGTCTAAGTACGGTTGTTTCGGTGCACCAGTGATCATGCAATTATAGAAGCACGTCCGTTAAAACAAAAGCGAAAACAAAACATTAAAAAAACAACGTTTACCCGCTAAAAGAAATAAAGAAACCGCCGAAACATTAATTTGACATTTCCTCAGCCTATTAATTATATTCACTCAATTTGCATGTTACCCTCCCACTCATTCCGTTTTGATTCGTTACATTGCAATCGTCAGCTTAATCAACCGATATTACCGTTTTCTGACAGAGTAATCCGTTTCGATGTTTCAAATTTACATATTAATAACTGTCTGTAAATGTGCTGGAAATGATCCTCTACCTCCGCAATTTGTACGAAGAGATATCGTAGTCATGTTTGCTCTAAAGATGACTCTGAGAAGAATGAATCCCTGCTATGTTTTATTTGTAATTTTTCTATTTAAAAACGTTACTTTACACAAGCTAAATAGATTCTCAAAATTTGAGAATATTTTCATCACTTGTAATACTTTGTAGTAACATTTAGCTTTATGGTAAAGGTGTTCAATAATGGGAAGGTAGACTGGTGTTCAATCCTCGGTCGAGTCATACCAAAAACTCAAAACATGGTACTTGATGCCCGATTTGTTAAACACTCAGCATTATAAGGTGCTGATCAAGGGTAAGTGGAGAAATCCTGGAAAAAGAGTCGCGCCCTTCGTTGCACCTCGGCGTAGTAGCTTATGAAAAAGGAACTTTCGTGTAGCCTTCAATAAATCATCGTAAGGGATTGCTCACTGATAATAACCGGTGGTGTTCCCTGGAGTCTGAGTGACAACAAGTCGTCTCAGATTTCCAGTACTCCCCACCTCGATAACAATTGCAACTGACTTTGCGGTATTGCAACAGCCGCTTAACATTGATTTCGAAATGGTAACGACCATTGGTCTCCTCTTGGATTTGGATAATAATAAGCCTCACCAAGGTCCCAGTACTCTCAGCACTCTTACAGTGGAGGTCTGGTTAGTGCTCTTATGCCTGCATCTTCCCATCCTCCTTGTCCCTTCGCGACTATTTTGTGAGGTATCAGCGGAGGCTGGTACCAACATTTTGGGGAGTAAGAGGACAATCTATGAAGTATAGTGCAGTTTCTGTTCCTTGGGTTCATGTGCTGGTGTTTTTTCTGTGGTTTCGTTTTCTTCTTGTTCTTACATCCATGTGACTGGTTACCTTCGTACTTTATGCGGGTTGGTTTCCGCATTCGAGGATTTTACTTAAGATTGCAGCTGTTTTGATCAGTGCTGTCTTTGGTATGGTCTCAGTGATCCCTCCGTTTCCAATTTCTCCTAGTCTTTTTTCCAGGTGTTTGGGACTGTTCCTGGTGCTCCTACGATTATTGGTAATTTATTTACTTTCTTCAATTCTCTGGCAAGTTCCGTGCATTTGCTTTTTTTTTCGGTCTCTTTGATCTTCACTTTATGGTCTACTGAAACGGAAAAATCTACGATTTGGCAGGATTTGTCCTTCTTGTTTGCTATCATGGCATCCGGTCTCCTCGTTTATCTGTTTGCACCTCCATGTCCCAGATCATTTTGTGATTTTTCGTTTTTCAGTACTGCCTCTGGTTGATGTGTGTACCATTTGTTCGCGTGTTCTACATGCAGTTGTTTGCATAGTTCCCAGTGTACTGCTTTCTCGCGTAGTCGTGTCTGTTCTTGTATTCTTTTGGGGATAGTTTGCTGCATACACTTATTATGTGATTTACTGTTTTGTCGCTCTGTCCACAAAATCTGCATTTGCTGTTTTCCTGGGTTTTATCCATTTTAGCTTTAATGTAGTTTGTCATAATCGCATTTTTCTGTGCAGCTGTCTTAGCCATGCCCAGGAATGTTGGTGGGTCCTTCTCTTATCATTCTTATGAAACGTCCATGTAGCTGTAGGTATTTATCTACCTTCCACGGCGGTAAGACATGACACAAGGTCGGGAAAGTAGGATTGAAAAGCCAGCGCCAAATGAGAAGAGCACTCAGACCGTAAAAAATGCCTATGCAGCCTCGTTGATATTCCCCGGTAGGGGTGCCTCAGGCGATTAGCAATAAATTACCCCCTTCTTAAATGGTGAGAAGGAAAAGCCTGGGTTGGTGGACCTCCTAGAACTGCACAGAACAGTACCTCAGACTGTCGGAATCAAGGCTCGAAGGCTGAGACGGTACCGGTCTACAGAGCGCACTATCCGTTGGAACAGATACTACACTCTGATCTTAACCAAAAGGCTATGGAAGATTTTTTTCTTGTAGCTGTTTTTCTTTTCTTGTATTTTTGTTTCTGGTTTCAGTGCTTCCCGAGTTGTTAATTTGGACAGTGTCTCTTGTTGACGTCATCAGCCATTCTGTGTCCTGGGTTATGCAGTTCTACAGCTCCTTCTTGGTGTCTTTCACAGTCTTCCCCTTTCGTTTCTTTTCACCTAGTCTATTCCTATTGTCTTTTGAATGTAGTGCGTTGCGCATGGTAATTAATAATCTTGTCTTCTGGTGAAGGTGTCTGGGTTCTTCATTAGACTAACTTATGAATGGTCCGAAGTATCTTATTAGTTATACTCTCTAGGTGTTTATTCTTTTTACTAGATTTCTGCTGTATAATTTCGTTTCTAAGAGTTTCCTTGTTCTTCTCTGGTATTTTTTCAAATATTCTCTTTCATTTGTGTAGATTCTATGATGTCTGCTTCGTAACTCCCAAATATGTATAGCTATTCTATCAAAGGGATCACTGAGACCATACAAAGGACGGCAATGATCAACACAGCTGCAATCTTAAGAAAAATCCTCAAATGCGAAAACCAATTCGCATAAGCTATAAATGGTAACCAGTCACATGGAATTTACAACAGGAAGAAAACAAAACCATCGGAAGAACACGATATCATGAACCTTGGAACAGAAACTGCAAGAAACATCATAAGCTGCCCCCCCCCCCAATAATTATTATACCGGCCTCAGCTGACACAACACAAAATAGTTGTAGAAGGTCAAGGAGGGTGGAAAAGCCCGAGAAAGGACAGCACTAATCAGACTTCCACTGGAAAATTGCGGAGACTGCTGGGACGTTGGGGAGGCTTATTTCCACCGAAATCCTAGACGAGGCCAATGGTCGGTTCTAGCTATAAATCAATGGTAGGCGGCTATTGCGATACCGAAATGTCATTTGCGGTGGTAATCAAAAAGAGGTATAGAATACTGGAACTCTGGGTAGGCTTGTTGTCACTCAGACTCCAGGGCACACCACTGGTTGTTATCGTTGAACAATCACTGACGATAACTTGTGTCAGAACTCCAAGTGAGTAATACTACTACTACTACTACTACTACTACTACTACTAATAATAATAATAATAAATAAAATATAACATGTGATAACACGTGTGATACCCAATTCTGAACAGCCGCCAATCAGGGCTGGTAATACAGTTTCGGGAGCAAATGCGGTACTTCCACTCCTGCACTACCTTCAGTTTTTGTTACCTGAAAGTACATTATATTTGACGATGCATAATGTTCTTTAAAAACGCGTTATTTTCGGCCGTTGATGACATTACCGTAATCATGAATCTGTAATGTGACGATGCTTGAAAGTTTGCCTGGTGTCTCAATGAAATATATAACAATTATGTCATGTTGAAAAGGAAATTCATCTAAGTATTTATTATATGGAGGTTGTAGGTCAAATAAAGGACCATGGCGTTTTGTTTAAGATATCCCCTTCCCCTAGGCGGGCGTTGCCGGCTTTCCCCTCAGGAAGAAGTTTCAAGAGAATATCAAACTCAAATGAGGTCTACAGTTGCATGTATATCCCTGTCAGAAGTTATGTCATACAGCGCCTTGTATTCCCATATTGTCACCCATCTGGTACTGACCAGGTTCAACGTCGTTTAACTTCGGTGATCTAACGAGAAATGGTGTGTCAACGTGATTTGGGCGTAAGATGGTATTCATTGAGCCATAATTGGATAATTTACTAATTCCATTAATAGCAAACATTTTTGATGATAAATAAGTAAGTTTTGCATGCAAAATATCTCATCCACTGTACTTTTTGATTCGTATTCTCAATTTTAGATAGATAGAGACAGTGTTAGATAGAAAGCGGAAGACGCGACCTCTTTCCCCTGTCTCCATATTTTTGTGACATGTACAAATTGTCGGTCATGATCGTCGATCTATTCTATTTATTGTTTTGTAATTTCGTTGAGTCTGCGTATTCCATTTGCCATGATACACATTATGCCTTCTCTTGCGGAATAGCCATTTCTTAAGAATGCAAACAATAAACAGAATGTCTTAAACACAAAAATGTAATGTAATAAAACACTTTGGAAACCACTGAATAGAATAGATTAAGTCTAATTTTTATATATTATCAAGTACTTTTGTGATATTCTTATAAAAACGTTAGATATCATGTTCGAAAGGTATTCCTATAGGATGGATAGAAAAGTGGCATTTTCACATTTTTTTGTCGGTAGCGATACAAAAAAACATCATCAAGCATGCTGCCATCTTAAGAAATCCGTAAACTATTCTATCACATTTCATTAATTAAAAAGATGTTTGTCTTCAGATTTGATGTGTAATATTGAATAGATTCTAACTCTGACATGTGTATTTTGTCATAATCGGAAAACAAAGGAACACATTTTTATCGCAATATGTTCGCGACGCGAATTTAGACTTTTCCCCAGGAATACTCGATGTTGCTCGGCATTGAATGAGGATATCAATGTCTCCCACGATCCATATTTTCTAAAGTAGATGTGGAATGTGATTACGCGCGTACAAGGAAATGGACGATTTTATTGTGATACAGATTAAACACTTGGAACTAAAATTCCACATAGTTCAAACATTATACGAGGAACAGTATATATATATATATATATATATATATATATATATATATATATATATATATATATATATATATATATATATATATGTGTGTGTGTGTGTGAATGGGTCAAAGCAGGCATTGAAGCCTATGTCCCCATGAGAAAATTCTTTGGCAAGCCCCACTCTCCCCAATGGTTCACCTCGGAATGTGCAGCTGCCATTGCTGAGAGGCAACAAGCATTCCGTAAATTCGGGCGCCATAAGTCAGCAACTAATAGACATAAATTTATAGAATCAAGAAATAATTGCAAGGCCGTTATAGGCGAAGCAAAGAGAAGGTTTAATTAGTTAACAAAAACACGCATTCAATCACAGAAACTAGGTACTCGTGATTTCCGGAAAATCTACAATAGTGTAGTGAACAATGGTCAGTCAACGATTCCCCCACTATCAAACCACAATGATGTCGTTTGCACGGCCACTGATAAGGCTGAACTACTTGCCCAGCGTTTCGCTTCTAACTATACTTTGGACTCAGATAACAACCCCCTTTCCTAAATTCCTTTTGCGGACTGAAGCCACACTTGATAACCTGGTCATCACTCCATCCCAAGTCAGAGACATCATAAAAAACCTTGACACCTCCAAATCTTGTGGGCCTGATCTTATCCTTTTAATATTAATAAAGAAATGATCTGCTGAACTGGCCCCTGTTCTCCCCAAACTCTACAATAAATGCCTAGCTGAATATTGCTTCCCCGATAGTTGGACAATTGCCTCTGTGGTATCAGTCTATAAGAATTCTGGGAATAGAATCGATCCTCTGAACTACCGTCCAATCAGCCTATAACCGATCTTTGCTAAAATCTTTGAATCCTTAATCAATCTAGCGATGGTACGGCACTTGGTTAATGCTAAACTTCTATCTGACCGCCTGTATGGATTTAGACAAGCACTATCTACTTCAGACATCCTAACGGTCATCTCTGAACACATGTATCATACACTCGACACGGCAGGTGAAGCTAGGGCAGTAGCACTTGATATATCCAAGGCCTTTGACAAGGTATGGGACAAAGGGCTTCTACTGAAAATACGCTCATACGGTATTACTGAGCAATTACTTAATATAATTAGATCCTTCCTAACCAAAATAAAAATCCAGGTTGTCCTCGATCGCCGTTCATCTAAGCTACATGACATGAATGCTGGTGTACCACAGGGATCTATCCTTGGACCATTATTGTTCCTGATCTATATAAACGATCTCCCTGATGACATAGAGTCTGAGATTGGTTTATTTGCTGATGACACCACGCTTTACTCTCGCCATGTTGGCAAAACAGACACGATCATATCCGAGGCAATGGCTGAATCCTTAGAAAATGACCTCCAGGCTGTAGTGGATTGGGGTCATACAGGGTTGGTAACTTTTGCCTCAAAGACAAAGCTCCTTTCCTTCAATAACTACAAGAAACCGCTCCAACCACAGATTGTCATGGCAAATACCCACTACCTGAGAGTTCATCATTCAAACTCCTCGGCCCAACCTTCACAGGTAACATGAATTGGAACAAATACATTGAAGACATTGCCAAGGCTGCCGCAAAGAAGGTTGGCTCCCTCTACCGTGCTAGCAAACTCCTTACACCTGACATTATTCTGTATCTCTACAAAGCCACCATCCGCCCATGCATGGAGTATTGTTGCCACATCTGGGCTGGTGCATCATCTACTAGTCTCTCCCTCCTTGACAAAGTCTAAAAAAGAGTCGCCAACCTAATAGGTCCCTCACTGTCAACAAAGCTCCAGTCCCTGTCCCATCGCCGCAATGTAGCACCCTTGTGCTTGTTTTACAAATACTTCAATTGATTGTGCTCCGATGAATAGGCTGTTCTGGTGCCCCCTCGACGTAAGTTTACTAGACCAACTCGACAATCAACTAAATCCCATCCATTCACTGTTTAATTTTTCAATGTAACCACTACTTATTAATTCATTATCGTATATATGCTTACTAGCCTCAAAAATACTTTTACTTGAGAGTTTATTAATTCTGGAATTAATATTATTAGGGATTTGATGATAATGCGTTTAAGATGATTAGATGTATTTTTGTGTGTGATTATCCTTGTTAAATGGTTTAGATGTTTTTTCTTTTCAATTGAGTGTAATGTCCAACAATTTTACTTCGTTACAGTTGGAAGTAATTTCAATCTTCAAACCTAAATACTTGAATGGTTTATTTAATTTTTGTGTATGGGCCATTACTATTAGGAACGATGATCAATCCGTCATCCCTATACAAGCCAATCAAGTTAGGGTCTACAATTCTACTGATAGTATATATATAATATAAATTCCGATTATGCCTGAAATTTGTGCTGAAACAAAGGCCCCTATCAGAACGTCAAAGTCGCTACTATTTTTCTTAATCCAATTGTCTCGATTGTTGACTAAAATGGATCTGCGACAAGCCACAATTATGTTGACTGGTTCCTCTGAAATATCCGAGAAACTCTTAGCATAATTCATGGTATTGATTAACAATTCTTTCGAGATAGAAGAGTAAAAGTCTATTATGTCGAACTGAATAAAGGAGGCTCTCCCTTTATTTTCCATTTCTTTGAACCATTGATTTGTGTCCGTTGAATCCTTCCATAGATTAAACTGTGTAATATTTTCTTGGCCACATGTCCTAGTTCAGTTTTAGTTGTGTTGATTAATCTGGTTTGTTTATTATTTTGGAAGTTTTTCTTGTGGTTCTTGATTACAATATAAGCATTTTGCCTGTCTATCTTACCCACTCTGTCTTCGATCTTTAATTTCGAGGACAATACTCTTGTCTCATCATTAATTATATATTCGGTGCTATGAATGTCTTTTTTTATATGTATTAGAACTGTTATCTTTGATTAAATTATTATATTCGATTGTGCACATTTTATATATGTTGGTTGATCAATCAGTTTTCACTAGTTTAAATAAATCTACTTCAAATGGTTTGAGTATCTCTATGGGTTTAGCTGGATTTACGCTTCTGAAATTATACATTTCTTTTTGTTCATTTATAGGTTACGCTTTTAAGAAGAAGTATGCTTTCCACCTTAATCTATTAATTAAGTCCGTTATTCTTTCCGTTAAGGAGAAAGTAAACCTGTTTAGGCTGGAGTAAGGAATGTTCTTTAGTGAATAAGACGGTGTAAACTTCTCCATTCTTGGTCCAAAGTAATGCTGAGATAAAGTAAATTCTCTACTCAAAATCCTGAGAGAGCTCAACTCATGTGAGGCGGGGAGCCAATATTGTGTGCAGGTTCGAATGATTTCGATGAGAATCCGAGTAAGAGAGCTCAATCTACATTTAAACAGAGCATGAATAAATTTTAAAGAGGAAAAAACTAGACACACCTTCGGGTTGTACACATTATAACTTATTTCGACCTAGATCGGTCTCATCAGATGTATAACCAACCGCATTTAGAACATAAATGAGAAAATGTCAGGACCGTATTGAAAGTAAAGGAAGAATACAAAGATTCGTATATTAGTGGTCGTTATAATGAAGAGGGACTGGGGGAATGGTAAAAGGCCACGGTGACTAATTGTAATTAGCTATGATAATAATCATTATAGAAAAAGGGGGTGGCAAAGGCAAAGGCAAAAGATAAATCCTCCTTTTTTAAAAGAAAATGAATTCCATTTTAAATGTAGAAAGGGAATTAAAAATGTTTACGATTAAAAAACCAATTGGGAGATATAATTATAAAAGTGTGTGGAGTATGATACAATGCGAATATTCGGATTAAATTTACGAGTATTTACGCTTAAAAGTTTAATTAATTACAAAAATACGAGGTATGTTACATTGCGGAGATTACGATTAAAATTACGAGTGATCAGGATTAAAATTAGTATTGAAAGTTAATTGATTATAAAACAGAAATCCACGAGGGTAGCATGCTTATTGTCCGTCCATGACTGGGAGAAGTCTTCAGTAATTTGCAATTCTTCGTATCGAGGATTGAACCTTCAATTCAAGATATAAAAAAATCGGGTATAGCTGACCACATATAGAGGGGAAAGGGACACCATCTACCCTTATGGGACGAAATCAACATTATAGATAGAGAAGAACGGTTAAGAATAAGACGAATCAAAGAAGTAGCGCATATGTTGGGCAATAATGACTTACTTAGCAGACCTAGTATAGAATTTAATACAATATGGGAACCATTAATTATAAATAATAGATAAAGTTATAATATATATATATATATATATATATATATATATATATATATATATATATATATATATATATATATATATATATATAAACAGTGATATTTAGCAATAAAAAAGTACTGACATATAGTAATAAGTAGTAAGGCTACACATAGAAAAAACAAGAATAGGTTTAAGGCTCCCAAAATTAACACTAGAACTTTCCGCAATGACCTGTGGCGCAGTGTATATAGTACTAACTTAAACTTAGTTCTATGTTATAGTCATTTGAACGTTATATCTACGAAGAATTGCGAATTGCTGAAGACTTCTTCCAGTCATGGCTGACGGAACAAGAGAATGATATGGATTAAATAAAGGGTTCCGTTCGAAATTCCGTCCAGATTCCCGTTTACAAATTAATTAAGATATGTATTCCAGGAAACAATAAACGCAGCGGATTTAGTTCCCATAGAAAAAAACACGAAACTTGCTCGAATGTATATACAAATGTATATACAAAAATGATCCTCCCCTTACATTCTAAAATAATCCTTCTCTTTTTTCTTTCCACAAAGTTTTGCATGGTGTCCTCACGTGAGCGCCTAAAAGAAGGATAATCTAATTGAGGGCAGATTTACTGATTTCAATAATATCAGCACTATTTCATTTTTCTACGATTGACCAAGAAGGCTTATGTTCACGTCCTTACTAAACTAGAACATTACATTTTCCTCATCGTCGATTCTGTGACCTATTTGCGTTACCGCATTTTGCAAGCCATTATTTATGTATGATTATTGGTTCGCATTTTTCGTTAAAAAGTTAATGAATATATTTATACAAGAAAATCAATAAATGCAGCGAATTTAGCTCCCATAAGAAAAAATACTAGACTGGCCCGAAAATAGAGTATCATTTTACATTGAATTTATATGCGAAAACGATGCCCTGTTCATTTCCTAAAATGTTCTTTTTTTTTCTATCTACTAAGTTTTTCATTATCGCCTAAAAATTTTTTTTCTGGGAAGCAGGGTGAGTGTTCAGATTTATTTATTTAAAAAAATGTCCGCACTATTTCATCTTTTCTAAGATTAATCGAGAAAGATTATGTGTACGTCCTCACTAAACTATAACATTACATTTTGTTTTCATTAGTCAATGAGAATAGTAAAAAGAGGTTTATAAACACTATTGTACTGTCATACTCATCGCAGTGGGGTTCTTTTTTTCAAATATAATACTGCCCAGCTGCTTCTCGAATTAACTTCTTTTTCTTAAGCGGGGGAAAATTACAGTTTATTTTTTCGGGATTTTTTCTTTAATTGAGATAATTATTTTATATTTTTCTCGGGCAACACCGGGACACAGGCCTTTCTTATGTTTTATATGTATATTTAATTAAATGTAAGCAGCTACCTATAATTCCAGTTCTATTTATGATATTTATATTATTAGTTATGATTTCTATTAATTAAGTTAGACACATATCATATATCTTACGTTTATTTGACAAATACTTATTAGCTTTAACACATATTGACCATTCCATGGTATACTTAACTTTTTTATCATTAAGTTCGTTTATATATGCAGTTAATAAAGTTGTAAATACAAACTCTAAAGGCTTTTTTATGAAATATGGTTATTATACCTATATTTAAATAGGACGACAGTCGATCCTATCTATACAGATGCTTGATTTTTTTCAATAACGTAACAATTATATATTAAACCTGATTCCAGGCATCACCATTTAATGGGAAAGGCAAATTTCATTTTCCTTACGGTAATATTTTGTATTCATTCTTTGATTTTGAGTCATTAATAACTTTTAATTTATTTAATTTACATCTGTTTGATGATGAAATATTGTGTTTTCATGTATTATAATTCATTAAGATACTTCTATTTTTTATTATTTAATATTCTACTGAAAGCTTCATGCTTTTTACACTTATTATACACTATATTATAAAATTCCTTGGGTATATCCGTCTTAACCGTTACACAATATGTGAGTAAAGTCAAGATGTGTTTCTCCTATTTCTTTTATTATTATCATTATTCTTATCAATGCCATTTTATTATCACTATTATTGTTATTATTATTATTATTATTATTATTATTATTATTATTTATATTAGTATTGTTATTTATAATGTTCTTCCTATTATTGTTCATATTAACGTATTCTATATTATTCACATCGTTATTATTTATCATATTACCTCGACTAACATTCTTCTCTTTTATAACCACTAGAGTTATATTAACTTATTTCTTTCTTTTTCTAAATATCATATTAAATGATACCAGTCAACCTTTATATATATATATATATATATATATATATATATATATATATATATATATATATATATATATATATATATATATATATATATTTGTGTGTATGTGTGTTATAGATACTGAATTAATATTACATTAATTAACGGAAAATCCGGAAGAAATAATTAGGTATAATTAATATTGAAATATGAATTTTCTATTGACTAGTAAACGGTATAAGTATCTAATAACGACTGAGGCGCGTACAAGAACTAAAAAGAGAAAACGAAATATCTTTAACGATGTATCAAATTATTCCAAATTGGCATTTAATTAAGCTTTAGACAATTATTTTCAAACGAATATTTTGTTTCATTTAAGTACTTCAACTGCGTACTTAAATTCCTGTTTTTTAGCTGAAAATGTCCCTTTGCAAATGTTATCACTATTTATATAAAGTTATGTATGTATTTATTAGATTTTTGAATGTGAGGTGATATATATAATTATTTCAACAATCAGACAACGCCGCAGCCCACAACCTACGAAAGAAACAAACCGGAAGTATTAGACTCGAGTTTCGCCCTCTTTTGGGGTCATCAGTAAAACACAACTGAGTTCGGATGTGTTCTACTGATGAGCCCAAAGGAGGGCGAAACTCGAGTCTAGGACTTCTGTGATTGTGGAAATAATTGTATGTATATATGTTTATATATTTGTAGGTGCATGATTCATTGCTAAACACATTAACCGAACATTATAAATTATAGAAGTCAAAGTGCTAGGATATTGGATATTTTATTTATTTCATGCTAAAGAGTAAAAAAGTAGTGGAAGCCGTTCGTGAATATTTATATACCTCCAGTGTTTGTGAAGTTTAACAATAAGTATTAAACATCAATTACTAAATATTCCGAAAATGTTCAGTTTCTTTTGAAATATTTTAAAGTAGATTAAGTCGCATAATATATCCACAACCTCACATTTAAAAATTCAAATATTTCAGATATGCATTGAATTTGATCCATAGCCATTACACGACAATTAAATGAGACTCCCTAAATTTAGATTTCTTCTAAACACTCCTTATGCTAAAGCCTTTAATTTCAGACATTTTCTTGAATATAAAAATATAAAAAAGTGGATTTTGTTCAACATTGCACCTTTGTATCTTGATTTTCATCTTCGTAAGGAGACATAAAAGTATTGCAAAACTGTTCTGTTTGGGGAATTCATTTTACCTGTCCTGTGACGGGTATTTTTCTAGTCATATATAATGTAGTGTCATTATTATGTTCAATCCGTTCAAAGCTGCTCTGCTTATGCCTGTGGGGGCAATTTATGGAATTTATGACAGTTTTACTTATCTTTGACTCGTGTGATGTTCTTTTTTTAATGTTTAGTTTGTTTCTTTTTGAACTTATCCGTGGCTTGTTAGCGTTTGCTGGTTATGTGGAATTGTTTCCGCATTCGAGTATTTTCCTCAAGGTTTTTACAACATTGCCGTACGTCTCAATTATTACCTCTAATTTCTCCATGTCATTTCTGGATTTTACAAGACTGTTTCTAGTGCTCTTACAATTATTGGTATTATAGTGATTTTGTTCATGTTTCATACAACTTTCAGTTTTTTCGCAAGTTCTATGTATTTGTTTATTTTTTGCCTCCTTGGTCTTCACCATATGATTTGCTAGGCCGGCAAGTTTTAACAAGTTTTCTTTCCTTTTTGTTGACTATCATCACGTCTTGTCTCCTTGTTTGGATGCATTTGTTTGTTCATACTTCCACTAGTGCAAAGGTTTCAGTGGATTGACCCACAATACAGTCGTGTCTGTTTCTGTTTTCATCCTGTATTTTTAGCTGCATTCGCTTCGTATTTGTCCATTTACAGTTTTCTTTCTTTCTGTTTCCGGTCATTGGTATACTTCGCGCGCAATACATTGTGCATGTTCATCAATTTTCTAAATTTTTTTATCCAGGTCTTGAGGTGTCCAAAATATATAACTATCGATATTGCTTAGGTGTTTATTCCTTTTATTATATTTGTACAATATATTTTTGTTTCCAAGAGTTTTCTTTGTTCTTCTAAAGTTTTCTTTTCCAATCTTCTATTTCATGTTTTCTGATTCAATGGCGTCAGCTATTCAACGTTTCCCTTTTTAATCTCCAATAGTGCATACTTTTACATTCTAAATTCGATTCTAATATCCTTGCTGAAGATTTTGTTTTTATTTTTGGTTCTTTTTTTATTCTTTTTAAAATTGTCTAAGGTCGTCCATATATATATATATATATATATATATATATATATATATATATATATATATATATATATATAAGGTGATTTATTTAAAAAGATTTTGTCTGTGAATTCGTGTCTGCCATTGTACCGTCTGGATATTATGTTAAAGGAAATCATAACAATGATAAAAAGTAGTGGCGATAGAGAGTATACCTGAGAAACGCCTGTCTGTATTTTTATCTCTGTCAGGTATTCTCCTCGAGTATCAGTTTTTGTGTCCATTGTTTTCTGCATAAAATTTATAATTTTTGGCAGATATTTTGTACTCCCTTCAGCATTTAATTATCTAGGCTTAGGGGACTCAGCCGTGGACTTTCTTGTAGTCTATGCCTTGAGTATGTTCCTATATACGTTTTACTTCCTTCGGGATATTTTTGTCGATATATATAGCAGGCTGCGTGTCTCATTTGTCGCTTTCCGGTGTCTTTTCTCATCCTCGGAGAGAAGTCGGATATTAAGTGAGTGATATATCTGTTCACTCAGTTGTGCCGTTAAATTTGCAGGTTATCGGTTTGTAATCTTTTCAGATTATCCCCTTCTCGTTGTCGTTTTGTATTTATGTGGTTCTTTCTTAAGTCATCCACTGTAGTATCTCCGGTTGCATGTATACATCTACTTAAGTTTTATGTTAGCTTTTCATTTTCTGGGGGCTGTCATGAGTATTTCCTAATTAATTAAGGTGTCTGTCTATTCTTCAATTTCATAGAAGGTATTTAAAAATATTTTTAGCCATTCGGTCTTTCTATAGTGGTCTTGTCGCTTTCCCCATATGTTGCTTAGACTAGTTTTGTTCCTTATGTTCTTCCGTTTACGTTTTAAGAAAAACTGTCTTTCATTGTTTATAGAGGTTCTACTTTATACAGACTTGGTACCTTCATATATTAAGTTATTTAGGTATGTAATAGTATATGTTAGGTTGTAGAGGAGAAGTCTGATCACGTTTTCCTTATCTGATATTACTTTCTTCTATTCCTCGTTCTTTGGGGACGGGAGCTTCGTTTAATCCTCGTCCATACTTTCTGCGATGTATTCAATTTCTGCTTCTTCTTCTTCTTCTTTAGTGATTTCTGTTATCTCGTAGTCGTTGATTTCTGTCATGTTTCTGTTTATCTTCTGCCACTAGTGGTGCTTCCTGTTACATCGCTTACCTTTTATTTTACTTCTACTAGTTTTAACTCTGGAAACCATCGTAAGGACGGGGCTTGCTTGGTATGTAATACTCTGTTCTAGTTCTTTGTAGTCAGTAGACATGCCCCATGTATTCTTTATGTGATTCATGTAGCCTCTGTGTACGGAGTTGCTCTTGTAATAGAATCCCCTCATTATTTTATTTTGTGGTCCATTTCTTCCTCTGTCTTTGAGTTGTGTTGGTCATTTCTACTGACCCGTATTTGGTCCGTGTTATACTAGTACCTTTAATTAGAGGTACTACTTACCTGCATTTGGTGCGTGAGATCTCTTGCCTGTAATTAGTGCGGTCAACATTCGCGGGATGCTGACTGGCCTTATTAGCCATAAAGGAAGCACCTACCGATCATGACACGCAGATCTTTTCTTCCGAGTTCAGCCAGTTACATTATTATATTTTGTCATTTTATTTGTCCGTTATCTGTTCAAAGTGATAGTGGTTATCTCTCACGCCCGTGAAATATAAGGTGCATTAACACACACGTATAAAAACGGGGGAACAGTTTAAACAACACCGGATACAGCTAGACAATGGCTGTCAAACTTAGAGATGCTTAGATAGAAAGATGAAACACACGAGAAAGTTTCTTCTCCTTTCTCGATCTTCCCATCCTCATTGATCTTTCACGACTATGTTGTGTGGTATCAGCCGATGCTACTGCCATCACTTACTTAGAGGGGGTGGGCAATTTATGAAATTTCTTGCAGTTTCTGTTCCTTCAGTTCATGTAATGGTGTTTTTCCAATGGTTTTGTTGTCTTCCTATTGTAACTTCCATGTAACTGGTTACCGTTCGTAGCTTATGCGGGTTAGTTTCCGCATTCGAGGATTTTTCTTAAGATTGCAGCTGTTTTCATTTTTGCCATCCTTTGTATGGTCTCAGTCTTCCCTTTGATTCCAATTTCTCTCAGTCTTTTTCCAGGTTTTTTTGGAACTGTTCCGAGTGCTCCTACAATTGTTGGTATTGTATTGACTTCATGCTCCATATCCCTTTCAATTCTCTGGCAAGTCTCACGTATTTGCTTCATTTTTCTGTTTCCTTGATCTTCACTCTGTGTCTGCTGGAACGGGGGAATCTATAATTTGGCAGGATCTTTTTATCTTGTTGACTATTATGATATCCAGTCTTTTTGAATGTTTAAGTTTATCTTTTTACACCTCCATGTCCCAAAAGATTATGTGATTTTCATTTTCCAGTACTGTCTTTGATTGATGTTTGTACCATTTGTCTGCGTGTTCGAAATGCAGTCGTTGCATAGTTCCAAGTGTACTACTTTCTCCTAGCAGTAGTGTCTGTTCTTGTACTCTTCTAGCGCTAGTTTGCTGCATTCATTCACTTATGTGATTTACTGTTTTGTCTCTTTGTCCGCAAAATTTGCATTTACTGTTTTTCTGGGTTTTATCTATTTTAGCTTTAATGTAGTTTTTCTTAATCGCATAGTTGTGTGCAGCTGTCAGTAGAAATTATGTTTCTCTGTTCAAGCGTCTTTTTCTCAGCCATGTCCAGGAATGTTGGTGGGTCTCTTCTCTTGTCATCGTTATGAAACGTTCATGTAGTTGTTTTTCTTCTCACTTTTCTTTTCTTGTTTTTTTGTTTCTGATTGCGGTTCTTCCCGATTTGCTCATTGGGACGGTGTCTCTTGCTGCGGTGGTCAGTCTTTCTATATTCTGGGTTATATATTTCTTCTGCTCTTTTTTTTGTATCTTTCACACAGTCTTCTATACTTTCTAGTATTTTTACCATTCGTTTTCTTTCACGTAGAGTCTGTCCGTATCGTCTTTTGGGTGTATTGTGTTGTACATGATCATTAATTTCTAGTCTTCTGGTCAAAGTGCCTGAGTACTTCTTTAGTCCAGCCTATGAATGGTCCAGAGTATCTTATTAGTGATGCTGACCATGTGATTATTCCGTTTACTAGAGTTCTGCTATATAATTTCGTTTCTAAAAGTTTTTCAGCATTCTCTTTTATTTCTGTAGATTTGATGGTGTCTGCTTCTAGAACTCCACATTTTTATACCTATCTTGTTAGCCTAGTGCCTTCATCTCCTCTTGTCTCGGCAGTTCCATGCCCTCTATAGTCTTCAGTTTTCACCTTTTCATCTCTAGCAGTGCACACGTTTTCATTCCGAATTCTATTTGAATGTCCTGAATGAAGATTCTTGTCATATTTAATCAGCTGCTTCAATCCCTAGTTGTTTTTGAAAATAGCTTCTGGTCGTTGATCTACATGAGGTGGTTTATTCTTTGTTCTGTGTCTATAAACATGTATCCGATATCACATTTCCTGAGTATGTAGTTTAGTTGCATCATGAATATTATAAATAGTAGTGGTGATAGGGAGACCTTTTGGAAGATGCCTCTTTGTATTTTTATCTCAGTCAAGTGTTGTCATCCAGCTATCAGGTCTAGTATTCATGTCCTCATTGCTTTCTTAATGAGATTAATAATCTTTTCGGGTATCTTGTACATTTTTAAGCATTCAATTATCAATGCTTGAGGGATTCTGTCGTGGGTTTTCTAGTTGTCAATCTATGCAATGGATATGTTCTTTTTTCTGCTTTTTACCTTCTTCAAGATCTTTTGATTTATGTATAGCAGATCATGTGTCTGCATTTTTCCTTTCCAGCATTCTATTTGTTTCTCGAGGAGCAGTTCAGGATTGTTCAGGGAGTGGTAGATTTGTTCTGCTGTTTTGATTTTTCACATTGTTGGTAAACAGGTTATTGGTCTGTAGTTGCTTTGGATCGTTCAATTTTGGGCGTTTTTTTGTATTAGCATTGTCCTTCTTTTGGTGATTAATTATTATTATTATTATTATTATTATTATTATTATTATTATTATTATTATTATTATTATTATTATTATTATTATTATTATTTTCTAATTTATTTCACACAAATATTATCATGGATTGCTCACTGGCGACAGCAATAGCTGTTTCTTGGAGTCTGATGGACAAGATTCTACATATTTCCAATAATCTTTGTTTCTATCGATACCCTTTGCAGATTAATTTGCGTTATCGCAACCGCGTTTGCCATTGATTTCTGGTCGTTGTTTGTCCACGACTTTGAGTCACAACAAGGCTTCTCAGGAATCCAGCACTCCTCGATCACTTTTCTGCCCCTCCTCGTCCTCATTGTCTTTCATCCTTATCGATCCGTCACGACACTTTTTGTGGAACTAACAGATTCCGGTACCACAACATGTGTCTGCTGTCTTTGTGTGTGTGGGTTTGTATGTGTGTGTGTGTGTGTGTGTTTCTGGGATGGTCAGATTATGCGATTTTTCAGTTTCAGTTTCAGTTACATTGGTTTCGTATAATTTTCCTTGTAGCTGTGTTAACAAAGTTTTATTCTATTTCAGTAATCCTGTAATTAATCAACATTATATGATCATGTGAGTTGGTTTCCGATCGCGAGGTTTTTACTTAATATTTCAGCTGTTTTCTTCAGTGTTGTGTTTTGAATGGCCTCTATATTCCAATTTCTTCTAGTCCTTTTTTCTAGTTTTTGCGAAAATGTTCCTACTGTTCCTACTAGTATTGGTAATACAGGAACCTTATTCATGTCTCATATTACCGTTAAGTATTCGGAAAGCTCCATATATAGCTTAATTGTTCTGCTTCCTTGGTTTTCACTCTGGATGTGCTGGGCCGGTGAAATCTACGAATTAATATATTTTAATTCTTGTTGACTATTATTACGCCCGGTCTTCATTCTTGATTGGGTATGTTTGTTTTCATTTCAATTTTCCATAAAATGTAATGTCATTTAATTTTTTTAATACTGGAACCGGTTTATGCTTGCACAATTTGTCTGGTTGTTAAACGCGCATTTCTTTGCATAGTTCCTACTGAACCACATTCGCCAACAAGTAATATCTGTGTTTATATTCATCTTTAACTAATTTGCTGCATTCACTTATAATGCAGTTTACAGTTTCATCTATTTGTCCACAGAGACTACATGACTATGTTCCTGCATTTTATCTCCTTTTCTTTGATTAGTCTTATAACTCTTACCATTTTGCTTTTCTCACCTTTTCGTTTCCAACTTCACTCCTCTTTCTATTGTTCACTTTGTACTTTGGGCTTATGTATGTTTCTACTTCTTTTATCATATCATCCGTGTAATCTTCTATACTTATAAGTCCTCTTCTCGCTGAACTCCATTTTACATTGCGTCGGTAAGTATCCACATTCGGGTATAGTACATTAGTGATTGTCATTGGTTTCCTAGTTCTGTGGTCCAGGTGCCTTAGTTCTTCTTGTGTACAAGCTATCAAGAATTTAGGATATCTTCCTGGAGATACTATAGACAATGTCTAAGTATTTATTCCTTTTATTATAAAGAAAGTAGAAAGTGGGCGTTGGGTTTACTTTCGTCAGCCTCGTTATTCTCGCTTCCTTTATTTTGTCCTTTAGTCCTCACATTCCATGAGCGATGTTTCTGACAAAGGGGTAAGTGGGAGAATTACTGTTTTGGGGCCGAAATCTATCCATCTAACATTTATTGTTAGCTAGTTTTTGACATTGAAGTAGTATTTTTTTTCACTCCCTACATCAAGTTTTGAGCGATTTCCATTAAAAAAATGAGTTTTTCTTCATTATTTACATTCATGTTCATTTTCGGACATTCCCACTAAGAGTTCTCACAAAGGTCATCATCAGTGATTCTGCTCAATAATTACGGAGTCTCTGCGTGTTTATTATTTTCGTCTTAGCAACAGCAGAAGCAGCAGCAGTCGCAGAATTAGTAACACTTCCACATCCTCTGTGGTATTCTGCTCTCTAATTATAAATCCTCTACGTGTTTTTTTAAATTTTTAAACAATAGAATTAGTAGAACTAGTAGTGGAAGCAGTAGAAGTAGAAGTAGTATTATTGGCAGTAGTAGTAATAGTAAAACTTCTCCCACCCTCTGTGATATTCTACTCAATAATTGTGGAGCCTTTACGTGTTTATTATTTTTGTATTAGACACAGCAGCAGTAAAAGTAGTAATAGTAGTAGTAGTAGTAGTAGTAGTAGTAGTAATAATAATAATAATAGTTTTAGCAGAAGTAGTAGTAGTAGTAGTAGTAACACTTCCCCCAACCTCTTTGGTATTTTGCTCAATAATTATGGAGCCTTTACGTGTTTATTATTTTTGTATTAGACACAGCAGCAGTAGAAGTAGTACTAGTAGTGGTAGTAGTAGTTATAATAGTAGTTTTAGCAGCAGTATTATTATTATTATTAGTATTATTAGTATTAGTAGTAGTAGTAGTAGTAGTAGTAGTAGTAGTAGTAGTAGTAGTAACACTTCGCCTAACCTCTTTGGTATTTTGCTCAATAATTATGGCGCCTCTACATGTTTATTATTTCTTGCATTAGCAACAGTGATAGTAGTGGGAGCAGTAGAAGTAGTAACAGTAGTATTAGCAGTAATAGCAGTAATAGTATTAGTAACACTTCCCACGTCCTTCAATGATATTCAGGTCAAATTTGTTCCAATTATGTCGAGTAGTTTTGTCGATCCTATAAGTGACCAAAAGAAAGCCAAATAGAAAATGATCAATTTTTATATGGATTTTTTATGTTTATACAACATTATTTGAGCAATTTTTACATCATAAAAACAATGATGAAACTTCAATATGTTGGGTTTTAGTTGATGATTAAGATGAACTTGTTTTTATATGTACTATTTCGTTGTCAAAGTTGCAATAAAACATGCAACTGAAGAAAGTGCGAGTGACGCAATTTTTAACGACATGGGCATTGCAATCGATAGACGTAGTTTAAAAAATTGCGGAAGAATTGATAGCCATGAGAGCTATTAGAATGCCCACTTTCTCTCAGCTACATGTAAAATGATAGTTCACTGTGACTCCGTTGGCCTTTTTAAGTGTCTTATTTTTCATCCTGCTTTGTATACAGTAACAACCCTCACTAAACGATGAACATTTTAGTCGCTGATGGACCAACTATGCGACAGATGGTACTGGATTACATAGTAAAGTGTTATTTACTAATGTGATGGTGCGAGGGAGACTTTATGGTATCACGGTTGCTGTGACGTCACGTGCAACAACGGAGACAATCTCCTTCTATTTTCCGGTGTTAGTCAAAGGCGTGTGACACTTTCACCGATGCAAAGTCACCATCGCCACCCGACCCTCGTGGGGGTTGAGTATGTAAATATGTTGACAAAAGATACCACGGTTCACGCGTTATTTTTTCTCTGAGGTCGGAAGCACAAACACGCACACATATATAGATATATTCAGTTAAAGATCCTGTTTAATTTCCAAAATAAGTGACAATGTAAAGAATGTACAATCAATCTTATACTGTAATCTGCTCTGTTTTCACAGACTAAAAGAGCTGTAATAGTAACCAAATAGAACTACTAATCTTAATTATCTATGTATAAAGTTAGGCATGTGTATATATTTATTTATTTCCATGTACAGGATAGCTATGAAAATATATTTATGACAATTAAGCTACACAGACGCTCCCGCGTTTCATTCGGGGGGTGGGGAATCCTCAGGTTAAAATGCATGGAGTTATTTTTGCCGGGTGTTTTTATATACACCGCTAGCTAGTTAACCAATTAGATTCTGTGTTGTTCTCTCGGCCAATCGTTGGGCTTCCCACTAACAAAGGTCTCGTTAGTGTTACTTCTTATATCCTGTTCTATTGTTCTGTTTTCTATAAATTGGTCTATATTCTATTTCCTTTGTTATGTATGTATATATATTATATATATATATATATATATATATATATATATATATATATATATATATTACGAGGGTGTCTTTTCGTTTTTAGGCCATTTGGCTTGTAGAAATTTTCTTTTGTGGATACATCGTTTGAAAACCCCAGTTTTGTGGTTCATGCAGATAATGTAAGGGTAATTGATTGTCTGTAGGATCTTGAATTAAAATACATAACTCACTGATAATCCTATTCGTACATAAGTTATAAGGAATCTACATCATATGTAAAATATAAGGTCTATTACCCCCGTCACAAAACCTTTCTAATTATTATATAAGTGTTCCCTTATATACAATATAAGCACCAGATATATAATATTATGCTTATCACATCTACATTTCCCCTACCAACCCAAATATAACCTGGACTCGAACCGTCGTAATCCCTACTCATCACAAATAACATAAATTATTAGATACCTTATCATATTAAAAAAAAAGGTTTTAAACATTTAAATATATAAAATGCATTAAATATTACTAGTTAAATACCTAGAAATATATTTATGGAATAACCTTAAATAAAAAGGAGAACAACTATACATGACTATGATCTATACCATACCGATTCATGCTAACCCTCCGATGGGCTCATAAACGTTATTAGATATACACTAACAGAGTTAATTAAATACAAGAATCCCACACAAATCCATACAGGCACCACACATAATCATAGCAAGCCTATATTCACCCTTCCACTTATGTTGATATCTCTTAGGAAACCATTTTTACTGATGAAAATACCACCTCTATTAAAACAAAGCCCATCCATTATTACAATAGTTTTATACTCAAATATACCTTCTATCCCAAAATGATAAAAAATAATATAAATATAACACATAAACACTTTAATAGCAGAAATACACTCAATCCAAAATCTAACCCACTCACCGATTAATAAACTACACCGCACACCATCACCTCTAAATATGAATATATCATTGAAGCAGAGAAACATACAGCATCCATTATTAACAATTAAGTTATTCTAAATAATACTTAGTTACGATTAAAAACCATATAAACATACAATCCACCCCTATTGACTCAGTACTTTCTACAAAAGGGACGCTCGAGTGAATTACCCGGAAAACGTTACGGTGATCTTTGAACTCTATTCTTCGATTTGTTTTCTTATAGTGAGTCGCTGATAATTTGAATGGGCTCTAACGATTTTTTAATAATAAATAATTTGTTTATATATATATATATATATATATATATATATATATATATATATATATATATATGGAGTTCCGCAAACTCCTTAACAACCACAAACAAACGATTAGGGACAAATCCACACGATATCCAGTAGCCGAGCATTTTAATCTCCCAAACCCCTCCACAGACGACATGAAATACATCCTTGTAGCTTCCAAATTCGGATCACTACAACACAGACGTAAATATGAGACAAAATTATTCTGAAAATAAACACGCATACCTCAGGACTAAATATAGACCTGGGACTTCTCAATAGTTATTATTTCTACAAACATACTAACTGACTGACAACATTTTCCAACAGGCAAAAAACAAGTGCATGTTACGATGAGATGCTAACATCTTCCCACTTTAAGAGTCCCAATATCCACTTTCTGTTTGTTTGTTTATTTTATTTTTTATACTTGCCAGGTCCACCAGTAAATTGTATTAATTCATCTGTCGTTCAACATTAATCTCTACCCCCCTCTCTCTCTCTCTCTCTCTCTCTCTCTCTCGGTTTCCTTCTCTCCATATATATGTTTGTGGGTGTACGTATGTGCATATATATACCTATACACATGCATCTGCCTATACCTCTCCCCCTCTCTCTCCACATAAATATGCGTGTATGTGTGGGTACGGATGTGTATGTATGTACATGCATGCATGCTTGTGTATTTATGTATATACGTATATATATGTATGTATATGTATGTATACATATGGATGTGTATGTGTGTGTGCATATGTATTGTTCTCCTTTTAAGTACAACTTTTAAATTATTTTTTATACATAAGAGGCAATTGATATTCCTACACGTCAAAATATAGAAAATAATACAAGATATATCAAAATATATACCTTTCACATTGATTTGTTGTACATACATATATATATATATATATATATATATATATATATATATATATATATATATAGTCATCAGCAAACAACTGTGTCGCTCTATCAGAGCTCTTCAGCGAGACTTTACAAGCAAATCATTTAAGCCGGGATCGAAACTTGACCGTTTATTTGACAGTTGGCGATTCCGGCGATTCTAACAATTAGTCTGTCAGACAAAGCCATGAGTCAGGGAAAACTGCAATTTTTATATAAACATTGTCAACCACATAATCTATATAGGCTCAATCTCACGTCGTTCTCTGCTTAAAAGCCATCAACGGCGTGACTTTTAAGCTTGAATTTTAATAAATTTTATTGGCCTACGAATAGCTTAATTCGTGTAACTACGTCTAGTCCATCTGTTTTAAGGCACATCAACTATATTATGATTATTTAAATCTCAAACACATTATCTTATATATAAAGCAGATCGAGATTTGTCCCCAGTAACGTTGATGGGTATAGCTTTCTTAGCAAACGCTTCATATACAAATCTACTTCAGCATGTACTTAGGCCAATTATTTGTGGGTGATTTCAGAAACTATAGATTTTGTTACTTTCATCGATTTTTATATTCAGGTCCGTTCGATTTTTTTTACTTACGTTACAGGAAATTGGGGGAATTTTAACACTACGATTTATTACCACTGATACCCACGTTCACCCGGAAGACATTTTATAGGACAAACACGTTCGTTATTTATAAATATAATAATTAAAGAACACAGCAATAGTACTTATAAATAGATGAACATTCGATTTAAAACACTTATATGGGTTTCAGGGTTGGGAGCAGGAAATTTTGTTTTGACCTTCAATTTTCCCGAAAAACGCCAGTGCACGAATTTCGCTTGTTTATAATAAACAGATCATTCAATTATATACTGGTGACTATTTCGCACAAAGTTGAGGAGACAACTGAGGGTCCATATCTCTCCTCAGGTGTATTACAATGAAAAAGAAAATCCAATACAATTTCGTAGTCCGAGACGGTATGTATTACGTTAATCAGCAATAATATATATATATATATATATATATATATATATATATATATATATATGTGTATGTGTGTGTGTGTGTGTGTGTGTGTGTTCTACATCTGTAAACGCCTCTATGCGAACTCTGTTAAAATAAAAGCAATTTCTTCATTGTCACGAATTAGATAGTTATTTTTATGGTGACAGAGTAGATACAATTACCCCTCAAAACGTTCTTAACTTTGAATTGCGAGTATAAACATCGAAAAGTAAAGAGGAAAAATATACCATGCACGCTCGTATCCTTACATTTCTCCTACGGTACTTTACAAACTTTATTATCGTGCGTGCATTTTTTTCTTTGTTCGGGTTCTCTTCGAAAAGAAAACTTGTCATTAGATTAGTGAGAAAGACTTCGTTTGATATATATAAAACCATGACAGTTGTGAAATGGTTGAACGAAATATAACGACTCAAAAACGTTAACATTTTTGTTTTTTTTCTTTTTTAGGTGAAACGTTCTTTTATTTCGAAGAGAGGTTATATCATTCTAAAAGACGTGATCAAAAACATTAATTAGAACAGTTCAGGTTAAGCTCATGACTAATCAGTTTGCCGTTATCTTTTTTTTCATTTTCAGATTCACGCAGGCATCTTGAAGAGAAACGGTTCTTTTTAGTCAGTAGGTCAATCGGTATTTAAAGCCTAAGTTTGGCCTTCCACATTTAAGTGTAAAATAGCATTTTTTTTTTTGGCTGAACGTGCATTTAATAGGCATATGTTAAAAATAGACAGTATTCATCTCCAACTACATATGTTCTCTTCTTTGACACCAAATGTTTGGATTTGTGCAGAATCAACGAGCTGATTTATAATACCGTTTCGTTGAATGCCAATATTGTTACATACTCATTTTGTATTTTAATCGAGCGGCCGACTAAGAACGTTACTCCACGTCGTTATCCACTTTACACTGACATTGGTCTCTCTCCTCTCTCATGCTCTCTCTCTTACTCTCTCTCTCTCAGATTTATATATATATATATATATATATATATATATATATATATATAAGAGAGAGAGTCAGAATAATAGAGAGAGCGAAAGCCAGATCTAGAGAGATACGGCCATGGAGAAATATATATACATTATTTTGTTTTATATAAATATTTATAATTTTTACCTACAGACATGTGTTTCATGCTCACACAATATTCAGTGTTAGCAATGATAATTACTGCTGGTCGAAGGATTCGAGCCCAGTTGCAAAGTCTACGTTGACTCTGCAGCCTTGTATTCAACCCCTAGACCACCATCAATTTTCATGAGAAATCTGTCCATATCTATCTGTATATGTCCATATTTAATTCTATCTATGCTGATCTTTCTCTCTGTGTATTTCTCTGTCTCTCGGATCCCAATCCCCTTGCCCCTTGTTTGTGTCTGTCCCTATCACTCGTCCTCCAGTTCCTCTCTCTCTCTCTCTCTCTCTCGCTCTCTTTGTCTATCTCTGTTCCTGTATATCTGTCCTATCTGTTCCTAAGTTTCTCTCTGTGCCTAAATGTTACCATGGATAAGACAGTAAATTGTGACAAAATGTGGTATTACCTCCTACATTCGAAGAAGGATGCGTTAGCCTGAGACGCACAGGTGTTTACGAAACTATGCGGGTATTACAGGTATTTATGTTTCAACACTCTTTTTGGGAGAGTTAGATTTTTCCACATCAAGAATAACCTTTTGTCTAACATTGCCCTCGTTGGGAGGCTTATAAAGAATGACAATATCATACATTAATTCCTCTTTTCGGAAGGTATATGAGCCCTTATTCTTGTTTGTGTAAGCTTCTTGTTCTATAATCTTATATATAAAGTAAAGTGAGATTTTACCGAAATAGCTTAAGAAAAAATACTACATCAAAAATTGTTTCGTCATTCGTTTTCGCTCTGAAAATCTTTTTGTCATGAAAAATAAATCATTCTCGCTCATATTAATCGATTTAGCTATTTAGTATTTATCGATATTTCCTGATTATTTTGTTTTCATTTTATTAAGAGAAAATTGACGGCATCTTCACCCTCTCATTAACATGTACTACGATTGTCTACTATGCCACCGACGTCATTAACACATATGAATTAGGAATTTTTTCAAAAGTTTACGACTAATTATTTTTCTTACAGCAAAGACCAAATATTTGTTAGTCGTATTTTTTCATTTTCGTACACGACAAATACAATTCATATGAGATCAAAAGGTAGAATATTACGGATATGTTACGGATGCGTGCTTTTTTAACGTATTTCTCCCCCAAACAAGGCAGGCTGCCACAGAAGACGTAACGGGCTACTGAGAGTTATGGTGTAAGTTTCGGAGGTCATCCTAAGTTAGGAGCTGTGCAGCGAGATGTCTGTTTACATTAGTTTTACATTTCTGCATGTCGGTACAGTCGGGGAAACAGAGAGCAGTGTGAGAGTTCCAGAGGTCGGCAACACGAGGAAAGAAGCTATTGGAATAGAAGGTTCTCCGGCATCTTGGGACCTCCACAGTGAATGGATGGGACTCAGCTGATTGTCGGGTTGGTCTAGTGTATTTACGTCGAGGGGCTCTAGAGCATCAAGTTAATCGCAGCACAATCAATTGGTCTACTTGTAAAACAGGCACAAGGATGCAACATTGCGGCGATGTGGCAGGGCTGGAGCTTGGTGGATAGTGAGGAGCCTATTAAGTTAGCGACTCTTTTTTGACCGTGTCTAAGAGGGGGAGATAAGTGGATGATGCACCATCCTAGATGTGTCAACAATACTCCATGCATGGGCGGATGGTGGCTTTTTAGAGATATAGAATAATGTTAGGTTTGAGTTGTTTACTAGCACGGTAGAGGGAGATCAGCTTCTTTGCAGCAACCTTGGCAATGCGTTCAATGAATTTTTTACAATTCATGTTACCTGTGAATGTTAGGCCATGGAGTTTAAACTGTGGACTCTCAGGTATAGTGTTACTTGCCATGGCAATCGGTGGTTGAAGAGGTTTATTGTAGTTATTGAAGTAAATGAGCTATATCTTTGCCACATTAAATTATACCATCCATTTATGACCCCATTCTATTACAGAGTGGAGCTTACCATTTAAGGATTCAGCCATCACCTCGGATATGTGCGCGTCTGTTTTGCCCAAATGATGAAAGTAGAGCGTGGTGTCGTCAGCAAGTATACTCATTTCAGACACAATGTCATCAGGGAGGTCGTTTATGATAACCAGGAACAGTAGAAGTCCAAGGATAGATCCCTGGGGTACACCAGCATTTATATATGGTGCTTGGATGAACGGCATATCGAGGACAACGTGGATCTTTCTTTTGGTTAGGAATGGTTTTAATTATATTAAATATTCGTCCAGTAATATCATATAAGTGAAGTTTTATGAGAAACCCTTTATGGCAGACCTTGTCAAAGGCTTTGGATATATAAAGCGCTACCGCCCTAGCTTCACCTGCCTTGTCCAGTGTATGATATATGCGTTCAGAGATGACCGTTATGATATCTGCAATAGACCGTGTTTGGCTAAATCCATACTGACGGTCAGAAAAAGGTTTAGGGTTATCGAGGTGCCTGACTATCGCTAGATTTATTAAGAATTCAAAGATTTTAGCAAAGATCGGCAGTACTGATGGGGCGATAATTCTGAGGATCAGTTTTATCTCCAGAATTCTTGAAGACTGGTACCACAAAGGCAATTTTCCAGCTATCAGGGAAGCAAGATTGTGGGAGGCATTTGTTGTAGAGTTACATGGGGATATATGATTCAATTCCTACTTCGACCCATTCGGTTAACCTATTTGCGCACTGATCAGCAGGGAGTGAGATAATTTCACTCCATGGGGTGTCGCTGATGTGATCTCCGATGGAATCAAAGTCATCCTGCTCGTAGTATCTCGTCGTTTTGAGCAACGGCACATCAGCTTTGTGACGAGTTTATAGGATGATATCAATCATTACCACAATGTGATCGGCGTTCTCGAGAAGACTATGGGCATTCGTCATACAAGTCTCGGGCAGTGAGGTCAGGAATAGGTCGAGAAGTAAGGCTTGCTGGTCCACACGATCATGGAGGCAGGTCGGAATATTACAATCTGTGAGAGGGAGTGTGATAAGGAGAAATTATACATCGAGTGCTTCCATACATTGCATTATATTCATCGTCATAAATGTAACCAGATTATCCCGAGGTGATTGGGGAAAAAGTAGGATAGTAAATAAGAATTATAAACTAGTTGATAACGAACTAAAAGTCAGAATTATGTGTAGCCGTCGTGTTCAGAATGCGACTGCGATTGTTTTGCTAATTTCAAGTTGGAGACTAAAATTTAAAGTGTATTGTTGTAATTCTGAGGTATGCTGATTGAAGAATGTTTCAGAAACAATTACAGACGTACGTCACAGATCAAGAGAAACCGGGAAAAGCATTATAAATGATGTGACAATCAGAGTGAGCTGATGTTCCGCCTGTTACTCCCCACATATTGTTTTGGGGAGTTAAGTGGAGGTCGATATTCTTCTTGCAATAAATTGTAAGCTATATTAACATCGTGTTTTGCTTTTGATGTCTTTATTGCTGCTACGACACCTGTTCGATTTGAAGACCAGTAAAAGAGATGGGGCAACGTTACATTAAAACCTAACAATATCGTTTAAATACTTTGCTCGATTTTACGAAACAAAATTAGTGAAACTGTCATTTATGTGTGTGTACAAAATAATTAAGCGTTCTAAATAATTAATTTGTTTCGAAAAATACAAATAAACCAACTTTTCCTTGCCTAAATCTTTTCCTTCACTTTTGCCTACTTCTAAATCGAAAGAAATAAAAAAAACAACAAAAAACTCGTATTGTTTATATATTTTAACAAAATTAAGACTAACCCCAATATAACCTACACTCACATCCTTTTTTAAAACCCATCTATCACAAAAATAACATAAGTCAGTAGATACCCCATCATATTTTTAAATATCTAACATGATAAATGCATGCATATCACTAATTAAACGCCTAGACAAATACTATCAAACCTCTTTTAAATTAAAGAAATTATATTTGACTAAGACATAACCCACTCTCCATCCTACACAGACCCCATATTAGACTCATAAAATTTATTAGATAAAGCCAACAGAATAAACTAAATACAAAAACCCAACACGAATGAATATTGCAATGATAGATATCCCTTAGATAACACATTTCACTAATAAAGATATACCTTCCTTCATCATCCAGCCACGAAATAGCAGTTTATCTACTCAAATATTGACATACTTTTTTAAAATACAAAACTATTGCAATGAGAAATGCTCGTCGCTCTGACCGACCAAAAATGATCGACAGTAACCAAGTGAAAGTCGTAGTTGAACAAGATTGCCGTTTGACCACCAGACAAATCGCAGATATTCTTAAGATGTCCAAATGGAGTGTGGAAAACGAATAGCAAAAATTTTGGCCAACCAAATATATGCCTCTCTCTGTCCCTATCACGTTCTCTCGCTCTCTTAAGTTATTCTCACTTTCATTATTTATTAATATCTCTTCTCTTTCTCCTTCTCTATATCTCCCTCTCTCTCTCTCTCTATCTATCTATCTCGCCGTATCTCTCTCTCCTTCTCTCTTCCTTTGTCATTGCAAGTGGATTTCGGACGTCTTTATCGAATGTTTCAATGAGATATCGTCGAATGTATTTTATGAAAATATTTTAAATTAAAAAAGGACACATTGATAATCCTACTTGACCCACAAATTAATTAATATTACAATAAATTGTTTACCAAAAACTGCCAGAGGCGAAACTGACGCAGAATATATATATATAGTTTGTCGGTATTAGCTGAACATATAGACAGAAACACACGTAGACAACTGCATTATACATATATATATATATATATATATATATATATATATATATATATATATATATATATATATATATATATATATATAAATATACGTATTTCGTTATGTCAGAACTTAATTAGAAAAGCAAGATTATTTGTGTAGATATCAACGGATATGCGTAGAATAAAGATATGAGAAGTAAAATCAAAGTAGGAAAATGCTGACCATAAACAGCGCAGATGAACACGTCTCTTAGTGATTTAATTACGAAATACAATACCTATTACAAACAATACGATGTACACGAGTATTTGAAGCTACAATTTTACCCATAGCTTCTATCGTTAATTGTCTGTATTTATAATGGAGTAATTGCTAATGCTAATGTATCTGAAGGTAGACGCTTTATTAGAGGGTTATTAAAAGCAAAGAAACTTGGTTACAAAAGAAACTTGATATATGATAATTTTCAACCAGTCATTAAAAGAACGTTTATAATACATTGATAATTAAGTTATTTTCTGTATGTCGCTCTCCCTCTCTATTTTTGTTATATATATATATATATATATATATATATATATATATATATATATATATATATATATATATATATATATATAAATGCATATATATATATATATATATATATATATTACAATTTCTATTTATATATATGGCCTCTCTTCCATCTCTGTCATAAATTATGTAATTCCCCCCTCAATACATAATTATAGATTAAATATGTATTAAATAGACTGTCACTCCCTCTCTCTTAGATTATATTTGAATTGTCGAGTGTGAATTTCCCCTTTTTTTCAGTTTCAAAAATGTAATCATCTAAATTAGATGCTTGACAATACCACAAGGTTGAAATAAATTATTGCATCGATGATTATGTAATTTCGTGTTACTACATTTTATTGTAAGTTGTGTCTTGTTTTATTTTAAGGCATATCAACGCTTTTTCGGTTTTTTAATGCTGACTCCATTTATATTTGCAAAATGAGTTTATGATTGAGCTTCAGAATATTTTGAAATGTTTTACAGATTTGTATTGATTTCTTTTATATGTGTACATTTCGTTAGTAAATAGTTAGCAATCGATTAATATTTTCCTAAGGAAGTTTGGTTTATTGAACTTATAGATATTAGATTTTGAGGTACAAACCCACCATTTGTAGTAAGGACACCAGGATTTCAACTCTGATGTCTTTAAATGGTTCTTTAATAGTACCAACATCGTAGTGTTTTTGTCGCAGACGGGGGGAAATCAACACATTCTAACATAAAGTGTTTCACTGTTTATGGCACGTCACAAGTCGAACACCATGGTGGCTCATTTAGCTGAAGCAGGAATGAATGTGTGGTCTTTGTGTGGCCAATATGGAGTCGACAGAGGATGACTTCATCCCTTCGTGACTTTCTACAGCCCTGACTTCATTCTCCTAGATCAGGTTGTATTGTCAACAATTTATTGAATGTATTACAAAAATTTATTGAATGTATTACTGCTCCATCTAGACTGTTATTTGTTACGAATACTCCAATGTCTTTCTAGAAAAAATTCTAGCTAGAAATATACAAGGGAAACCACTGCCAACAACAGAAAAGAATGGTTCTATTTATCCTTCTCCCATAAGATAAGATGTGACACAAGGTTGGGAAAGTGGGAATTTAGAAGCCAGCGCCCGAGAATTTTAGTGCTCTGGCCATTAAAAATTGTCTGGGCAGCCCCGTCGGCACTCCCCAGTAGGGGCGCCTAAGGCGATTAGCAATAAACTAACCACTTCTCAAAGGTTGAGAAGGCAAAGCCTGGGAGGGTGCACCTCCTAGAACTGCACAGGACGGACAACCGATAGACCGGCGTAAATCCAGACCCGAAAGCCCAGACAATACCGGTCTATTGGGTGGGGTAAAAACCACTGGCTGAACAGAAAAGAATGGTTTATACGAAACGAATAGATAAATGCTAAAGTTTGGACAATATCTCACTCTAACGATGAAGTCAAAACGCTCTATTTCAAGTTAGTTCAACTTTACACAACAGCATACGCTATTTTTTTATGAAGTGCTTATTAATTCATTAGCATTTTGCTTTTTGTTGTTATTATGTTTTATTCAATGTCTATTTCAAGTTAGTTCAACTTTACACAACAGCATACACTATTTTTTTATAAAGTGCTTATTAATTCATTTGCATTTTGCTTTTTGTTGTTATTATGTTTTATTCAATGTCTATTTCAATGTTAAAATGAGAAATAGTTCTGTTTGGGAATATTGTTTCATTTCATGGACAGATGTTTAGCAATTGTGTTCAAATGTTCCTTCCCGGCCTTTTTCTTTAGGAGGACTAACATAATTTTCAACAAGTTACGTTCTATTTCTAAATTGTAATTTACTACTCCACGCACACACGTACCATCACTAAAACAAATGTATTTATTCTTTCTTCTCATTTTTTACGGTCATATTTAAAAAATTAATCAGTTTGCATCGAAATTTCTAAAATGTTAATGTTTCTCTATGCGAAAGTTTTTATTTCGTGTTTCAAGCAAAGTTATGAATTAAACGCTTATTATTTAAAAAAGGGTTGTTTCAAGTATTCTATTTAAACTTTCCGAAGCGGTAGCGAACTGGGAAACCCAGCTAAAAGTATAAACAAAGATGTTAATATAAACAAAGATGTTATGTAGACTTCTGGATCAGAAAGAACAATCCAGTATGTCTGTTAGCGTGGCTACGCTACTTTGAATTAGTAGAAAGGGGTAGATATATTATAAATCATTGTTTCGTAAAAGTATTTTTTGTGGAGAAAACCAGAACAATGTGTGTTAAAATAAATACCATTTATTTTAATCTAAGCTTTCTAAAATTAGAATTTTCTTTCTCAAAGCAAAAGAAAATTCTAATTGTACTAGGAAAATTCTAATTTTAGAAAGCTTAGCTTAAAATAAATGTTATTTATTTTAACACACACATTGTTATGATTTTCATAACAGAAAAATGATACTTTTACGAAACAATGGTTTATAATATGTCTACCCCTTTCTACTGATTATATATATATATATATATATATATTCACTTCCCAACACTAATAAGAGCAATAAGAAAATATAATTTAATATTTATTTATAAAATATTAATCTAATTCACTATTTAAATATTATTTAAGCTCCCGTAAGGTGGAGCCTCTTCTATCTATCCTGATATGTTGAGCAAGGAGTTTCTCCCACTTTCAGCAAAAAATATACTTATCCCTTCTCAAGAAAATGACAGCCACATATTCATCCAATCGTTGAAGACATTTATGATAAATGTGAGATGGAAAGCTTTCCACCACGACCTAAATGTACAAAAATCAACCCAAAACCGACCCAATACAACAAACATCTACCAACCGGAATCCAATCTCCCTTTTGAATCTATATCGAGAATATAAAAATGGAAAGAATGACCGCTGCTCAATATAGCTTGAAAACCATATCCTTCCCCAAACAGAATGACTATTTAGATGAATTCGAAAATGCCCTATTCAATCTCGCGAGGAAAATTAAATTTAAAAACGTAAAAATTTCTCAAACCTGATTGTGAATGAAATCAACAATATTGCTAAGAAAGAAAAAACAAACCCTAATATAATAGTTCCAGCGAATAAAACAAAAAACTATTTTAAACTGGATTACAACTCTTACAGTAATTTCACCACCACACACTCTGAACAATATAAACAAAGAGGCCAAAAACTTAACAAATCTTGCAAAATTACACCACCACACACTCTGAATAATATAAACAAAGAGGGTAAATCCCTGCTAACATCCTTGAAAATTACTAATCACGCTGAAATAGTCACCCCGGCCACACCAAGATTCTCCCTTAAAAATCACACAAGTAACTTCAATGACAATCCCTCAATTAGGTAAATTTGTCCTTCTCAATCGGACATAGGAATTATTAGTAAAAAAAATCTTAGACAAAATTATACCAGGAATTATAGATAAAATGTTCTTCTCGCTATAGCAATCTTCAGACACTGTGATTAATTAATTTAGTAACCTTGAAGATAAATCAAGACTAAATTTCATAACTTTCGATATAAATAACTATTACCAATCGATATCTCCAATCTTCCTAAATAAAGCACTAATTTTAGTAGAACATAACTCTCCCCTCACTGATATAGAAATCAACGCAATATAACTAGCTAGAAGATCCATACTTAGCTTTGACAATAAATATTGGACAAGGAAAGACACCCCTAACAATTACGACGTTGTTATGGGTTATCTGACTCTGCCCAAGTTACAGATCTAGTCCGCATTTTTCTCCTGCATGAATTAAGACATGAATTCAAAAATATACTGAGATGATGCCCTTTTTGTTTCCAAAGAAAGACACAGAATTTACAACAAAACTATTGACCAATTATACACTTTCGTCAATAATTTCGGCCTCTCAATAACCATTGATCCAGGGAAGAAAACATCCAATTTCCTTGACGTTGCACAAAATCTTAATTCTGGATTCTACCCCTCTAACAGAAACCGAACCTGACTCCATTATGTGTGCATAAATATTCCAACCACCGTAAACTATCATAATATAATTAATCCTATCCGTCTCAAATAGAATCTCTAAACTATCAGCAAACAAATTAATATTTGACCAAAACTCTAACTTTTATAATAATGCCCTATTGAACTCAGGCTACTCTGATAAGATAACATACAGGCAGGAAAACCTCACACATTTAAAACGACCCTTCAATATCATTACACACAATATGACATAACAGCATAGAAATCCCGGAAATAGAACTAATACCAATGCCACTAATAAGAATAATCTATATAATACAAATAAAACCACAAGATAACGAACCAGTACTTCTAGAGAAGTAGACACACCTGTTAAACCTCAAATTAAAAATCAACGTAAACGTTTAAGGAGGAAGAAAAGCAAAATAATCGAAAACTCATTTAAATGCCCACACAGATATATTACTATCCTAAATAAAAACACCATTAAGATCTCGTACTCCGCAATGCCGAAATTAGCCCAGACTTTGATAACCACTAACAATGAGAAAGTTAAACAAGCCCAATCAATCAGTACCCCTTCCACCAATACTAACAATTGTAATTGCCATAACCCACCACTCTGCCCACTCAATAATAACTGCATCAATAAAGATGTGGTCTATGCATGCACTATAACCAAATTATCACAGAAAACCTCTAATGTCAACAATACAAATGAATTTCCATCATTTCAACAGAAACACGCACCCAAACAATCCCCATAACACCACAACACCTAACGATAGAGAGAACTTGATTACTAATAGAACAACTAGACCTGATATATACACGTACGTAGGCTCTACGTCCCAATCAATAAAGAGCCGCAACTCCTTCCAGGTGTATTCATTCAACAACAACACTAATAACAAAACCTCCCTAACAAACATAGTCAAATATTTAAAATCAAATAATATCCCATTCTCTCTAAAATGGTCGAACCTAAAAAAAATCAATATCTTACACCCCAGGCGCAAAACATTGCCATCCATGCACTTCTGAAGCACTAATGATAATCACCACTGCTAGAGACAAGAACATCGTTAACTCGAGAAATGAGATCATTTCATACTGTCGCCATAAAATAAATTTTAAATACGCCCAATTTATAAGCCCAATAAACACCCCCACCACAGAGCCCATAATTTCGACCCATAGTATATGTGTGCGTCTTGTATCTCTTATGGATGTATATATATATATATATATATATATATATATATATATATATATATATATATATACATATGCGTATGTATATATGTGCATGTATGTGTGTGTGCATATGTGTTGTATATCCGTGAGAGATGTAGGATATGTGTGTATGTATGTGTATATATATATTTATATATATATATATGTATATATATATATATATATATATATATATATATATATATGCATATGTATGTGTATGTATGTGTATATATAAATGCTGCCCCATGTAATCATAAAAAACGAGATTTCTATAATTCTCTATTCCAAATTACTCTTACCCTACCTTAAACTATTACATAATCCCGTGATTGATACAAACTCTGATAGTACATTTGCCTATGCATGTCTATTACCCCCAAATGTTTACTTAGCTATACGCTCAATGGGGGAGCATATTAATACACACATATATATATATATATATACATGAGTAGACTTTCTCCGGTATCTGTGTGTGTATGTGAGTGGGAGTAGGTATGTGTATTTATATGTAGGTGTATATATGAATACGCATGTGTATATGTATGTATGTATATATATATATATATATATATATATATATATATGTGTGTGTGTGTGTATGTATCTATATGTGTACATGCATATATGTGTGTATCTGTGTGTATGTATGTATGTATGTATGTATGTATGTACGTATGTGTCCATGGATGTATATATGTTGTGTATGTGTGTATCTGTGTATATGTGCGGATGTGTATGTATGTACCTGCCTGTGTCAGAGAGTGTCTGACATGACACCCCCACATGTGTGTATCCACGTGCATGCGTGTGTGATGTGTATATCGATGTTCACCCATCAGTCGCTCCAGGAACATTTAGCTATCTTTTGCATTTTTAATACTATAATTCATGGTTAGTGCGACCATGGTTTGACTTTGTTGCTCCGCAGAGAATACATTTGGTAAACCTGCCCAAACTATTAGCAAGAATTTACAGACACCAAATACTATCTATCTTTGTAAATCAACATTTCTTTAAATAAATTTCTTGAAGAAAATATTTTTTCAAAATAATTATTTCCCGTTAAATAATTTTTAATACATTTTTCAAGATAACTTTAAAAAACTAATTTTAGCAGTTGACCTCTAAAACGCCAAGACAAGCACCTATTTTCTTCAAATTCCGTCATATCTTTTAAATCTACTTCCACCCTTACATAAATTTATTCACCTCGGCAAAGAATAAACAACTCCCTTCTCCTAACCATAAATACCGTACAGCTTTACGCTGGCTGCCTAAGCTTCCATCACCCATACCCTAACCCTCATTATTTTAGCTACTTAAAAAGAAAATGTAAAAAGATATGTTTACACAGTAGTATATATATATGTTATATACGTATATGTATATGTCTGTGTATATGTGGATATATATATATGTAAGAATGTGTACATACTAGTCCACCCTCTTTGATTACCTACGCCCCTGTGTTGCATCTGTTGTCCAGAACCCCCCCCCCCACTACAAACAGCTAATATTCCTATCCCAGCAGACAAATAGTTACTTTCGCCATCGCCTACAAGCAATACTTTCAATCCACACCGGCTTGAAAAAATATCGGCACTTAGTCCATGTTTGTAACCTATCGAAACACTGATCAACCAGGGAGCTGGAGGTTTTCGTAATGCACACTTTGACATACACCGAACTCTAACTTACAAACTTCATTCTGAACCCTATGAAACGGATAATTCCAATACCGGACTACTACACAGAAAGGATAAACTAGCCTTTACCAAATGTCGTCTAAAATCAGCTTCTAACAACAACATTTGTATTGCTAAACAATTTGAGTATTATTCTTTTTTAAATATTCATATCCAATATAACAGCTGATTTATTTTTGACGTGTTTTTGACGGCGTCAATCCTGACTACACTCTAATCTCAACAAAAGACTCCTTATCTTTTGGTTTTTATTTTATGTAAAAAAAATTCAAAGTTAAATGCTGCCGATAATATTTACAATTACATTGTCGGTTTTTCTCTATCCTCTGATGAAAAGAGTTTATCTATAATATATATATATATATATATATATATATATATATATATATATTAGTAGAGCCATGACAAAATATTATCTTTTTATTATCATTTTTGACATCTTATAATAATTCAATTTCGTGGAAGGGGCCAATGATGTAGTCATTATTGAATGATAATTACAGTAGTTGAAATAAACTTCGATAAATGTATAGTGCTTAATTAATTCAATGCATTCTGCGTTTCCCGTGGATAACGGAAGGGCAACCAGTGTACACATGATCTAAGCCCTGATTCCTATATTGCCATTTCGTTTCTAAATGTATTCATTTCTATAATTTTCAATTATATAAAAATAAAATAAATTAACAACGCTGTATTTGTGTTCAGATGTCAAGTGGGCCGCAAAACCCTCGATATTGTTGCCTCCCTTTGATCAAAATAAAGTATAATTATCCAAGTGCATTGATAAATGTTGTTTCAAAGTATCTATATATTTTGGAGTGTCTATTCAAAAAAATACGCGTAATCTGTGAGGAAACAAAACAAGCAAACAAACAGGAACTACAATTATATATATGTATATTATGTAAGAGAAATGATATAAGCTATCTAATCTAAGCCAAAATGCGAAGTTTCTGGACACGTTATCTGTTGAATACTGTTAAGACGGCGACTATGTTGTCTGCTTTATATGCGATAAATACGGTGTATTTCTCAGCTTGGTTGGTTAGCGCATCGGATTTGGGTTAAAAGCAACTTGTGTCCGGATATTCGAATCGTGCGACTGGCTGAACAGTTATCTTACACACTGATGAGTCCATTACGATGAAACGTATACGTGGCTTATGATAAAAAATATTTATTATTAAATATATATATATATATATATATATATATATATATATAAAAATTACGGTGTCTATGTAGCAGGAAGCTAAATATTTCCGTAAAAAAGAATTGAATTCTTTTCGGTTATCAGTATCGTAATATGTATATATATATATATATATATATATATATATATATATATATATATATATATATATATATATATATATATATATTCACAAAGAAATATATATGAATCCCTAACGACTAACCCAAAACATATAGTACATATATCGGCCATAAAACTACAACCATATCCTATAGTCTCAAATACCACTTATCTGATACAGGTGCAATTAAGCACCACATACGTAAAATTCTTTGAAGTTCTTTATATTAAAATTAAAATACAAATTAAATCACACGTTACATATGTAGAAACACTTTAAATATTTTCACAAACTAAATAAACATCAAAATGATCTAAATATTTATATACAAACTTAAATGTTTTTTCCCGTCAAAGCAAGGACTAAAACATAAATAAAATTAACAACAAAAGTTTCTCTTAATGAGAATCTCGAAGATCAATAGAACTCTAAATGTACCATGTTCAACAATTCTTGGACCAACTACTCCCAAATACACAAAAGATCGCTCGACGAGTCGAGAAACTTATGAACAAAAGAAAACAGAAAAAGCCATAGTTTCCAATATATATACACATATATATATATACATATTAGTAAGTTATGTAAATATATTTATGGCAATTAAGCTACACATAAACGTCCGAGTCTCATCCACGTAGGGAATCGTAAGGCTAAGTAATCTACTCACGAATTGGGGACTGTTGAAGTAAATACTGAAAATCTATAAATAATATATCATACCTCGTTATAATATATGTGTATACATAAAATTATACATATATATATATATATATATATATATATATATATATATATATATATATATATATATATATATATATATATATATATATTCCCTGGGTGGTTTTTGTTCATAAGAGGTTTTCCAATAAATGTTCTGTAATAGTGCTCAATAACACGTAAAGCTATATATTAGCATATTATTTTAATTTATACAAACACTTGGCAAAGCAAAAAAGTAATTCGTCTTTTTTCAGTGTCTCCACTGTTAAAACGGTCTGATGAAGCATAACCTTCAATAAGGTTATAGTGGAAACATGTATGCACATATGAATCCAAAATGTTCGCATACATTTTATATATATACATATATATATATATATATATATATATATATATATATATATATATATATATATATATATATAACTTCTTTGTAATATAGTAGGAAAAATCCCAGCAGAGTGCTCGATTAATTAAGAATTAAAGTTAAAAATTAAGAGCATAATATTTATTTATTTTGGTACAGAAAAATTAGTACAACATTCGTACCGTCGGTTTCAAGCTCGGAAAGTCTTAGCCATTCGGCTCTCTTCAGATGATGACAACAGAAGCTGAAGAGAGCCGGATGGCTAAGACTTTCCGAGCTTGAAACCGACGGTACGAATGTTGTACTAATTTTTCTGTGCCAAAATAAATATATATATATATATATATATATATATATATATATATATATAATTTGTATGGTCAACTAACTGATGGTTATTAAACAGTTGTATGAAAGTACTTTGTTTAAGTTTTTCTTATATATATTAGTTGATACATTTAGCCAATCACGTTTAGTATGTATGTGAATCAACAGATAAGTTTACAAGTGTAAACGCAAGGAATTCTTCTGAGAAATGTTGCTCTGTTGCAGACGGCGATGATGGTGATTGATCTTACAGCTTATTAAAGACACAAATAAAAAATGGGCAATTGCAAAGAGAGGTGAGAAACACGGGAGAGACGTTGGCTTTTAAAGTTTGCACAAACTATAACAAGCGTCGTGTTGTCAGATATAAAAACTAATCGGGACAGTCATTTAATAGGGTTCAGGGGCTAAGCATGGAACACTGTTTCAGATACGTCTCCTCCAAGGAATGGGATAATGTCTCAAAACAACAAAAAAGAAAATATTCTGAATTTAGAAAAGGATCATTTATTAAGTTGTTGACGTTCTCTTCTCTTCTGCTAGCGACGAAGTGGGTGGCATTCCGGGGTTACAGATATCTGGTGTCCCAGCACCTTCATTTATAATCGATTGTTAATAAGAACGGTGGCAATTAATTATTGAGCCCCGATAACACAAACTGAAACAGCTAATACATTGGAATGTTATATTGCATGTCGCCACGGTTAATCTTTACCTTCTTTCTGTGTTGATTTAATGTTCAAATGACCCGTATAATCAACAATAATCCAGGAATGGTGGATGAAGTCAATCGTCTGTTCAGCTATATCCGGTTTTGTTCGTGGCAATTCCGATGCACGGAAGACCTTCAGAATTAAACCACCATTTTTGTAGGTAAACATCTAAGCCAACCCACAAACAACAAAATCAGACTAGCGATTTACTATAGATCTTGAGTTTTAACAGCTTTGTGTAGATTATTGTCATGCAAATAAACGTGTTTATTACCATCTTTCAAACCAATCAGGCTTTTCCAAATGAACTGATACGTTTTTCAGAGGCCTCATAAAAATCTATAAAGTAATCTGAAAATTAAACGCTTGATAGAAACAAATGTTTGATGTTTGCAAAAAAGAAACAACGACTAATAGCTGTTAAATTGACAGAAAAGATGAATATTGATTTTAAATGTACAATAACTTCAGGCAATCGTCTAAAATATTTGCTGATGTGTTTTAAAGATGCATTTATCGTTGAGATCAACGGCAAGTCATCTTGCAAATGTGGGTTATAAAAAATACGTTTTTAGAAGTAAACGTTATTTGAACGAGATTTGACCCGATTTGATGACACGGTCGATCGTGTCTTGTATTTTGTAATATGTTGCTTTATTTTATTTCTATTTCACTATAACTTTGTTTCTTATCATCATTTGACGATCGACCATTTATTGATTTATTGGAAAAATACTTTTTCGATAACGCAGAGTCTAAACTTTGGAGTGCACATTGCGTGAATAATCAGAAGTATTTAAATCAGACTGAAAAAGATAATTGAATTACGTGTTTTAAGTGGTGGGAACCATTTTATTAGATTTCAATAGAGAAAACTACATTAAGAATTTTAGTAGAGATTATATAGGATTAAGGTATGTAATCAAGCTAAGCTTATATGGAAAAGTTAGAATTATCTATTTTAATTTGTTTTATGCTCCACTATACATCTCGATAAGAGCATAATTACCCATCTCCACGCGGTCAGGTTAGTACAGTGCAGTATTATTTGATCAGTGAAAGTTTTTTTTATATCAATAATTCACTATTTATAATGGGTAAAAGCCACTCGAGAATAAGAAATAATGTGAGTATCTATTGGATGCTAAAATATACCATGAGAGGGTTAAAAAATCTATGGACGGAAAGAGAAAAATGTGGTTACTAAAGAGGACGGTTCGACAAGTATTTGTGGACATTAGACTTGAAAACGACCATGTTCTAGTATTCACGGATGCGGTTCATTGGCAATGTGTTCCACAGAAAGGAGATTCTTGAAAATAAACTTTATAGAAACTCCGTTTAGATTTAGATACACAGAGGACGAAAGGAACGTTTATTGCAGAAGGTCGAGATATTTCTGTGATTGTTTTTCAGGAGGGGAACGAGGATTGATGAAATAATTTTAAAATATTATAAATTCAGAATTATTCTCTTTAAAAGAACTTAAATTTGTTTAATGTTTCCAAACATGTTTCACTTCATATACATGTGGTAATAAAATGTCGAAAATATAGATGTTACTCCAAAAAACAAAAAGAATTACTTACACTTTGTGTATGTTATATTTATTAATTATAATCTGAAAGTCAATGAACATAAATACGTTTAGAGTTCACATGAAACAAGCTGGCTTAGTTTTGTATTTTTAATTTAATATAAATGTTATTTTCATTTAATGCATTTGGACAAAATGTCAGTTAGTCAAAACCGCTTCACGAGCTTCGCGTTCCAGAATAGATACATCTTGTATACTTTGGTTTATTCAAACTACTGTTCTCATCTTTGATGTTATTCTCACATCGTTTCGGCCGATGTAACCTCCGACCTTCTTCAGGTGGTTTATGTCGGACTCGGAAATCGGCACGGAATTTCGAACAGAACCCTTTACGTTGCTTCCTCTTGTTTCGTCAGCCATGACTGGGTAGAATTATTAATACTATCAGTTATTAGAACTGATTAATACTTAACACTTACATCCGTTGCGTAACAGGTCCTTGCAACTTGTTTCATTATATGTCTTTGTTAGTACTTGATTTACTTCCCAGGCATTATCTTCTCGCCCTTTGAGAAAGTGTTAGTTCATTACTAATCGCCTGAAGCACTACTACTGGGACATGCCTACGGGGCTGCTCGGACAATTTTTTTCGGTCAGAGTGTTCTTCTTCTAGGGTGTTGGTTTAAAATCCCAGTTTCCGACCTTGTGACAAATCTCCCACTGTAAGAGAGAAAAAAAATAACACTGTTCAGCATTACTCAAAACTGACATTGCCTCTCTCACAAATCTTATGAACGAGGCATCGGAATTGCAATTCTATCGCCTGTCAACAGACGAAAATCGTAATTTAAAGTCAGTTTTCACAAATATAAAAAAAAATCTCTATTATTCACTTATGGTAACCAATTGTAGTGTAGAAATATCCGTTTAAAAGTTGACGAGAATCAAGAATGAACAGTGAAGCACCATGAAACAGGGAAGAAAAATAATCTTTTGGGGATTTAACAGTATGCTCACTCTGCCTGTCATTCATGTTAATACTTGATTGTCTTATGCAAGGATTCTCCATAGAAAATTTTTGCGATCAATTTTTCATCGGTTTCTGTTTATTGGGTATCTGTGTTTTCTTGCCTGCTTTTTGAATGATCTTCTGTATTCTCTGAAGCGAGGCGACTCTGTTTAGAAACGGACTAAGGGTAAAACTACTGTTCTCTTTTATACTCCGCCTTGTTCTCATTTTATACTCCGCCTTGTTCTCGTCTTCTTATAATTATAAGACATGCTTCGAACTGTGCGTAAAACAGCCTACATGAATGATTACTTATTAACACCTAAGAGTAAATAACCTTTAAACCATTAAAAAGTTTGTCTTTTTTCTTGTGTTGTCTATTTGTAGGCAAATCATAAAGTTTTGATTGGTTGAGAGAAGGTTCTGATTGGCTTTGATTGGCAAACATTCGGCAGTAAATGGAATTTACTTTGTACTTATATTAGTTAGCATTTTTATTGATAACCCAAATATTTTTTTTAGTTCAAATGGCACCATGTCAAATACAGTTCAAATGTATTTGTTTTAAGAGAGATGGGCATGCAATTCTGAAAATCATTTTTCACAGATATATATATATATATATATATATATATATATATATATATATATATATATATATATATATATATATATATATATATATATATATATATATTCAAAGGTTTTTCCTTGTCCTTCACGTCTTTTATTGCGCGGCGTTTTAATTATATTTTTAGTTAGTTTAAAGAAATTCAACGTGAATAAATTAAGTTACGTAATGCAACTCGTATAAATTAAAGTAAATACATTTATTTACAAACGTTAAAAGGTATAGCAGATTTTAATGTTCGTACAATGATAGAGTTGAGTCTAGAATATTTCTATTTAAATAAACTCTACGAGTATCAGACTCCTGCTAATAGTGTGAGTATGAACAATTAGTGAGTATAGTTCTACCACGTGTTGTTTTAAGTAGTGATTATTTGGCGTGGAGAGTGTGTGTCATTCAAACTGTTAATGTTATCGTGTGTTGCTATAGTAACAAGTGAGTGAATACTACAGGGAACCTATGTTTATTTCTTTATATAGTGTGAGAAAGGCTTCAAGCGGCTTGGCGCCAAATTTTTACGCATTTTTTTATGCTGTTAGTGAAATATTTTAAAGTTTTCTCATTGGATATATATATATATATATATATATATATATATATATATATATATATATATATATATATATATATTCTGTTTTACTTTCTTTGAACTTAGAACCGATTTTGTACAAAATATTCAACTCCTTTTTCTTTTGTTAATTGTTCGTAGTGGTCGACGAGAAACTTTGCTTATTGTCTGCAGCTGTATTTTACGCTTATATTGACCTACTATCGAGAGTAAACAGGATTTGTAATTTGCAATTTATTTAATGGCCTCACAACCAAACCCAAGTGCACATTACTTCAATTCCCTGATTGTTTTCGATGTCATCGAATACCTATAAGATCGATCAAGATGAAAGAATCGACGACTAGCGCTTAGCATTATCCAATTCCCATTTGTACGCAGTTTTTCAATTGTAAAGATTACGATTGATTTGAAAGTTTTACGTTTGGAATTGAAACCAATTAGACACAAGAGCGATTGATCTTCTCGTCGGGTTCCTCTCTGTCTTCGCCTTTTAAATACGAATGCAATTATAATTGAATATTAGCTCCCCTGAAGCGGATAAGTTTGGGGTTGAGGTTCACAGTGAAGCGGATACGTTTCGTGCTTTGTTTTGGTAACGTTTATTAACGTCTTAAATTATCTATCCAGTACGTTATATATTGGACTTTAAAAGACGAAAATATATTAATTTTGTAGAGACAATTGGTTAGAGGAATAGAGTGAAGAGTTGGTAAAGATCGCCAAGTTCAGTGGAGAAAGTAGTTTGCTTTTCGTGTGAGAGAAATTGAGTACACATGTTTGTTACGCCATGTGCATTTACATATGTGTAAATACATAGACACAAAGATATGAATGCATGTGTCAGCGTGCCTCTTTTGTTACATATATATGCATTTTTGGATTTAAAATTTATCCAGAAAATTATTTATATGTATTAAAATAAAAAACAATGAAGACTTTAAGATGTATAATTCTATTTTTCTCTAAAAGAGTTGTGCTACAGGTTGAGTGCAAAGGTTTAGCGGAGTAACACGAAATGCTTCAAATGGTTACGTTTTTAAGCGAGACTCTTTTAGCAAAGAATGGATTACAATCGCTTTATTGACAAGTGATCAAGTAGGCAGGGTAAGCAGACGCATCGTGAAAAATGACAAATATACTGGGTGCAGTCAAGTCATTAACAGAAGAATCAAATTTCGTTCCTGGAACGTGTGGATTATCTGGAAGATACTTGAGATCTGAAGAACCCAAACAGCTGATACCTGTGATCACATTGCACATGTATATGTGTTTGTGACCGTCATCTCGGCTGTGGATATGTGCGTTTACGTGTGTGTAAATAGGATACACATATGAAGATGTGTGTGTGTTACAATAATTGTGTATGTATGGACTTATGTGTACATGCGTTTGTTTAGCAGGTGCACTTATTAAAAGTGTGTATGTATATATGGACTTGTGTACAGCATATTAAGATATATCAATTAAAATGCCCAATAATATTAGACAAAGCAGTTGGATTTACCAGAAATCGTTAAAAACATTCCCGGGTCAAAAGAAGAAAACATAGATGATTTTAGAAAGTAATAGATTGGTACAGATGTCTAAGACGAAATCTTACTGCATTGCACTTTCAAAATAAGATGCGTTGGGTTGTTTACTTTCTTTCGTTCAGTAAACAGGATCAAGAAAAATAAAATTGATTCAACTCGACTTCTGGAAGGGTCGAAACTTAGATAGAAATAGCCGACTGTCTAAACTTTTTGCATTATAAATGGTTTTGTTCAAAGATTATTTTTGAAGCGTCAATACTTCTGAATGTTAGAATAAAGCGATGATTACCGACACTAGAGTGGTTCAAGATATATGTTTTGAAATAGTGAAATAAATCATTTGCCTTCTTCGTCTATTAGTATTGATACGTTAGAAACAACTACAGGGTGATTCATAAGTCCCTTAGCTATTTATTTTTGAAATTCTAAAGTTAAAAAATACGGTAATACAAAACAGAAAGTTTATTCAACAAATTCATATATGGGAGTTTAAAATTACAGCAAATTTTCAAATTTTCCACCTTCGTTCTGCATGCATAGCTCCATTCTTTTTTGCAAGGAATTTACGACGCTTTGTAGCATATTTGATTGATTATGAAATAAATATATATAGAAACAAATATATAAACGAACAAATTAAAAATAACAATAGCAGTAATTAGAGAGTAAGATAACAATTATCAAAAGTTCATTGTATGTTTGTGCTTCATATGGTAATCATTTTAAATAGCTAAGTGAAGTGACTTATGAATCACCCTATAGATTACTTAAATAATTAGTCAGCAGCTTAAGATTTCAAGAATATATTCAGTGGGAAATCAATAGACAGGCAATAAGACTGTATATATCAATAATTAAACACATTTAAGTCAAACACAGAATTAAGTGAATACATATAGTTCACATTAGAATTTGGAGAAACTAGTATGTGAGTGTCCAAATAGTATGGGAACAAAAAGATGAATAAAAAATAAAATAAAAAAGTGCTTATCTTTGTTAGATTACATTGGGAAACATAAGGTCAGGCTCGGCGCCCGGCCTCGAAGATTAAATGCATTATTATCTTTCTTTGTAAATTGTTACCGTTAAAAGAGTTGTTTGAAATGTATGAAATTTAATAATATAGGTAAATTTTACACATTTTGTACTCATATAAATTGTTTACTCAATAATTTGTTTTTATTATTATTCAAAAAATTATTTATATGTGCTAAAGTTCAAAGTAGCAAAATCTCTCTTTCTTGCATAGTTTAGTCTTTAAGCATCTTACTGTTATTATTATTCTAACTCACAGGTTCTGCAAATGAAGAATAAAAAGATCTTATCTGTAATTAAAATAGACGCCAAGTCAATATCGAAAGCGGATTCTTCATATAACTGGATTCAGTCTTGCGAACAAAATGTTATTTTCAAAACTTCGCTTTTCATTTCTATTAATTAAAATTGGGAAGAAATAAATAATTGACGGAAATGAGATTTCGCACCGAACGAAAACCTAAATCTTAAAATCAATTGATGTTCTAATCTTCCGACGAAAGATTTATGACAAACAATATTTTTAATGAGACCAGAACCGATACTCATAAGATGCGCTCATTCAAACTTCGCGTTTAGCGATCAGAATTCGATTTTGAACTAAGCATGACAGGCCAATGAAAATGCGATTGAAATAAAAGCGTAATAGACTAATGAAAATGTAATTTCAAACTTTAGTACGTAGCAGACTAAACGACATATATTTATAGATAAATAGATAGATAGATAAAACAAGTAAAATACCCGTCCCAATATAGCATTAAAAAATGCTATTTCTTTCCTTGTGCAGATTTTTCCATTGTTCGGAAAATGTGCAACAGTAACTTCAGTTAAATAAATGTATTTTGAAAACTCATAATTCGGTTGGTCTTAAGTTTTGACACGAACGACTTGAAGATTAGTACTTTATAAATATCATGTTAATTTTTATTAGCGGTGCTATCTATATATAACCCCCTCATGATCTCTCTCTCTCTCTCTCTCTCTCTCTCTATATATATATATATATATATATATATATATATATATATATATATATGAATTAAATATGAAACTAAAGTATACTTTTATAGTATAGTACCTATAGTGAAATGATTATAGCTCAATATACGAGATAGAGCAATTATAAAAGATAAATGAAATAGAGAGATAAAGATGTACGAATGACAAATCTATTTCAACTTCGATTGTTCAATGCAAGGTTTACTCGGTAAAAACATGTTTATTTTTCTTTCCTTAAGCCAAGGCTTTTCAAGGATTAAAATCTTATCATCAATGGAATTACATAGATGGATAAGTTGGCAGTGGAAAAGTCAAAATTCAAAATATTACATGTTTTTACCGAGTATATCTTGCAGTGAGCAATCGAAGTTTAAATAGATTTGTCATTCGTACATCTTTATCTCTCTTTTTTCATTTATCTCTTATATATATATATATGTATATATATAATATATGTATGTATAGATGTATATATATATATACATATATATATATATATATATATATATATATATATATATATATATATAACACTCTCGATAGGTCTACTCCATTCATTTGTGTAAGAGATTATCTTGTAAATTTATATATCCTACTTATTTTATTCATTTTTCTTCACTCTTGTTAATCTCAAACAAGGCACAATGCCAGTTAGACGTAAGGGGTTACTATCATGGATCATGCCTATAGGGACACCCTACGAATGGGGGTTGAACAGCGAGATGTTTGTTTGCATTACATTAACACATACCTTACTTTATATATAGAGAAATATCATTGAGAGGCTGTGATGCATCTAAAATAAGATGCGTCCATTCAGTCTGCGCGTCTAGCTGTAACGATATAACTCGTGATGATCGGAAAAAAGTAGGATAGTAAATAAGAATAATAACCTAGATGGAAACGAGATATAGGTCATGGGTGTGGCTAGTTGTCTCGTTTGGAATGCGACTTTGATTGCTGTGATACTTTCTGGGTTGAGACGAGAATTAATGTATAAACATTTTTTTTATTATTTTGAAGTATGCTGATTAGGGAAGGTATAAAAACAATTGCATTATTACGTCACTGTGGAGATCGAGAGACGATCGGTAAAAGGATTAGAGCGATACTTGACGAAAGAAGTGAGTTGCTGGAACGGCGAAATATACAATTTCGCATGTTTTTTTTCTCCTTATTGTATTATTATCACATTCCGTCTTCTTGTGTGATTGAGTTTATCCGTTTGTGTTTTCCAAACCCAGAAGAGTCTATGTTTTTCATTTTCCAATACTGTTTTCCGTTGTCCCTGCACCATTTTGTCCGCATGTTCAAAGTGAAGATGTTTGCACAGTTTCCAGTTGATTACCTTACTAAAGAAGCCATGTCTGTCTTTGTATCCTTTCTGTGTTAGTTTACTGCATTCACTTATTATGTGATTACAGTTTTATCTTTTTCTCCACAGAGTCAACATTTACTCAATTCCTGGTTCTTGTTTAGCTTGGGTTTTATGCAGGTAATTTTTATCGCCTTGTTTTGTGCGGTTGTCAGTAGCGATTCCATTTCCCTATTGAGGTGTCCTTTCCGTAGCAAGGCTAAACACACCGACGAAATTGCCATCTCAAGCTGACATTCTATTTCAAATCGTAAACCGTAGCATTACGAACTGATGGACAAGGCCTCTAATAGAGATTCGTTGTCGCATCTCGCAAGCAAATCTATTAGCTTAAATCGGCTAAAAATATAACATATATTTCTTTGCAGGCGTTTTACTTAACGCGTGGCTGGTTTTCTTGATGAATAAATCGGACGGAAATTACAATCTATGTGTTCTCGAAGTGGCCAATCATGAGCCAGCAAGATGTCACGTGATCTCGTAACTTTATTTTTTGCTTTACTTCCATTTGATATTATCATTACAAAACCATGTGTTCAGCTTACGCCGTTTTAATATGTTTACTTGGTATGTTGTGCTTGTGGATTAATCATGTCAAATGCATCTCATCGATCTCCTCTTTCCATTATTCAATTAAATTTCTGCGATCGGGTTTCAGAGCATTTGCAGTCGTCACTTAAGTATTTTTACGGCTTCTTTTCTTTAATACGGAATTGTCAAATATTAACAGCTGAAATAACAAACGTAATAAAAAACCTAAATGCGTAAAAGACAAGGGATTGACAATATTTATTTCAAAACATATGAGAATGTGTGGCGAGCGTCTAATCAAGAAAATACATGAAATTGTACGAACTGAATGGATTTCTCATAGGTTCAATTGAGAAATGACACTATATTTAGAAAAAAACACCGTATTTTAAAGGTCTATACATATTTTGGCTTCTTGTTTAGAAAGAGTGGTGGAAGAGTGCAGAAAAGAAGTAAAGTACATAGAAGTCGTGATAATGTATTTTTTCGAACTACCAAATCAGTCAACTAACCAATGTAGTGAGAGATAGAAGGCCTGCTGGCGTAGTTAATACATGAGTATGCGAAAAAAACAGATGATGATGACGATGATGATTATAATCATCACCATTATCATCATCTTTGCTTTTGTTGAAATTTTTACCTAATGTATTTCTTAAGACAACTGTATTTATACATTATTTCTAAGAAAAAGTGGTTTTATAACTGGGCTTAAAATAACTTTAAGTATGACTCCTGCAAACTGTCCATCTTTGTTGTGTAATAGGGCAAACACTACTTTCTAATAAGTAATAATTTTAGAATGAATAAGACCTCGCGGTGTAAGGTGGATGCAGAGGTAGTATGTCTGAGTATGAGTGGGAAAATACCTCCGACTTACTGTATTAATGTCTGTGTTAGAAGAAAATGTGGCGCAACGGATATAAATACTAAGTATAATCAATTCTGAGCGAAAGTCTTCTGGAAGTTGAAGGTAAAATTCTCAGCACGGGTGACACTTAGAATACAATTACAAACGAGAGAACGCAACCCGCTGGAGTAAATAAAGGGTCCCCTTCGAAATTCTTGTACAGATTCCAAAGTTCGACATGACATTTCTGAAGAACATCCACTGATTGTGAGAATAATATCAAAGATGAGAACAGTAATTTTAATAATCAAAATAATACAAATTATATAACGCATTGCTTATTTATTTGTTTGTGTTGGCGCCCAAAAGAAAAAGAAAAAGAAACAGAATGGAAGGAAAACAAAAAAAGAGAAAAGAAAATATATAAGCAAAATACATAAAACATGCCAACAAGTAGGATCGAAACCTAAACCCGCTAGTTAACAGCAATTTCCGCTTACCACTGAGCTACAGGCGTTAAGATGTTAAGTGGGCGAAAATAGTTCAATGAAATATATCGATAGAGAGACAGTAAGCGTAAAAGAAAGTCTTTGGATTAGCCAATCAAAACACCCCAAATAGTGAAAGTCTAGTTTAAGGGAGCGACCCGATTTTGTTAGAAAATGTACATTAGATAACAGAAAATAGAGTGTGGAGTAATTTCAATAACCACGGCGATTCGACAAAATAGTAAATAAGATTTAACGGTGTAAGGTGGTGTCAGTAGTAGTAGATCTGAGTGTGAGAGTGAAAATGCCTCCTACTTTCTGTTATATTATTATATTATAATTATGCTGGGAGAAGTTGTTCAGCTGGTAAAAATGTATAGACTATTGAAAACGAAAAAAAGGAAGAGACGCATTTATTTTAAATATGCGGTAAGAATTGGGCTTCATGGCTTCTGAAACAGATTTGCGCGTGTAGCTTTTTAAACGTAGTTATTGTGCTCGATGAAATTGGGAGTTAATTCATTCTATTTTATTCATAAGATTTTTATCTACCTAAATTCTTTTGGCCATTTCTTTATTTACTGGTGTATTATCTTCTTTTTGTGTCTTTCTTTCTTCGCTTATTTATTTAATTCCTTCTATTTTCACTCTCTTTTTCCTTTATATTTATATTCATTCCTTTTTTATGCTCTCTGAAATTTATTGCTCTTTATCTCATATCTTACACCCTATTCCATTTGCACCCCTCACTTTCTAATTTTCTCACCGATTTTTCTACCTTTCTTTTGATTCATCCAGTTCCAGAGAACATAATACTCGCCCATCGCTTCATTTACTTCAAGAGCAAAAAAGAGCTTCCATTTTCCTTCTGTCTTCTCACAAATCGATATTTCTCTCGTTCTTGACCCAAAACTCATGTCACGTCTTTTTCTTTGCGCTTTACAACGCACAACAATACAATCTTTTCAGACAAAATTTGCTGACGCTATACTAAACATCTCCTTTGTTTACAAACGTACATGTATCTATCTATCTATCTATCTATCTATCTATCTATCTATCTATCTATCTATCTATCTATCTATCGATCTATCTCAATTGCCATGAATATATTTTCATAGATTACTATATATATATATATATATATATATATATATATATATAGAGATAGATAGAGAGAGAGAGAGAGAGAGAGAGAGAGAGAGAGAGAGAGAGAGAGACAAAGAGACAAACAGAGAGTCAGATATTAGCCTAACGATTCCCTGCGGGTAGGAAACGCAGGCGCTTCTGTGTAGCGTAATTTCTATAAATATATTTTCATAATTTACTATATATATATATATATATATATATATATATATATATATATATATATGTAAAGGAGTAAGGCTACCAACATTTGTAGAATGTTTTTTTCAACATTTATTTATTATTTTGTTGTTTTTTTCAACATTTATTTATTATTTTATCATTTTATGATTTTATATATAACGCGTTTCAAGCGGTGGCCCGCTTTCATCAGATATGAAAATCCATTTGAAGAAATGTCTTTCGATTCGAGCAAATGTTGTTTCATTTGAGGAATTTGTTATTGTTTTTGCGCATGCGTGGGTTTGCGGGTGTGTGGGTATCTTTTATTTTTATTTTTTATTTGTCATTTTTCCTGCTTCTCTTGGTCAAGTGCGTGTTACCCATCCATGATCCATCGGTCATCCCAGCCTTCTAGGGTGCGGAGAATTTCTTTTGAAATTTAATACTTTTTATTTGTTATTTGTCGTCTCCAAAAATGAAGTGGTGTCTGCGTGCGTGTGTGTCCGTATGCGTGTGGTCTAATCTTGAGTCTTGTGAATAGGTGAGCGATACATACACACACACACACAAACACGCACACACGCGCACACACACCCATGCGCGCGCACCCACAGGCGTGTGGTTATAGTGACAGAGAGGGGATAAAGGTTGAATTATATCCACATACATACATACATACATACACACACACACACATATATATATATATATATATATATATATACATATATATATATATATATATATATATATATACATACATGCATACACACACATACATATACACACATATTTGCAAAAGATAAATTAATGCAAACGGTCCAAATAGATTTGAACTTGGTTTGGCCGATTTCATAGTTCGGTATTTTATGTGCAAATTTAATGTCTATTGTAAATGATTCATTTAACACAAGTTGCTATTTGACTCATAGCTGTGTAGAAGTGCGCAATAAGAAGTTATGTACTAATATTATCTTCCTTGAATAAGAATTTTCCAGTCTATAGATAACTATAAATAGTTATTTATGTTTGTACTTAACTAGAGGTGGATAAAGTGTGATCAAAGTGTGTGTTGTTAGAGTTATGATCTGTTTAATGTTGGATTAAATTTAAGTATGAAGTTTTTTTCTTGTGTTAGTAAGTAAGTGTAGTCTTGGCTTTGGAAAATTGGCATTATTTTGAATTTTCCTCCGCTGCATGAGTGCACATGTTGGGAGACAAATAATTTACGGTTTTCTTTGATTTTAATGTTGCTTTTATGTAAAGATACTCTATTATTAAATGTTTTCGTCGCACCTATATAAGCTTCATTACATGTTGTACATTCTAGCACATAGACAACGTTCCTGGAGGTGCAGTTAAGGTCTTTTTTTATTGTGAATGTTTGTGTTGGGTTTTTAAATGTGTATGAGTTCCCCTCCATTATTATGTCACAGACCCCACATCTTTCCTTGTTGCATTTTGTGACCCCTTGTATTGTGTGTTGGTTGAGTTTAGATGAGGTTAAAATTTGTTTGAGGTTTTTCGGTTGGCGTTTACTTTTTATTATTTTTGTTGTTTTTAATATGTCGTTTAGTTTGTTGTTATGGTTGAGTAGGGTTAGGTTTCTTGTTATTTCTGTGAATAATTCTGGATTGTTTTTGTTGTGTGTAGAGATGTATGCTAATATTTGTTCTTTGTTTCGTTTTTTGGGGATTCGTAATTGTTCTAATGGAATGTTTTCTGCTAGTTCTATACCTTTATGTATTATTTGTAGCGGGTATCCTCTTCGTTTTAAAGTTTTCCGTAGTTCCTCCAGTCGGACAATCCGGAGGTCTTTGTCACTGACTATAGTACAGATCCTGCGTGCTAGGGAGTAGGGTATAGATTTTAGGCAGCTTTTGGGGTGATGGCTTCTAAAATGGAGACATTGTTGGGTGTCTGTGGGTTTGTGGTAGATGTCTGTGATTATGTGAGTGTTTTTAATTTTAATCAATACATCTAAGAAGGGTAGTTCTGTTTGACTGTGTTCAATGGTGAATTTAATCTTGGGGTGTATGTTCTGTAGTATGCTGTGTAATTTATTGATGTCCCCCCATGTGGGTTCCCAGAGGATAAAACAATCATCCAGGTATCTTTTCCAAGATTTTATGAAGAGAGTTTGAATATTCTGTCCATATATTTCTTCTATCTTTTCATATAAGATCTTCTCTAGGTAGGCTAGTGTTAGGGTGGCATATGTTGGTGCCATTTTGGTTCCCATTGCTGTACCTAGAATCTGGATGTAGTTTTTGTTATTCAACTCAAAGGAGTTGTTGTTGAGAATAATGTCTATGCTGTCGAGGATGAATTGTTTGGTGAATCTGTGGTGTAGTATTTGTGGGTGTTTGTCCATCCAGTGTGATATTGCGTGTTTACCTAAGTCATGGGGAATGTTGCTATATAAGCTGCTGACGTCAAATGTAACTAATTTAGTCCCGGGATTTACTATTTGTGGTAAGGAGCCTAGGAAGTGTATGTCGTCTCTTATGTAGCTTTTGACTTGATCGGTGAATGGTTGTAGTAATATGTCAATTAAGTTACTCAGTCTGCTTGTTGGGCATGATGGTCCTGCTACTATGGGTCTAAATGTAAGGTCACTGGGACTCGGGACACTAATATATTCTGATGCCTGTGTGTTGATGGCATTCCTTATCTCATTTGATTTATGTATCTTAGGTAGTCCGTAGAAGTTGTTTGTTTTAATCATGAAGTTTGTTAGGAAATCTTTTTCTTTTTTTGTTAGTATATTATTGTATGTTGTGCAAAGTTTTGTGATTTTTGAAATGGTGTTGTTATCAATGTTGGTGCTAATTGATTTGTAGTAATCATTGTTCTCTAGTACCTCTGTAATTTTCGATTTATAGTAATGTTTGTCCATGATGACTACCGCACTGCCTTTGTCAGCTTCTGTTATAATTATGTTATTATTATTTAGGATGTTATCTAATGCTTGGTTTTGTTTAGATGTTAGGTTACTAGTAGGTTTAGTTTTACTCTGAGGGTTGATGTTCCATAGGTTTTCAAAGTAGGTGTTTAGTTCTTTTGTATTGTTGTGTTTGTTAGGGAAATATGTTGATTTGTTTCTCACTAATGACTGATCTGTTTTGTTATCTTTATTGTTTAGTGTTTCTATTAGTCTAAATTTGCGTTCAAATTCTTTAAGGTCCCTCCTCAGTTCCGTGATATTACTTTTGGGAGTTGGGCAGAATTTGAGGCCTAATTTTAGTATTTCTATTTCCTCCTTTGTAAATGTGTATGTGGATAAATTGATAATTTTGGGTTTTAAATTGTCTAATCTGGGATTGTTGTCCAGGGAGGGGTTTCTAAAAAATGAGGATGAGTGTTGTTTGTTTCGTTGATTTGAGGAGTTGTTGAAGAGTGATTGCTTTCTATATATTGTGTGTGTTTTAGAGGATGGTGTTGGTTTCTGGCAAAATTGGTGTCGTGCGTGTTGTTATAATTGGCGTTGTGTGTGTTGTTATAAGGGTTTATTTTGGTATATTTGAATGTGTTATTATTGTGAGTTAGTTGTTTCGGGTTGGGGTATCTTGGTAGAGGTTCTTGATGGTGGACGTAGTTGTGGGGTCTGTATTGTTGTGTAAGTTTATGTCTGTAGGAATTGTTATATGGTTGTTTTGTTTGATGATGTGGGTAGTGTTTGGAGTATTTCGATTGTATCCATTGGTGTGTTGGGTGGTTGTATGGTCTGTTTTGTTGTGTGTGGTAGGGTGGGAGGTTGTTGTATGAAGGTTTCATCTGTTGGTGTGGTGGGTGTGGGTAATTGTTGTAAGGTTTACTTGGGTGATTTTGGTAGGGGTTGTTGAGTAAGGGTATTTTGTGGTGGTTTGTTGGTGTGGTGTAGGGTGTATGATAGGTTTTTTTTTATTGTATTGGTCGGTGTGGGTGGAAGTATTTAGGTTTGTATTGTGTTGGCCTGTATTCGTAAGGGTTAGTGTATAGTTGAGGTGTATGTGTGTTTATGTTGTATTTGTTGTGTGTATGTGTGTGAGTGTGGTTGCGGGGTGAGTTTAATGAAGATTTGGATTGAAACTGTTGAGAGGGGTGGGTATATTTATGTTGTTTCCTTGTGAGTAACTGGATCTGTTGTGTAAGTCCGTTTGTGTGTGGTATGTGTTTTTCTTCTTACCTCTGTTTTGTGTTATCCACTGGTTTTGTGTATGTCGTGTGTGGGTGTTTTCCATTGGGTCTTGTTCTGGGTTGTTGTTTTGGTTCATGTATGATGTTCGTTCTGTCTTTTCTTTATCGGGTAGGCTTCTTAGCCAGGATATTTTTCTTTGGACAATACCTTAACTGCACCTCCAGGAACGTTGTCTATGTGCTAGAATGTACAACATGTAATGAAGCTTATATAGGTGCGACGAAAACATTTAATAATAGAGTATCTTTACATAAAAGCAACATTAAAATCAATGAAAACCGTAAATTATTCGTCTCCCAACATGTGCACTCATGCAGCGGAGGAAAATTCAAAATAATGCCAATTTTCCAAAGCCAAGACTACACTTACTTACTAACACAAGAAAAAAACTTCATACTTAAATTTAATCCAACATTAAACAGATCATAACTCTAACAACACACACTTTGATCACACTTTATCCACCTCTAGTTAAGTACAAACATAAATAACTATTTATAGTTATCTATAGACTGGAAAATTCTTATTCAAGGAAGATAATATTAGTACATAACTTCTTATTGCGCACTTCTACACAGCTATGAGTCAAATAGCAACTTGTGTTAAATGAATCATTTACAATAGACATTAAATGTGCACATAAAATACCGAACTATGAAATCGGCCAAACCAAGTTCAAATCTATTTGGACCGTTTGCATTAATTTATCTTTTGCAAATATGTGTGTATATGTATGTGTGTGTGTGTATGCATGTATGTATATATATATATATATATATATATATATATATATGTATATATATGTATATATATATATATATGTGTGTGTGTATGTATGTATGTATGTGTATATAATTCAACCTTTATCCCCCTCTCTGTCACTATAACCACACGCCTGTGGGTGCGCGCGCATGGGTGTGTGTGCGCGTGTGTGCGTGTTTGTGTGTGTGTGTGTATGTATCGCTCACCTATTCACAAGACTCAAGATTAGCCCACACGCATACGGACACACACGCACGCAGACACCACTTCATTTTTGGAGACGACAAAAAGCAATAAAAAGTATCAAATTTCAAAAGAAATTCTCAGCACCCTAGAAAGCTGGGATGACCGATGGATCATGGATGGGTAACACGCACTTGACCAAGAGAAGCAGGAAAAATGACAAATAACAAATAAAAATAAAAATAAAAGATACCCACACACCCACAAACCCACTCATGCGCAAAAACAATAACAAATTCCTCAAATGAAACAACATTTGCTCGAATCGAAAGACATTTCTTCAAATGGATTTTCATATCTGATGAAAGCGGGCCACCGCTTGAAACGCGTTATATATAAAACTATAAAATGATAAAATAATAAATAAATGTTGAAAAAAACAACAAAATAATAAATAAATGTTGAAAAAAACATTCTACAAATGTTGGTAGCCTTACTCCTTTACATATATACTTTTCTCTCGTTGGAACTGAACTAATACTGCACTACCCTCTTTTTCTATATATATATATATATATATATATATATATATATATATATATGTATATATAATGAAATATATGTTCCAAATATGTTTCAAAATAACGTTTTTATTCATATAATTGTTTCTGTCAATTGTCAAAGCATACATTTTCTCTTGATAACAAACTCAAGACGTTTTCAAAAGGCTCCATCAGGGAATTTTTGCCATCAAGTTAAGAAAAAATTATTTACGATTCCATTTTGAGAGGCTTCACTTGATGGAAAAAAACGTCGCTGAAGAAGCCTTTTGAAATTATCTTCAGTTTGTTTATCAAAAGAAAATGTATGTTTTGAAAATGGGCAGAAATAATTATATATATATAGAGAGAGAGGGGGAGAAAGAATGTCAGAAGTAACCGTGGCTATTAGAGTATACCTCTGCCTGGTTACTTCTGACTCTGACTCACCATATATATATATGTATATATATATATATATAATAAATTTATAGTAAATGACACTTTAAGATGTATAGTCTTAACAGTAGAGCCCTTTTTGAAGTTACAGTATTGTTGTCACCCTTGGACAAAGCAAAGTTCCGCTCGCACGTAGAACATTGTTGACTTCATGACGCTTAACCCCGCTTCCTGGGTAAGTGTATCTTAATTTCAATTACTATCCGTGATGATTTCTCGTGACCGTATCGGTCTGAGCGTAGGTTTCGTAATTCTAGGCTGAATTTACGAACTGCTTTCGAGCCCATGCGAAGACGTGAAACCACCATCTCGTGCACCAATGAGGGTTGAAGCCTGAAACAACGGCGTCGGTAGGTATAAAACACCTTAATATTTATATATATATATATATATATATATATATATATATATATATATACAATATATATATATATATATATATATATTTAATTAAATATTAAGGTGTCTGATACCTTTTCCAACACGCACGTGTTAAAATAAGGTCACCTGTTAATTCGACGCATTCACAAAATGGGTGCATCATCCCTATACAAAAAAAACAAAATAAGATCTCAAGTAAAGGGTCAGACGAACCTATGTTTGATAAAGGCCTTGCCATTGAGTAATGAAAAAGCCGTGTGAGGGAATAAGAATGAATCTGATTGGTTAGCTGGCTAGACTAAACACCACGTGGATATATAAAAGCACTCAGTAACACGAATTGCATACACTTTAGCCTGGCTATTCCCTACGGTGATGAAACGCGGACGTCTCTGTGTAGCTTATTTGACATAAATATATTTTTAAAACTTACTAGCTTGCTCTACCTACGTATTGAGCACTGTTGGTGTAAATACTGAAAACTGATACATAATATAGTATATCTCTTTAAAATATTATATGTGGATACATGGCATAAAATAATATATATATATATATATATATATATATATATATGTATATATATATATATGTATATATATATATATGTATATATATATATATATATATATATATATATATATATATATATATATATATATATGTACAGGATTCACTTTTAAACTGACGAAACAAACATAATGAGTTTTGTAATACACTGCTAGGCGTAAGGGGTCTAAACGTGGGATATATTCAGTTTTAAATTGTTTTATGCAAAGTGGATAAAATGAGGTTGATGTCCTTCGTAAAAATTCAGATACTTCTGATTTTGGGTGAAATTTTGAGTATTAGACATAAATTATTAAATATTTTAATGGAATCTTAGGGGGCATAATACAACCTTCCAATTTAAAGATTAAGTTATTGTCACAGATTTGTATTAAATTTGATACATAGCTCTTATTTTGTCCTTTAGTCCTCACATTCCATGAGCGATGTTTCTGACAAAGAGGGAATAATTGCTGTTTTTAGGGTCGGAATCTACCCACCTAACACTTATCGTTGGCTAGTTTTTTACCTAGAATTGTTTTAACTCCTTACATCAAGTTACTTCATGCCTTGTCTGGAGTGATTTCCATAAAAAATGACACCAATTTTAGCATGATTCCCTGAATTGCAATTCCTTTTTAAGACCCTTCATCTAGAATAAAAACCATGTAATGGATTTTGATAAAAATTAGAATAAAGATTCTTGACCTTAAGTTTAGTAGCATTACATCTTGGATTTAATCTACGTAAGCAGACATTAAAGTGGTGCAAAACTGTTTTGTTCGCGCAATTACTTTTACATATCTTGCGACGGTATTCTTTTAAAGTCCTCTAACTAATATTATCTTTTAGTACTGAAATCTGATGTTTTTTAAGATACTTCTTTATGTTAGTTTATAAAAGGCGCCGACGAAGACGCATTTTGGAATCATCGAAAATATAATAGATTATAAAATATTCTCAAAAAGTATTGGAAATGATTGTACGACTAATAATAGATTGTTTTGAATTCTCGGATCAATGTTCAATTTTTGTTGATCTCAACTAACTTTATATATATATATATATATATATATATATATATATATATATATATAAACATTTTTCATTTATACAAACATTATTGGTTACATATGTGAATACATGTTTCGGTTGTACGTTTCACAGAGTGTCAACCTCTTCAGACCAAAGAAGACAAGGAAATGAGATGAATTTGAAAACTTTCCCATTAAGTAAATCTTTTTGGGGGAGTAGATATGTTTATAATTTTCACCGGTTAAGCTCAGTATCGGATTACATTATTTACTAGTTAACTCTTTCAATTAGTTTCTATCTTTTTTATCATTTTTATTACCTACCGTTCCTTCTATTTCTTTCTTTTTTATTTTTTTTATTACCCACTTAGTTTGGATTCCTTTCTTCTCCAATTAACACTTCAAAGTTGTAATCTACGTACACACATTTTTAAGCATACATATCTGATCTTCATATAAAATACACACGTGCGAACATATCTATAGATACATAAGTACACACATAAACATACAGATATATACAGATATAAAATAAAACAAACAAATATATACGCATATATCCATACCCGGATATACACATATATAGACATATATACATACAAATCCATATATATATATATATATATATATATGGATTTGTATGTATATATATATATATATAAAACATACATACACACATGCACACACATACATAGATAGATGCATGCATACATATAGATTCAAAAATCCAAGGAACTTCTATAAACTCAAGAAACAGGAATACAGAAGCCTAATAAACAAGAACCTAACCAAGAACTATCGGAAGGCAAACAATACCAACCTAGTAGAAATCATCAATACAGAAAGTAAAAGGGTTACCGATGAGTTACAATTTAGCGAGAGAGTAGGAAAACTAAAAGAAAACGAAGCATACATTTTGCTTAAGTGTCACAAGCCAGATTTCAACACAAAACCATTAACAAGACTGATCAACCCAACCCGGCCAGAAATTGGAAGGATTAGTAAAAGAATTCTAGAAAGGTCAATCTGAAAATCAAGCATAAATACAAACTGAATCAATGGATTAACACCATGGATTCTATAAATTGGTTTTCAGAGATTAACGGCAAGAGTAGATGTACCTTTATCCAATTCGACATCATGGAATATTACCTGTTCATTACTAAATTCCTCTTCGAACATACAACTAAGTTTGTGAAGGATTCCACTGATATCTCGGAAAAAGATATCAATATTATACAAAGCTGCCGCATAACAGTTCTCATTAGCGTCGGCGAGCAATGGATTAAAAACAGAGAAAACGGATCTTTCGATGTTTCTATGGGTCGCTGGACTCCGCAGAGGCATCTAATCTAGTAGGTCTATATATATTAAGAAATATTACCATGAATAATAACATAGATGTAGAAGATATATGTTCATATAGAGATGACGGTCTAAATATAATCACGGAATCTACTAGCGCGAAAAGCGACAAAGTCAGAAAGGTAATTCATAAGGAAATGAATAAACTATGGCTGAAGGTTGACATTACCGGCAATATCAAACAAGTTAACTTCCTTGATCTTACATTTAACCTAACTGATAACAAATATAAACCCTTGATAAAAGAAAACTGCAGCCCCATATATGTACATCCACAATCAAACCACCCTCCTTCAATAATTAAACACATACCCAAGTCAATAGAAAGTAGAATTAGTATTAACTCATCAGACGAGACAACGTTTAATATCTATACAAATATTTACAACACTGCCTTAAAGAATAGCGGGTACATAAATGCTGATATAAAATATGAAAATATAACAACAAATGCGAACAACTCTAGAAATCGAGGCCGGAAAATAATCTGGTTTACACCCCCCTTTAATATGATGTTAAAAACAAAAATTGGTAACAAAGTCCTACAACTTATAAACAAACACTTCGTACCTGGCAACGCACTGCATAAGCTATTTAATAAGAATACATAGAATACATTAAAACTAAGTTATGGTTGAACGGATAACCTAGAAAGAATAATTAAAAAACACAACAATAAAATACTTAAAAGGAATGATACAAATAGTTACATTGAAGGTAATTCAACCACTAACAATTGTAACTGTCAGAGACAGGATGAATGTCCGCTACAAAATAATTGCGTCACCGCACAGTAAGTTATTGTGCTAAACTACACTGCTGAAAATCCAGACAATAATAAGTTCTACATAGAAAGCACGTCAAAGAGTTTTACGAATAGGTATTACATTCACAAATTATATTTTAGAAATAAAAAATACAGTAACACTTCGTTGTCACGATACTTCTGGAAATTGATAGATGAGAAAAAAAACACTAATTAGATCTAGCATAATAAAAAAAGCTAAAACATGTGGATCAATCAACTCACCCTGTTTCTCATGCCTATGTGAGAAACTTGAAATCGTAAAATTGAAAGCAGGGAAAAATTACTCAATGTCATATAAGAAACGAGTTTAAACTGCAAAGATTTCAAGGAACACACACTAAGCAAGCCTTAGATTACGAATAACAGCTATTGCGCCACATTGTAATTTAATTATTATTTTGACTTTATTGACTTTTACTGCATCGTTAGTATAAGGCCTACTAAATGTTTTATTTATCTTTATTTTTACTTTTTATTTCTTGATTTTGTTTTATTATTTTATTATATTTTCATTTTTTTTCATTTATTTATTTTTTTATTTATTTATTTTTTTTTTTTAATTTTTATTTTGCTAAATCATTTATTTTTAAAAAAAAACTTATTTCTTTATATTTTTGAACTTAAGTAATCTATATTATCCAAAATCACTACACCTCACCCTATAATGATATGATATTGGTTCTTCCTCATAGTTATCACTTGTTTATATAGAGACTTAACTATTGCAATTACATACGCTATATTTAATTAGTTTGCTTGCCTTTATGTTACTAATCTTGTAAGTTCCTTGTATTAATACCAGAGAAGGTATAAACGTAAGCAAATTGAACTGAGATAGATAGGAGCAATAATGAATGATATAAACACTTTAGTTTTAATTATAGAAATATCGATATTTGTGTACATATGTATGTGTGTGTGCATGCATACAAATGTATGTATACACATGTGTATGTGTGTGTGTCTGCATACATATATAATGATTTTATGTATATTTATGTTATGTGTGTATGTATATATGCATGTATCTGTAATGTTGTATTTGTATATACATGTATGTATGTGTATTTATGTTATATATATATATAACTGTATGTATGTATACATATGTAGTGGTGTATATGTATGTATATGTGTGTATGTGTGTGTATGTATGTAGGTATGTATGTATGTATGTATGTATTTATGTATTATGTATGTATGTATGTATGTGTGTATGTATCGGTATGTCCGTGTGTATATGTATATATATAAATATATGTGTATATGTTTGTGTATATATGTATACATGCGTGTATGTGTATAATGTTAATAAACGTAGGCAAATAAGGCTCAAATGGGTCCAGATGTCTGCGTAGTATGTATATGGATACTTGAACAAATATTTCATATATATGGGTATGTTTAAACATGTGTAAATGTTTTATATTTTCATATTTTTATTTTTATATTTATTTCGGGTGTACGTTAATGGGCATATTTATTTGTCACTTCTGTATGTGCTGTATGAATATATCCATATATGTGGGTCAATATTTTTACATAGACATATGTATATGGTATACAAGTATGTGAGAGTATTAGTAAAATATTAGTAGTACAAGCATTTACACATGTATGTATATATGTGAGTAGGTATGGATGGAGGTACATTCTATGGTGATGCATATATATGAGTGTAAGTCGGCACATGCGTTTAGAACGGGTTAATTAAAAAACCGTTAGAATAATGACACAAGAAGCACATATATGTATATATATATTGTAATATATTATGCTGAACTAATCAGTGGAAAAGGAAATGTATCCATAGGGCTGTATGTGTATGTGTGTATCTATACGTGTGAGTGGATGTGGATTTTTGAATCTATATGTATGCATGCGTCGATCTATGTATGTGTGTGCATGTGTGTATGTCTGTTTATATATATATATATATATATATATATATGTGTGTGTGTGTGTGTGTGTGTGTGCGTGTGTGTGTGTGGATATGTATGTATATATGTGTATATATGTGTATATCCGTGTATGGATATATGCGCATATATTTGTGTTTGTTTTATTTATGGGAAAGTTATAAAATTCATCTGTTTTCCTTGTCTTCTTTGGTCTGAAAAGGTTGACTCTCTGTGAAGAGTACAATCGAAACATGTATGCACATATGTAACCAATAATGTTTGTATAAATACACATTTATACTAAATAACAGCTCTACTTGTTATTGAGCACTTTTTATAAACACTGGAGTTTCAACGGGTTTACACCTAGAGAAACTAATTTTAATACGTGCACCATATATATATATATATATATATATATATATATATATATATATATATATATTAGATCTCACGATGTAAGACGGTGGCAGTAGAAGTAAACACTAGTGTGAGAATGAGAATACCTTCGATATTCTATATAGATGACTATGTTAGGATAAACTGTCTGATCGGAAAAAATGTAAAATTTATTATGGAACATTTACTAAATTATTATATTATATATATTCGAATCATTTGTAAAATTATATATATATATATATATATATATATATATATATATATATATATATATATGTGTGTGTGTGTGTGTGTGTATATATATATGTCTATTAATATATATATATATATATATATATATATGTATCTCTCTCTCTATATATATATATATATGTATATATGTCTATTAATATATATATATATATATGTATCTCTCTCTCTATATATATATATATATATATATATGTGTGTGTGTGTGTGTGTATGTGTATATATATGTCTATTAATATATATATATATATATATATATATATATATGTATCTCTCTCTCTATATATATATATGTATATATATATGTCTATTAATATATATATATATATATGTATCTCTCTCTCTCTCTCTCTCTCTCTATATATATATATATATATATATATATATATATATATATATATATATATATATTTAGCCAAATAGAATAGACGTCACAAAATCTGAGCAAAATCAAACTGATAAAGCAGATCTTGAGCAAATAAAGTACTCAATATCCTATTGGGTAGAACTATAAATAAATAATTAAAAAGAAGACTTAAAACGATGCAATGATCTTTGAAAAGAAAATGGCAAACGCATAACCAGGAAATTTAGCAGAAAAACTCGTGGAAACAACTATTTTTTTACTTGATTTGTGTTAAGGTGGAGGTTATCTATCAATCTATATGGATGTTCCAATTCCTTTCTATCTCACTACTTCTAAAACAAACCTACCGAAAAAGGCGGCCGTGATTAAATCACGTTGTCGATTTCTAAACCCGGCGGTCGGCATGACCTTAATCTAATTGATCTAATTTAATTTATCAAGCTTTCTGAGATTATATCCTTTTAGTTTGTATTCCATAATAGAGAACTGCCACCTCAGTATCAGAACAATGTGATCCTCGGCCACATTCCACGTTACAATTCCAAAATCAATTTAAATTATTATACAATATCGACAAAAGATTTTGGGGCACCATTCTATTTTAATGAAATAAAACACCATAAAATAACTTATATTTGTAAAGTAATGCATTGCACGTTCGTCTCTGTTTCTTTTCTTTTATTCTCCACGTTACTTGACTCTATTTCCAATAACCAGAAAACAATTTATATGATTCACATCTTTTTAGCATTTTTTTATAGCTAAGGTCGGGACTTGGACCGTTGTATTCATTGTCCATATGTATTTGTATACGAACATTAAACCAGGGCTGGTGAAGGAGTCATGGCCTACCTGGGTCGACAACTGACACATATTGTAGTTCTTACAACAATGCCGAAATGAGAGTTTGACTATGACGACTTTACACGCTCCACTAGTTTGGAAGCGGCTCCCACCCCTGCTACTATAAATTTCTCATTTCTCCACTCAATCTGCGCCTAGAAATAATTTCTATGAAAAGTCTCATGAGAAGCTTTGTGTATTGGACAAGTATGGACAAAGACATTGTTAATGCGGTCAAATTATGCAAAGCTTGTGATTGGCAGCGAAGACACCTCCTATTAATTTCAAACCCTGGCCGAAAACTGACGGACCGTGGTCTAGGATCCACATAGATGTTGATGGCCCACTGGATGGTTTCTATTACCTAATAGTGATGAACAGTTTCTCAAAATGTAACAAAACAACCAAATAAGTAACTATTAGTTGTTTACATATGTTATTTGCCCGGTCCAAGGTCATTGACTGCATTGTATCACACAATGAAACGCAGTTCACGGCTAATGAATTCAAACTATTCTGTCAAACATTTGTAGTACAGCATATCACGATCGCACCGTTATATGCGAGGAGCAATGGTCAGACAGAACGGTTCTTGGACACGTTTAAGAGCGCTTAGGTAATCGAGGGGTACACCTACCGAAAAGGCCATGCAATAATTTTTGCAGATATATAGGATTACCCCAAGTAACAATGTTCCATCTTCCATGATGCGAGCAGAAACAATGTTTGCCAGGAAGATTAAAACAGTGTTTAATAGATTATTGCTAACCCATACGAAACCAGGACGTGAAAAATGTCACGAAGGTACGCTTCAAAGTTAGAGAAGAAAATGCTTGTCAGATGTTCAAACACAATACATACTACTGGGTAACAAAGAGAGTGGATAAGGGACCCTGCTTACAAAATACACATGAATCAGATAAGAAAACAATATCCAGAATAATACTCCAGAAGACGAACTTATGAGTGGCGTGTTCGACACATTTGAGATAACAACCCCGCAAACAGGTTCTGAACGGCGAAGATCTAAAAAAAACGTTAGGTTACGGAATTGATTGTAATACATCCTAAAAGGAAAAAAGTATTGACTCCATACTGAGCAAGGCTAAATGGAGGGTGTTATGCTATTTCGTAACTATATGGACTCTTCTAGATATTATGTGTAGAGCAGCCTCCGACGAAGGACGAGCAGTCTTTATGTAACATAGTATTCTGTACTTCTGTAAGTAGACACTCTTTCAAATATATCCCCGTGTTGTCTCCTTCAAGATCACAACAATTAAAAGATAAACCTTTATTATAAGATAAAAACTACAAAAGCGTCACATTTTGTGATCGTGAATAAAACCCTCTTAATTATTTTTTTTTTACAAATTATTGACATTCGTTTTGAGCGTTTTTAAAGTACATTAGAAGCATACCATTCCAAGATTTATTCATGTACTGAGATAGCTCACTCTCACACGTTGGGCAATCTTTTCAAACTTTCAATGAGAAAGCAGAGAGGTAAATAAACCATTATGAGTCATAATGTTCGGTATCAAATATTTGCTTATAATAGTTTAGTCATAAAAATTCAACAGTCTGAACGTAATTCGAATCATATTATTCTTCTTCGGCTGGCCTCTCAGGATCCAATACTATGGATAATTCGCAAGCTGCAATCAAAGGTATGTTACATCCGTCCCACTCGAATTACCATTGTATTAATCAACTCAACACGTTTTTAAATATTCGTCTTGTGTACCTGAAAGGTAGTATTAGTGGAGAGTAGAGACACTTAATTAAGAGGGCAGAACTTCCTTAATTTTAACGCTCGTCTTAAAAAACGTCTTTCTAGTGCGGTTGTTTCAGAACTTCGCAACTTCCTGATTTCAGATCAAACGTCTAACGTAATTCCGCTAAATTTGTGTTCACAGGCGGGCCCATTTGCCAGAAACGTCACCAGCCTGTCCCCTTCTGACCCCCTGTCTACAACGCATTCTGTTTATGGCTCACAGCAGCCTAATAAATTTTAACTATTTTATATATATATATATATATATATGTGTGTGTGTGTGTGTGTGTGTGTGTGTGTGTGTGTGTGTGTGTGAAAAAATGACAAACGGAAAACAAGTTAAAGTGCAGGAGAAAAACAAAAACAAGAGATTTTGTAAAGGAGTAAGGCTACCAACATTTGTAGAATGTTTTTTCAACATTTATTTATTATTTTGTTGTTTTTTTCAACATTTATTTATTATTTTGTTGTTTTACCATTTTATGATTTTATATATAACGCGTTTCAAGCGGTGGCCCGCTTTCATCAGATATGAAAATCCATTTGAAGAAATGTCTTTCGATTCGAGCAAATGTTGTTTCATTTGAGGAATTTGTTATATATATATATATACGAGCTGACACATCCACTAATATCCAATAATAATTTCGAAAATTCCCTTCCTTTTCTTTGACTTGGGATTATGCTGTATAATGTAGTGTTTTGTGACTTGTTGAAGACTGCATTTATTTCTAATTACTCTTAAATCAGATGTTATAATTACTACTCGCAAATGAGATTTCGGAGATTATATCTTTTCAGTTGGTTTCAAATAATAAAAAAACCTTCTGCCACAAAAATAGAACAACGTTATATTATTATTAGCTCTCTCCTTTGCCTAATTCAAAAAGCTCCCTCCATCTATCAGGCAATATAAAAATTTAAATGTATATGAGATTCTCAAAACTGATATCCGATTCATCTTTTTATAGAATTTTACTCATAAGAGTATTATACTTCTTCAACAATAGATTGAGTTGCCGTCCAAATCGGCTTCATAATACCAACGTAGAATTGGAGCTTTTAATCCACTCTAATCGATAGACACTCAAAATGTTCTACCATAATGAAAGGCCAATGGAAGCTGCAAAACAAATGTTTGAATTACACCAAATTTATTACAAAGCTTTAGGAATTTTGGATGCATGAAGCACTCCCTGCTTACCAGATGTTTTATGATGAGGGCGTGGTATCATAATTATACTACTACTACTACTACTGCTACTACTGCTGCTGCTGCAGATACTACTATTACGACCTATAATAGAATAGAGACGGTGAGTAAGAAATGTGCGAAAATAGAGAATACACTACTGAAGTTATAAGCTTAGAAAATGATATCATGAAATACACGCTAAAAAGATATTCTATTTTCTATAATAAAGGCATCTAGAATGTGCATGCCTGTTCAAATATCCAGGGACCACTTCGCCTATTCTTATAAGGTTTGAATTTTGTGAGGTGGTAAATTGAGCATAAAACTGTTCAAAAAGATTTCGAAAACTTCGTACAATTTTCCGACATTGACTTATAAGTATGAATCAGAATGGTACAACTTAGTTGATCGACTTAATTCTGTTGTCAGCATTCTTGCAGGAGGGACCACGTAATGGTTGCCAACATCCCCAAGTGAAAGTGGTATTATGGAATCGACTGAATTCGAACTTGGCACATCCAGGTTATCAGTTCGTGTTGTTATCCACTTAACGACCGTTACCCCCCAGTGACCTATATTTTTTTTATTCAAATAAATATGTATTGACCTTAAATTTATATTTATTTTAATAAAAGTTTATTCTTTTAGTAGATTTTCTTTTTCTCAAACAAAATAAAAAAGCAAAAATATGTTTTTCGTATGTGACTTTCGGGAGTTTATTGAATCTAAATCTATTGAAACTTGACGAAGTAGTTTAAGAGTTATAGTGCATACGTCCATATTCTAGATGTCTTTACTATAGAGACTATGATAATATCCTTTTCGTTTGCCTCCTATAAGAGAAAGCCTTCACTTCACAAATGGATCGATATCATACCATCTGATTATTAGACGCCCCATCGACCTAATTCAATCAGTTTCTATAGCTGGGCATAATCAGAAATGTAATTCAAACATGGATATTCAAATATGTTTTTACAAATGCTAGTTAAAAATCCGCATATCGGGAAGCATTTTGTCTAGTTCTGATATAAGTAGTTAGAGTTGTATTCAAGAATTAGAAATACTATTCTCAATTGTACCGCATCCGACACCCTAAGGGATGTTGGTACCAAACATAGTACAGTTTCATCCAATAGTTACGGTCTGGTTAGTGGCGGTCTGGTTAGTAATCTTCCTCCTCGGTTTTCCCATCCTCCTTGACACTTTACGACTATTTTCTGTGGTGTCTGCGAAACCGGTGCCATCAGTTCTTTTTTTTGGGGGGGACGGGGCAACTTATCATATTTCTTGCAGTTTCGTTCCTTTGTTCGTGCAGTGGTGTGGGTTTTTTCTTCGTATTGTAACTTATGCGGGTTGGTTTCAGCATTCAAGGGTTTTCCGTAAAATTACAGCTGTGTTGATCATTGCCGTCTTTTGTTTGGTCTCAGTGATCTCTCAGTGATTTTTCTTCTTCTTCTTCTTCTTCTTCTTCTTCTTCTTATTATTATTATTATTATTATTTATATTTCATAGTAGTCTCAACTTTTGGATGTTTTTAGTTGGATTTTTCCTTTTTGAACATCAAGTCAATTACCTTGACCTTAGACATTCAAGCTGTAACTTAACACTTTCGCTGTTCCTAGCAGGCAAGCCTTTTGCATAATTAGAAAATAAATTGTCTCGTCAATCTGTTTTAGCCATTTATGGTGGCTTTTAGTTATGGTTCCAAGCGTTCCAATTACAACGGAGATCACCTTTACTTCTTTATATTTCCATAGACTAACTAATTCCCATTTTAGATCTTGATATTTTTTTCGTGCTCTTTCTCCTGCACTCTGGTCTCGAAGGGGCAGGCTATATCAATGATTAAGTAAGTTCTCTTGTTTTTTTGTTTAGAATGATGAAGTCGGGTTTTGAATGTTCAATAATCTTAACAGTTTGTATGCGCATGTTCCAACCAAGTTTCACATTGTCGTTCTCCTGCATCACTTCTGGCTTATTCTCATGCCACTTCTCATTGTGGTTCAATTCATAAAGTGTGCATTAATTCCAGGGTAGTAACTGAGCGAATTTGTCGCGTCTCCATTTTTATATTGATAGTGTGCTAGCATTGGGCATTCAGACACAATATGCGTTATGGTGTCTTTCCTTTCATTACACAATCTGCACATTATTATTATTATTATTATTATTATTATTATTATTATTATTATTATTTACTCACACTGGTCATAATCAGTGATTCCTCATTGACTATAACTGGTGGTGTTCCCTGGAGTCTGAGTGAAAACAAATCTCCCGAAATCTCCAGTACGCTTGGCTTCTTTCTATCATCATTAAAATTTACTTGATGTTTTCGCACCAGCCGTTTGTCATCGAGTTTTTGTTGATGAAAGCTGGTGGCTTTATCCGGAATGTTAGTGGCGATAAATCAGTTCATTTAAAGTCTGCGTGTTGCTATTCTTCCGCAGTTTTTTCATCCTCTCAGACAATCCATGGTCACTTCATTGCATCCAATCGATTTTAGTGCCTTTACGTGTTTGTGTTTATATAGGGGGGGGGGCATGTTATATTATTTTTCTAATATATCTCCTCTAAAATCTCTAATTTCTTTGGACTGTTTTATCTATCTCTCTGTTCTTACAAAATTAGTGGTATTCAGTGTCACTTCGTTATATAGATTGGTTTTCGCACTGTAAGGTTATCTCAATATCTCGGCAGTTATCTTCATTTATATGGTGCGAATTCTCCCTTATATTTCGATTTCTTTCAGTTCATTTTCCAGGTTTCTAGTATTCCTCTTCCATTCATTTCCTCTCCCAGAACTCTGGAAATTTCAATGTATTTATTTAGTGGTATGCCTTCTTCAACTTAATTTAGTCTTCTTGCGTAGATCAGTTTGTACGTTTGAATATTAATTTCTCAGAGGATTTTATGTTTTTTCATTTTCAAATACTGACTTTGTTTGTGATTTAACCGTTGGTCTTCATGTTCAAGATAGTATTACTACTAATACTAGTAGTAATATCAACATCATTAGTATTAGAATCTCCAGAATACAACACTGACCATAGACCAAGGGTTCTTCATTCCAAATGTGATGAAATAGTTCCCAATAGTTTAGAAATCTAGCGTTTTTTGGTTTTAATAGCATCAGTAGTAGTCGTAGCTTTAGTGTAATATATTTATTGGTCGTAATATGTTTTCGAGGTAGAGTGTATAAGGTGACTTAGGTGTGATCGACAAGGTGTTATCCAGAGTCAGTTCGCAAATACGGAAGCGCATAGCAGATTAGCGGATTTATAGAAATCATACTTCCCGAAATTGACGTTTATCACAAAGGTAGATCGAATAGCGAGTCGAGATATTCATGATGTGAGAAAATATAGTCATGAAATACGATAGAAAATCATAAAAGAATTGGCAGAAAAACATGAAGCATAATTTTTTTTATTTCAATCAAGGAAGCTAAAAAAATCATTAACTTCTGTTGTTTTCACTTTACTCCTCGCATACTCCGATCCTTCCAGGCAGTGACATCAGTGTATAGACTCTACGTTCAGATTGTCCTGTTACTATTTTTTCCAAGCGATTGGGTCATGTGTTTAAGTAAGAAGAAAATAATTAGCAACTAGGATGTTAAGATTGATGTGATTTGATTTTTCTCTTCGAGATGGGCAAGTGGATGGAGGAATTCGGCCAGGGGTTCAATAGAAAGTAAGAGGTACTTTGTTTATAAATCAAATGAATGATGATAACATTAGCTAACAGCCGAGATCCAGCGAGCCGAGCATTAAGAGCCGATAGCCGAGTGCCAGAAGCTAGCCAGTCAGTCAGTCAGTTTCCATCTTCAGCAAAGTTGTGGGTAACAATGTTTTTTATTTAGTGGCTGACAAATTTCTAGCAAGTACCCACACATTTTAACCATCAGGATGTAGTTGTCCAAAGACGATTGGTAGACAGACGTATGTTTCCATCATTTTAAGCCAATATTACGTAGAAATATTTGTTGAACTTCACAACATCTTTCTCTGTTCAAATAAAACTACTTCAAGTTACCACGTGTTTTGTCAGCTTATTGAATCGTTTACTCACCCCAATAGCGGTCTATACCTGAGAAGGAGAACCATGTATACCATGGTCCAGCGAGCAAATACGGCTGTTTGCAGGCTACACAATACATACTTGTTCTTTCAACGGATATGCGCCGTTACTAACCCAAACTGCTCTATCCGAAGAGTGTCCAAGTTAAGGTGGCTAGATCAGTTTAGTGTACGGAAACGTAATACGACGCAAACGCCGGGAGAGCTTACAGGTTTAGTCATGTGACTAGATAAATATATTTGAAATGATAACAGTCAGTTCCCGTTTAGATATTGGCGCTTAGATCCATTTGAAGATAACTAAAAGTAACTCGTAGATAAGATAATTGCATCCGGTAGATACGTTTAAGGTTGTATTGTCATCGTCCCCTTTTAACTCGTTCATTTTCCTAACCGAGAGAAGAGACCAGACTATAGCAGCAACTCCGGATCTGAGTGGTAACAAAATACATTGACCCGATAAAATATATGTAACTGTGATAAATATGTCTCAATAAGAAGGATTCAACGAAAAAAGAAGAGGAAAAAATATGCTTATACTTTTGACAAGGGTGTATATCACCGAAAGTTCTCAAGTTTTTAAAGTAAATAAATAATTTATTTAAAAAAAACATAAATAATGCGTTGTCAAGATTTTCAAAATATTTTTTCAAAATATTCTCCTTATTATTGCCATTTCATCAGCGCTTCCAAGTGTGACTTATCATTCTATTCTATTCTATCTAATATATAAAGTAGAGACGTTTTTTCCCCTGTACCTTCTCGGAGAATAGGAAAATAACCACATGCATCACGGGCTACTAAACTCACCATTACATTACACTTATTCACTCGAGTGTGTTTTAGTATATCTGTTATTCTTTATTCCAAACAAACACTGAATATTAC
>OY744518.1:53757438-53769938 GCA_963556195.1 Sepiola atlantica
TGGCCTTCTAGCAAAAATACGGCCGTTTGTAGTTAGGACATATAATTTGTTGAAAGGGTGAAGTTAGGTAAGTTTGGTTGGAAGCTTAGGATTGAACAGTTGTATTCTTTTGGAAATCCTGATCGACATTAAGATTACCGAAGCGCTTCTAATTCTCTCTCTTTCTTTCTCTCTGTATCTTCCTCTCCCGTTTTGCCTTTCCGACAACTAAATGAACATTACTGAATACATCAGCATCTTCTGTAAGAACGTGTTGAGTAAATTAATAATGAGAAATTAGTGTAATATGAATTCAACCTATATTTGATTGGAGCGAAGCGTGAACACTGAGAAGCCGTTCGACGAAGAACAAGGTATGGTTTGAATTGAGGTTAACTGTTGATTCTTTAATGCTTACATATATTATAAACAAAGTTTGCTGATTCATAAAAAAAACGAATATACTAAAAATGTATTGATACAATCTTCCTAGTTAGCGATGAAAATATAATTTCAAATTTAAGCGTGACAAACACAATAAAATAGTATTTTTTAAAAAATAACTTCAATCTCTTGAGTCAATCAAACTCAAATGTTAAGTACATATTCAAGGTTCTCGGCACAGCAATTTTCATAAAGTTTGTTTAGTTTTCAATATATATATATATATATATATATATATATATATATATATATATATGTATATATATATGGTCACCTATAAAAACAGCAATTTGCGGTTGGTACGTTAGAAACTAAATTATAATTAGCACATATATTTACGAGCGAAGATACCTGGCACTTCTCTGAAGCAATAACTGAATTTTCTGTTTGGAGCAATTTTTCTCACATTTTATTACTATATTTGGATGTGTAGAAGTCACATGTTTTGATGTAGCATTTTCTATAGATATAAATAGACAAAGTTTAGCGCTGTGTAATTAGACCCCCGACGAACAGATTGGCTTGGCGTATGAATAGTGTGTTGGATTAGTTATTCTAAGCATGCCACGCGAGCATTTTTCCCGCTTTCAAATAGATGGAGTCAGATCTCTTAAGGAATCGGACCTGCATAAGCTAGTCCCGTCCCACACACCAGTCTAAAATGATGTCCGCTAAGATCCGTGGATTCTCACTTTTTGTAAAAATGTCTATTGTATGCTTTTAATCCCTTTCAAGTGCTTCCGAAATAAAAGGTGTTTCATGTAAAACAACAATGTCTACTTTCTCGTCTGTGAACCGGGGGAACTTTCTATCTAACTGTTTCAAACATGGAGTCAGAAGGACCGTCGACCGCAACTAAAATTTTATTTATAATGCTTTTCGATACCCAATCACCTCAGCCTCATTCGTTATAGTCTTATTACAATTGCTCTTACATGGCGTTTTGTTACCGTTACATAGTAAAGTAAGACGCTGAGAAAAACGAAGCTGTGATTCGTCGAATAAGATAACGTGATATGTTTGAGAGAAAGATGTTGAAATAGTCAGTTAAACAGTTGATGAGATCTCACGCTGGCTAGCAGTACGCTTCATGAATGCAGAAATTGACCAGGTAAAACAAGGCCTCAAAAGTAGAAAGTGTCAACACGGCTTCAACGTAACAATCGATCAGTTTATATAAGGAACATGGACATATTCTGTATGAAATAAAAACCTACCCGGACACTATGTGCGTTTGGAATTAAACATTACATTATCCACCTTTCTCTCAGAAAGTCGGTTCCTGAAGTAGTGTTTTGGAGGTCTTTGCAGGGCTGTGCGCTTCACGGATATCCACTGGCAGTGGATAATCTGTATGCCGAAATTTTAAATTAGTCTCCCACCTAAATATCAGTAATTAACGTTTCTCCTAACTTAGCTTATTGCAGCCTCTTGGGGATCCTTCAACCAATATCATTGGTCCTTTTTTCCTTCTATTAGCCTGTCCAGTTTTAGCCACACTCTTTTATTCAATCAGCTTTCTTTGATTTTCTTAAATTTTACCACAACCAGTAGATCTCATTGGTCAACAATTTCTTCTTGATATCAAGTTTTTTCTATTTTGGTTTAGTCTCAACTGCCAACAATTAATATTTTTTCTAAAAACGTTTCTTTCCATATTAAGGTTTGCTCATAAAACCAATTTCAACCAGCTTCTCTTCTATCGCTGACCGCCCATTATCATGTGAAACTTACTTAACAGTTTTATTACCAATACTAGTCGCACTACTATTGCCGCAAATAATCCATTGTCTTTGTAGCGACAATTAGACGTCACAACACGCTTTAAAATACTTAATTCGACTTTGGCCGACCAATTTTATGTATACTTATTATTCATGCCGAATGCCAGGGTGCTCTAAAATCAGAAATCCCATTTTTGAAACATGGTAACCTCTTACTTTCAGAATTTCGCAGACATTGGTAATCTCCTTTGAATTATACTCTCAATAAAGTTATCTCTTGTGAATTCTTACTCATCTTTGTCCCGACGATTTTTTACAAGACTAGAATGGGTAAGGGGGCTATGAAGTCCAAATCTGTTCTACCTCATTCTTTGGTTTTTAATACAAATTTAACTGGCCAATTGTTCGAGTTAGAAACCTAAAAAAATTCCTCGCAATTACATATTTATATTTCAAATCTTATTTCCTCTTTGACGTTAGAGTGCCATTTCATGCTGTTTCATACTACCAGAAAGACAGGTTATAAAATAGAAATATGTCGATTTGATATTGTAATTTTTTTTCAAATCTCGTTCCAATAAAAAGAAAGTTCTGGCGATATACAGAGACCAACAACAAAGTTGAAATAATAAGAAATTCAAGCCCCCGATTCGAAGATCTCAATTGCAGGAATAAATTCTAAAGTAAATCATATTTGTTTTCTCTCCGATTTCTATCTTAGATTATGTGTGTATAGATTACGTATGATTTCCTATTATTTTCCAGGCGTTGTAGTCAACATTTTATTTGAAAGCAAATGAAAACTGTTATCTCTACAATAATCAGAATATTCTATAAACTTGACAAACCATTCCTTTCAAAGTATAAACGTCTCATCATCTAAACAATTTTGCTATCAGCAACCTCTATCACAAACGAAATCGTTCAAAATAGAAAGAACGTCCCTATTGTGCATAACAACTTATACAAATCTCAACATATGTATTTGATAAGGTCAACTGCGTTTCTTCGGTTTACCCAAAGGCGGAAAACGATGAAAAGTAGATTTCACGATCAGTAATAAAACATGTAATGGGTTCGTCTTTTGAATGAAGATATGACAGCGAACTACATATAAGCCAACAGCATAATGCTAAAATGCGAGTCCAGTCCAATTGGATTTGCTGAACATTATACAGCAGATTTACTATGTGTTCGATTGATAATACATAATATACGTTTTTTATCTTCAATGTGCACAGCTGTTACGGCGGCTGCAACGGTTAGTATGTTAGGATTGAGTTAAAGGTGACTTGGGTCCGGCGTTCGAAACGTGCGATCGGCGGGACAGTTACCTCCACACTTTAAGTATGAAACATATATGTCTGTGGATAATGATTAAAATTATTTATTATTAAATAATTGTTTGATTATATATATATTTTTTATAAATCATTTAATTATTAAAAAGTAAAGCCGTTAAAAGTTATACTACGCAAATATTTATTTGTAAAAGTCCTCATCAGAGACAAAATGTATTGTTTTATATATTTTGTTTAATATTTTTTAAGTCCCTTTATTAGTTGTAGTCGATCCGCGGGATGTTGCGAACAGTATCGGAACAACAGTCTCAAGTCAAGAACAGCCACGCGTGGTAGTACTATTGAAGAAGAAGTTGGGGACTGTTATTTTTTATAAAGCATTGTTGGCATTTGAAATTTAAATTATTGAAAAGTAAAGCTGTTAAAAGCTAAACAATGCAAATAGTTTTATCGACGAGGGAATTTATCGCCTAAATATTTAAGAGTAAAAAATATTTACATTGTATTGCTTTTAACGGCTTTATTTTATAATATTCTAAAATATATATATATATATATATATATATATATATATATATATATCGAGCACAGGCCTTAGTCTGATTTACATGTTTTATCCTTATAATAGCGGGAAGTTATTTTCCCTATTTCATTGACGGGTATAGCTTCCTATCCGAACTTTGCATATGCGCATCTGTTTCGGCAGCGATTTTGACCAATTCTTTGTGCGTGTTTTCGGTAAATATGCCTTCGTTTCGTTCGCTTAAAAAAATGTATATAGTTTATCTGGTATGATAGCTTCGCCTAATATAGTCATCTATAGATGAAGTAGGAGTAATTTTAACTCTCACGGTCAGATCTACTACGACTGCTACCAATGTTCACCGGGAACTCTTCTACATAAGATACATATTGTAGCACAGTTATTATTTCATATTTTCTTATCTTAGCTACTATACAAGTCCTTTTGGCTAAGATCAAAGTGTAGTATCTGTTCCGATGGATACTGCACCCCATAGACTGGTATTGTCTTGGCCTTCGGGGCTTGATTTACGGCGGTCTATGGGTCTGTCCTGAGCAGTTCTAGGAGGTCCACCCTCCCAGGCTTCGCCTCCCCTCTTTGGGGAGGAGTAAGTTTATTGCTTACTGCCTTAGGCGCCCCTACCGGGAAATGCCGACGCGGCTGCCCAGGCAATTTTTAATGGCCAGAGTGCTCATCTCTCGGGCGCTGGCTTTTCAAACCCCACTTTCCCGTCCCGACCTTGGGTCACATCTTACTTGTGGGAGTAAGATAAAAACTGGCCTTGTGCCTAACTCCTGGAGAGGAGTAAATCAATACTCTACAAGTCCCACCTAAATTAGGGACGCTTCCTTCGCATACACGTTCTTGGAGGGGGCGTGTTGATTGGCTATTCCAAATAGTGACGTAATTGTTGCATATTTTATATTTTCTACTTCATCGCATAAAGATTCAAAGGTAAATATTACTACCGTCTATTGACCGTGTATTATTACTTTTCAAAATAGTCACTCCCGTGCTATGTCGACAATTTACTGAATTATTTCTTTAAATAAACTTCGATGTTTATGTCTAAATCAATGAAAAACATTAAAAATCTACAAAATCTACAATAGGAAATGTATTTCCCGACCAGAATTACACTCATCTAGAGCCTAAATATACTTTCACTCATACCACTGGGAACGATATAAATGCATCCTTATTTCTATAGTTATAAAGTTACGTATGCTTATATGTTCATATCTTTGTATGTACATGATAGACTCCTAAAACAAATAACAACCGATTATTATGAATTTTTAACTAAAGGTGATATATGCAATGGAGTCAAAGATGTGTTATATTTTCTTTAATTTAGTTTTATGCAATAGGAAGTAAAAAGATAGGTGTGAACCCTTCGTGAAAATTCAGATTCCTCCGATTTTTGTGAAATTTAAACAATAGTATTAGGCATCAATTAATAAATATTATCCAAATTTCAGTTTATTATGAGTATTTAAAAGGGGTTTTAGAGGGCATAGTATTGGTACAACCTACGTTTTGAAAATCCAAATTATCAGATTTGTATTAGATTTGATGCATAGCAATAAGACACCAAATAAGCTTGATTCACTGTATTTGAATTTCTTGTTAAGACTCTTTATCTAGAATCAAAATCATGTAATTTTGATAGATTATACATCAATTAATAAATATTCTTCAAATTTCAGTTTCTTTGAAGTAATTTAAATAATTTTAGGGAGCATAATACGGGCCCGACCTCATATTTTAAAATTCAAATAGATCTACATCGGATAGAAACTCGGGAAATAAAAATCAAATTTCAAACGCGTATTTTGTAGAACTGGAAATTCAGTAATAACAGATACGCGGAAAGAGAATAAAAGAAAAACACTAGAACCCATGGCATTTTGAAATACATATCGTTGAGAAGTCTTAGACACACTGCCACTGTTGAGCTAACTGTAGCTTGTAAGGTGTCATGTGCAGTTGGCTTTTTAAGACACCCAAACAGTTGTTGTAGGGAGCTGAAGTTCCCTACCAGCTCTTCTGATCGATGTAAGTGGTTCCACTCGAGGGCAGTTCGAACTCGCTCAACCGCACAATCTCAAGTTGGGGGCGTCCCGTTCTCTTAGCTGGGCACAAACACTCATCTTTCATAAATTTACTATGCCATCCAAATATAGACTCCCTTTCTGGTTCCTCCTTTCAGAATTTTGTGTGAAATGCACGTAGAACCATTATTCAGTTTTTGCAAATTCAAAAGGGATCATGGCATTTTTTATAGAGTAGTGGTGATTGAGAGTCTCATTGGAAAATACTTCTCTGTATTCTTATCTCAGTCAAGTGTTATCGCTTAGATGTCAGTTACTGGTTCCGTGTTTCCATTGTTATCTCCATATAGTTAATACTTTCCCCAGATAAGTTGTACATGTTTAAGCATTTAATTATCCATAGGAGTATGTTGTAGGGTTGTTGTTGTTGTTTTTTGCAGTCGATCCATGCATTTGTCTGCTTCAGGATCTTTTGGTAAATTTATAGCTGGTCATGTGTCTCTCTTATCGCTTTCTGCCATGCGTTTTGTTTCTTTTATTATTGCGTGGTAGTTGTCTGCTTAATTCTGCCATTAACATTTACCACTTGATAGTAGACAGTTTATTGGTCTGTAGTTGCTTTCTGCTTTATGTAGTTCTCCCTTTAGTCATCCACTCTAGTATGTCCGTCTCGTATATAAATATCTTTAGGTTTTGTATTAGTCTTTATCTAGGTTTGCTCTTTTTTAACCAGAAATGCATGTATTCCATCGTTATCTATTATTATTATCATCATCATGATCATCAGCATCATTATTATTATTATTATTATTATTATTATTATTATTATTATTATTATTATTATTATTATTATTATTATTATTATTATTATTTGTGTCCACTAACACTTTTCACGCAGCTTATTAGCAATGATTGCTCACTGAGAATAAACATTGGTGTTCCCTGGAGCCTGGGCGACAACAAGGCTCCCTAGATTTACAATACTCTCCACCTTTTTCGACAACCCTTGCAAATGACATTGCGTTATTGCAAAAGCCACTTTCCAATGATTTCTCGCTAACAACGGCCATTAGTCTTCTCTGAGATTTGAGTGGCAATAAGCCTCGCCAAAGTCCAACTACTTCTCGCATTCTCCCAGTGAAGGTTGCGTTAGTGCTCTCCTTCTTCGGTCTTTCAATCCTCTTTAATCGTTCACGACAATTTTGTGTAGTGTACACTTGTATCCGACGTAACATTTCCTGAGTATGTTGTTGAGTTGCATCATGGCTATGATAAAAATTAGTGGTGACAGGGAGTCTACTTTGAAATGTGTGGTGTTCGCTGAGGCCGATGTAATTTATTGGGGGTGAGATTATGAAATGATGTTTCTTGCAGTTTCTGTTCCTTGGTTCGTGTTGTGGTGTTCTTCGTGTGGTTTTGTTTTCTCCCTGTTGTAAATTCCTTGTGACTTTGTAGCTTATGCGGGTTGGTTTGCGTATTCAAGGATTTTCCTTAAGATTGCAGCTGTTTTGATCATTGACGTCCTTCGTATGGTTTCGATGGTTCCTTTGATTCCAATTTCTCCACGTCTTTTCTCCAGTTTTTTTTTAATTTTTCCTAGTGCTCCTACAATTATTGTTATTATACTAACTTTCTTCATGCTCCATATTCCTTTCAGTCCCGTGGCTAGTTATGTGTATTTGCTTCGTTTTTCCGTGTCTTTGATCTTCACTCTATGGCGTGCTGGAACGGCGTAGTCTACGATTTTACAAGACTTTTCCATCTCTTCGATTATAATAACATCATGTCTCCTTGTTTGTATAAGTTTATCTGTTTGTATATCCATATCCCATGGGATTTTGTGTTTTTACGTTTTCCAGTACTGTTTCTGGTTTATGTTTGTACCATTTGTCTGCATATTCGAAATTCAATTGTTTGCATGGTTCCCAGTGTATTGCTTTCCCCACACAGTTATGTCTGTTCTTGTTTTCTTTTTGGGCAAGTTTGCTACATCCACTTATTATATGATTTACTGTTTCGTCTCTTTTTCCACACAATCTGCATTTACTATTTTCCTAGGTCTTATCTATTTTAGATTTAATATAGTTTCTCTAAATCGTATTGTTCTGTGCAGCCATTAGTAATGATTCAGTTTCTCTGTTTAAGTTTCCTTTTCGTAGCCATGTCCAGCTCATTTCTTCTCTTGTAAGTCTTATGAAGCGTCCATGTAATTGTTTTTCTTCCCACTTTTCTTTTCTTTCCAGTGTGTGTCCGGTTTCGATGCTTCCTGCGTTTTTCGTTTGGACCGTGTCTTTTGCTGCAGTGATCAGCCTTTCTGTGTTTTGATTTTTGTACTTTCCAGCTCTTTTATAGTGTCGTCAACACAGTCTTCTATACTTACCAGTCCTCTTCCCCCTTCGTTTCTCTTCACGTAGAGTTTGTCTGTATCGTCTTTTGAATGTAGTGCGTTGTGCATGCTCATTAATTTTTTAGTCCTCTGGTCAAGGTGCCTGAGTTTTTCTTTAGTCCAGCTTATGAATGGCCTAGATTATCTTATTAGTGATACTCCCCAGATATTTATTCCTTTGATTAGGTTTCTGATATATAATTTTGTTTCTAAAAGCTTTCGTGTTCTTCCCAGATATTCTTTTCTAATCTTCTCTTTCATTTTTGTTGATTTGATTGTATCTGCTTCCAAAACTCCCAAATATTTATAGCTGTCTTGTTCGTCTAGCGCCCTTATCTGCTCTTGGTTGGGCAGTTCCATGCCCTCAGTCGTATCCAGCTTTCTTTTTTTAATCTCTAGCAATGCACAATTTTCTATTCCGAATGGCATTTGAATATCCTGTCTGAAGATTCTGGTCGTATTAATCAGCTTTTCCAGTTCCTTTTTGCTTTTTGCAAATGGCTTCAGGTCGTCCATGTACATGAGATGGTTTATTCTTTGTTCTCTGACTCTGAACTTGTATTCGGCATCACATTTCCTGAGTATATAGTTGAGTGGTATCATGGCTATAATAAACAGTAGTTGTGATAGGGAGTCTCTTTAGAAAATGCCTCTCTGTATTTTTATCTCCGTCAAGTGTAGTCCTCCAACTGTCGGGTCTAATCTCCATGTTCTCATTGCTTTATTGATGAGATTAATAATCTTGTACATTTTTAAGTATTCAATTATCCATGCTTGAGGGATTCTGTCGTACGCTTTCTTGTAGTCAATCTATGCTATAGATATGTACTTTTTATTGATTTTAACTTCTTTCAGGATCTTTTGGTCTATGTATAACAAATCATGTGTCCCTCTTTTCCCTTTCTGGCATCATTTTTGTTCCTCGGGAAGTAGCCCACGGCTTGTCAAGGAATGGTAAATTTGCTCTTTAAGTTGTGTCGTTGGGATTTTCCACATTGTTGGTAAACAGGTTATCGGTCTGTAATTCCTTGGTGTCGTTCTCTTCTTGGCGTCTTTTTGTTGTCCTTCCTTTAGTCATCCAATCTGGTACGTCTGTTTGATGGATACAGCCTCTCAGTATCTGTGCTAGCCTTTCATCTAAGGTCGTCAATTTTTTGAACCAGTACGCATGTATTCCATCGTGACCTGGTGCTTTCCAGTTTGCCATTTTCTTTAGTGTTGTCTTAATAGTGTCTTTATTAATTTCTTTTTCTGTTACTTTTTCAATTTCTAGTAGTTTATCTTTCATGTCTTTCAGCCATTTAGCATTTTTGTTTCCATATTCAGCCATTTCCCATATCTTGCTTCAGAAATATTTTGTTTCTGTCGGGTCCAGTTGTCTGTTGTTGTTCTTTATCCGTTTACGTTTTTGTAAAACTGGCTTTCATTGTTTTCAAAGGCCCTGTTTTGTTTGTACTGATCCGATTTGTATATGTATCGTCTCCATCTTCATTCTTTTGCTGCTATATTTTGTTTTAGTTCTTCATGTTTCTTATTTAGTCTTTCCTTGCGAATCGGATTTCTGCTCTTCCATCGTTTACTGTTCTCCTTCATCCTATTCACGGTTTTAGCTTCCTTTTGAACTTTGGTGATTTTTGTTTCCAGTCTGATCTCCCATCCAGATTTCGTCTGTCCATTCTTTTGATCAATCTTCTTTTCTCTTTTTAGTTTCATACTTATTGATTTTACCCCACATATATCAAGTAATTTAGGTCTGTGATAGTGTCTGTACGGATGTATGTGAGTACTCTGTTTACTTTCTCTGTTGCAACTTTTAACTTCTTAAAATTTTTGTTCCTTAAGTATTGGGTTTTTGTTTTGTTCTCGAACATAAATCGTTTGATGTTTTGCACTTCTCTTGCTTCTTCCTCAGACAGTTATATGGGTTCGTCGTCTTCGCCATATTCAGTTTCTGTGTTTATGTTTTTCCCGTCTTCTTCCTGGGAGTTTTCGTCAAGTTGTGTGTCTTGATCTGTCACGCCATTTTTCTTTTGTTTGATTTCCGTTAATTCCATCTCCGAGAACCACCCTCTCTTAGGTATCTGCCTTGCTCGATCTTCTATCCTTTGTTCCGTTGTATGGTAGTCAGTAGAAATGTCCCATAGACCTTTCATGCGTTTCCGGTATCCTCTTTCTGTGGGGCAGCGACTTTTTTAGTAGCATTCCATTACCAGACTGTTCTCTTTTGTGGTCCATTTCTTTCTATGGCCTTTTGGTATGTTCTTTTCATTCTTGATTTCTTGTGTTTGGTCCGTGTTTTTGTCATAGCTGACATTTGATGGGTTACTTACCTGTTATTTGTCCGTGGTCTTGTTCCTGAAATTAAAGGAGCCAACATTCGCAGGATGCGGACCGGGTCCCCCATGTGGGCCATCGATGGAGCACCTGCCCATCAGAACACTCAGATCTTTCTTCTGAGTCCCGCGGCGTTTACTTGTATTTATAGACATTTATCATGCTTTGGTGTTTGTGGCAACACCAGACTCAGGCTTAGTTTACCTGTGATACTGTCACAGGGATAGTGTTTCTCTCATTTTCATGAAGCTCAAGGTGCACTATCACACATACATGAAGACACATTTACGAAAAATATAAGATATAAAAAATAAAAAGTAGTTTAAAAAAATAAAATAAAAATAAAAATTATATATATATATATATATATATATATATATATATATATATATATATATATGTGCGTGTGTGTGTGTGTCTGTTACCTAATTATATAGTATAAGTTTTCTAGGATATTCTTAAATAATACAAAAAGACGATAGATTCTCCTTCCATGTTTGTCTGATGAATTGATGCTAAGTTATCAAACGTTCGGTTGAGATGAAAAATATGACGGAATTTTTTTTTTTATCTAACCTGACTAACTACTTTTGAGGGGAGTTCAATTACGTTCTACTTAAACAAAAAGCAAAAAATATTATCTCCCGACCCCCGAAGTAAAATCACAGAAGCTTTATAATAGTTAACATTAAAATTTACAGTAAATATAACATTTGTATATCTACCAAAAAGACATCTTTAATCTGTACGCTCGAGACTTTTAATGTCCATCGGCTCCTAAAAATAACGGAAACTTTTGTTCTCTAACGTGACTAGCTACTTTGTGAGGGGATTTCAATTACGTTTAACTAAAACTAAAAGTACAAATATTATTTATCGACCTCCGAAGTGAAATCACAGAAGCTTCTTATTAGTTAACATTAAAATTCACAATAAATATAACATGTGTATATCTACTAAAACGACGTCTTCAATCAGTACGCTCGAGACTTATAAATTATAATATTATTATTATTGACAAACTATATATACATTATCTTGTTAATCTAGTAACATATAATGTTGGTCTGTTTCTAAATCTTTTGATTTTGTGCGCACCATTGCATAGATTCTTTTCGTATATATGAAATAAAATAGAGAAAGAAATATCGCTGTGCATCACATTTTTACACTACAATTAAACATACATATGAAAGAGAAATAGATATAAGTTTACTTTTAGGGCTTTTTTATTTAAAAATTGTTTTCACGTGTTTCTTTTTGCATTTAGGTTTTAAACATCAAATATTTGTATCTGTAGAAAATCATAAGTTTTATTAAAAGCCAATTCACAATGTATTTTCTTTTATTTGATAATCAAAACATTAGATTTTGTTTAAAGCGTTTTTAAAAAATGCTAATATACCAAAATTAATAACAAGAAAAGATTATATTCGTTGTAATAAACAAATGCAAGACAAGTGAATCGATTATTTAAATTAATAACATATTTAAATATGTATTATAATTCTTCTCGAATGTATGTCAATGGTAACATATATTTGATCGTCACATTAAAAAGAAACCGCTATATTTTTTATGAACAAATCAATACTTGATTAATTTAAGTAGCAATGACCTAATGGCGAACATTTACAAGAGAATCCCATGTGGAAGAAGATATTATTCATCTCAAGGGCACTCGTGCCAATAAACAAAATGTCGAACGTAACATTTACCAAAATGACAATTAATGTTCCCTACTGTTTGCGAAGT
>OY744518.1:53772438-53884938 GCA_963556195.1 Sepiola atlantica
TATATATATATAGTCTAAAGAAGCTTTGAGCCATCAAAAAAAAATGTAAAATGCAGTTTAAATTCCCAGACAAACTAACTAAATCCAAGATATTGCAGACTTAACATTCGTTGGAAAATTAATAATGAAAAAATATAAGTAAAAAATTTATTTTTTTTAAAGTGGGGGGTTAATTATCTAAGAGTGAAACAAAAACAGGAGACCTTAAGCGTCTAATATTAACACGGGGATCATCAGCTGTTTACCATGTAACTGTTTCGGAGATTTAAAAACAGGCCAGTTATAATATTCATGGCTCTCCAATGGTACTGATTATACGACCATTTCCCCAATAATCAAGTGTCGAACTAATTCAGCTTAAAATATCACTAATATATACATAAATAAATAATAATAATGATAAAATAATAATATATTACCCTTAATACTACCGTATGATATAGTAATTTGCATATCAAATAACATTAATTATAACAATAATAAAAAAAATTTTTAAAATAAAAAATAATAAAATATAAAAAAATAAAAAATATATATAAAAATAATAATAATACTATCTAAACACTACATCCAAGAACCATTCTGCAATATGGTAGCTAGCAGTAAAATTATATAGGAATTAAAGTTGCATTAAAAAAATAAATAAAAAATAAAGCTTAAGTACCATAGGTACCAGAAAAGTAATTAGATAAGAGGAAGGAAACCTAGCCATACAGATCTAAATACCCAATATATAGTCTAAAGAAGCTTTGAGGCATATATATATATAAGTGAAATATTTTGAAAATCAACAATCGTGCAATTTAAATGAAAAGTTCATTTATTTAATTTTTGCAAGCTTTCGTTGTAGAACAACTTTGTCAGGCGAGACTGTCTTATAGTTTTTTTCTTCTTTTCTTCCTCCTCATTTTGATGGTATTAACCCCGAGGGGTCGAATCACGATATGAGCAGAAAGAGACTCAAGTTCTAAAAGATGTTAGGATAAGTATAGCCCTGGCGATTTTATGCGCAGATTGGTGCTTTTTAAGTAATGGAAATTGACAACATCTTTGAAGCACGCATGAGAATGTATTTAAGTGAAATATTTTGAAAATCAGCAATCATGCAATTTAAATGAAAAATTCATTTATTTTTTGTAGGAGTTGTAGAACAATTTTATCAGGCGAGATGGTCTTATAGTTTGTTTTTTTCTTCTCTTCTTCCTCCTTATTTTGATAGTATATATATATATATATATATATATATATATATATATATATATATATATATAAAGAGAGAGAGAGAGGGGGGGGAATTGAATAGTTGTCCACAGACACGTGTTTCGCCGTTACTAAAGCTCATCAGCTTTGCTAACTATGACACTATTCAAAACCACAATCACAGAGACGGTAATCAAGTGATTTACTACTAATTCACGGAGGACTTGTCTAAAATACGTGATTATTGATCGATTATAAATGTTTTAGTTATTATTTTTATTGTAAGCGATAATTGCTGTGTTACGGCTAATAGCGATGAGCTTCCTAAGTGCTTAAGAGAGCTAACTCCCTTACATAAATTATGTCACTCCACATTTTTATAGACGTATATATATATATATATATATATATATATATATATATATATATATATATAATAGTTATCCATGGACACGTGTTTAACCGTTACTGTGGCTCATCAGCGATGCTGATGATGACAGGATGCATATCCACGACAACAGAGACTGTAACATGGTGCTTTGTGGTCGTGGTTTAAAATCCTGTCATAGTCAGCCACGCTGATGAGCCTCGGGAATGGCGAACCATCTGTGCGTGGATCACTATTTATCTATAAATAAATCAATATATATAACTAAAACACGTGTCCATGGATTCCATTTTAAGTACGTAAAAATTACTTAATTAATTAATATATATATATATATATATATATATATATATATATATATATATATATATATATATATATATATATGTCCATAAACATATGGTACGTCATAATGTATGTAAGGGAGTTTACTCTCTAAAGCGCTCAGGAAGCGCAACATTATTCGATTATTCGCTTTAACACAGTTAACAATAATAATCACAAATAACAAATATATATATATATATATATATATATATATATATATATATATATATATATATATATATATATTTCGGCGGCAAGTCATTTATCATACACGCGTCGTTGAATACCACGGAGTTTTCTTTCTTCGCTATCTTTCTTGTTAATTTTTCGATGCGGCGAGCGATTCGTCGGTTTTCTATATAAGGTGAAATGCGTTATATATTAACTAAGCTTACAATGTAAAAAAAAGTATGGAAAGTTAAATGGAGAACAAATGTCACGAATATTGCTCTCCAAAATTCTAATTAGAAATCTTTGTCGAAATTTGAAAAAGATACGTACTAATAACAACAGCTATTAAAATAGCGCTAATATATTAGGTTCATAGAGTTCACATTCTGAGGACATGTATTGTACAACGTAGATAAAACTATTTTTTTATTTTTAATACAAAATGTTGAGATAAAGACTTTTAATAAATAGAACTTTTATTTATGCAAATATAACTAGTAAGGTTATCTGGTTCATTCTAATGCAGTGGCACATAAACTATAAGGCAGTAATTTTTGCATAGTCTTTAAATGATATGAGAATAATTTATACTAGCGGAACCCGTGTAAATTACACGAAATGATGTTTTCAATACGGGTCCTAATGTAACAAAGCACCCTCTATTTGTTAGTAAGTTACGCTTGCTTTATTATGACCCGCCCCCTTCTGGATAAGAGTGAAATAATGTTTAAAATAGTAACTCGTGTACGATGGACACTGCGCATATCTACTAAAAAAAGGTTGATATGCCATCCGTTCAAAAAAAAAACAACAACAACAAAATAATACTGGCCGATACTGCTTTTTAAGCAGTCAACGTAATTAAATAGACAATTCCATTAAAAACGCCAACATAAAAACAAAAAATAGTTTTAAGTTTTAAGCAACACAAAAAAGTAGTTTTTAACCAGGTGATAAAAAAAATGTATTATTTCTTCCCCTTCCCCTCGAAATGTAGAATAAAAATCTTAGAGGTTGGTTGGGATCGAACTATAAACCAGTCCCGAAGTAAAATTACTACCTCGCTAACCATTGCGCCAGAGTGAAACACATATAAATATTACTAAACGCAGGCTAGTTGACTGTTTTTCAAAATTTAGGTGCGGCACGCACGCTATAGTATTAATATATAGATTATGGTTATTCTCACTGCAGAGTTCTGTATTAACAGCTCACACATTGTTTGGTGCATTGTAATCAGCAATTTTCTCCTAAAAAATTCGCTGTTTAGATACGTCATTGTAATACAGCTTCTTATTCCAGTAGCTTCTTTTCAAGAACTGCAGGTTTGTTGAATGCACTTCCTGCTTACTAGTTTCTTCCTTCATATTCTTTTCAAGACTAAAGCTGGTCTCGGCCTTTTGGCTTAGATCAAAGTGTAGTATCTGTTCCGATGGATACTGCACGCCTGTCCTGTGCAGTTCTAGGAGGTCCACCCTCCCAGGCTTCGCCTCCCCTCTTTGGGGAGGAGTAAGTTTGTTGCTTACTGTCTGAGGCGCCCCTACCGGGGAATGCCGACGGGGCTGCCCAGGCAATTTTTAAATGGCCAGAGTGCTCACCTCTCGAGCGCTGGCTTTTAACCCCACTTGCTCGACCCGATCTTGGGTCACATCTTACTTGTGGGAGTAAGATAAAACTGGCCTTGTGCCTAACTCCGCGAGGAGTAAATAGACTAAGGCCAATAGACATATCCTGTCTTTGCAATAATCATCTTTCGTTCTTGCTAGTTCCTTATATAAAATTGGACCATGCCTTATCTGGATCAATTTCCATTAAAAAAAAACTAAGAAAAAAAACAGTAAAAACTGGTATTGCTACATTAAGAGGAACTAATTTCCCCTTCTTCTTACAAGTACCAAACAACTATCTGACTTTTCATAGGCAGAGATTTTTGCAAAGGCTTCCTGCATGTGGAGCATATTAACGTGGGATTATTCTGCTGCTGATTACAAATTGGTTGTTTTTTAACAAATTATTGTCTTAAACTGACCCATAAATAATCAGGCTAGTTCATACTATTGACAAATGTTTGTATTGACATGGTGTCCGTCATCTTTCAGTAAAATTGATTTCTTTTCTTTAATCTTTATTCTCGAGTGGCTCTCGACCTTGATAATACGTGGCCTAATAGTACAAAAACATTAAATATCTTAACAAAATTAGTCATAGTTTTAATATAATTTGTTTAAATTAATAAGTTAATGAACAAATAATTAAATTCAACATTTTAAATCTATTTAAAAACAGTAATAATGATTTGGTAAAAAGAATCCAAAGGCATTGCTTAAAAATAAAACGAAACACAAATTACAGTAATAACATTCCCGGGCAACAGCGAGTGAGAACAGCTAGTATTAATTAAAAAGACTACGTTTGGGTGAATATAGCATAGCAGTAATACTAGCCTTCTTCAGCCATAACTTCTATGAAATATATCGTTGAAGGATATGTGAGAATATCGTAATGTTTCGATGTTCGCTCCTCAGGCCATCCAGCGCGTCCCTCCGATTGCGGATGAGGGTACCCCTCTTTTTGAGGGTAGCTTTGAATAACCAATAAAAAGCCGTGGACAAAGAGGAAGAAAAACATGAAAAGATGACTAAATCAAAATCTACAAACTGGCAGGCGGGCACCCAGGATAAAAAGGGCCCCTCAACTCGTTTATGCACCAGGCGGGAAGAGGTATGTAATGGTACAAACCTTTTTTCCTCTGAAAATGTCAGTATGGACATGTTAGAGACCAGACAGGGACAGCCACCAGGCCTTGATGAAAAAGACCCTGGCACCCAGACTCCACCACAAGCAACGACTAAAACAAGGGGCTTAAAATCCCAAAAGTGGTCAGTTGCACAAAAAAGGATTTTACTGCACTGCTACCATTACTCGATGTTCGAGAAATGGAGTAGGAGCTCAAACGAGATTCTAACCGAGAGAATAAGAGCGTCTGACCTTCCTGAAGAAAAAAAAACACCCCAGTTAGAAATCCAAAAAACTGCACTCAAGGGAACAGCCAGAATCCTGAAAAGAGGTCTCGGTTGGAGTCTGTAAATAGCGGGTGATCGTATGGCATTTGGAAGAATGCCCCATCCCCAGCAAATGAATGAAAAGAAAAAGAAAAAAGAGAGAAACAGGGTATTTCTCTTGTTGGTCACTGCAAACATTCAATTTGCTGTATTGTAAAAAGAAGAGATGGAAATTTGCAATATCGGAAAATACACAGCATTTTAACATGTGAAATACTAATGATAAACGCAAAGATTCACTGATATTTTTCATTTACTGATATTTATATTAATTAAAATATTTATTGATATCAATTTGAACCTTAATTGATAACTTATGATAACTATGTGATAACTTTATTCTTTTATGATTAAAAAATCAATTTTTGTAAACTCCCTGCAAAATTAGACTTAATCAAAATTTGAGTAAATTTTCTTTAAATTAAATGATACGATTATTAAATTCTTAAAAACGCCAAATTAAGAAAATAAATAATGACCGTGAAAAATGACAAAGGTTACTAAGTTTATTCCATTTCTTTTTCTATAGTATTTTATTGATATATATATAAATACATCATACTTTTAAACATCTGAATATTCCTGGCGTTTTTCCATTCATTACGCCGAACGACTCCGCTGCCGAAGGTCTGAATTTTTCAGATTTGAAACCGATGGTACAGATGTTGTTCTAACATACTGTATTACATATAAATGAATATATATATATATATATATATATATATATATATATATATATATATATATATATATATATATATATATATATATATATATATAAGTCAGGTTCATATTATATTAAAAAAAACCATGTTTTTATTTTATTATTTTTATTTTCATTTTTCCACATAACATTTCTGTGAGATATATTTTTACGGTCCGTTTCATGCTTTGTTGTCACTAATTGATAATCATCGAGCTAAATCTTTTAAGGAGACTGATATGTAAAAGGGCACTGATAGTATATGCTAATACATATATTGTCATTAATAATCATATATATATATATATATATATATATATATATATAATCATTTATTTTTTTATAATGTTACGGAAGATCAAGTCAAATCAAGATAGTACTATAGGTTTCAAGCCTGGAGCGGGCAGAGATCGAAAACTAATGTTTCGTGGCGTTTGTTTCTGTTTGTAAACAATTCACTCAGACTTTGTTCAGCCGATAGTCTGGGCGACTTATTGATGAATATAAACAAAACAAACGAAACATAAATTTTCGATCTGGGTCGACCCCAGGCTTAGAAAATAATCGTGCTATGTTGATTTGACCTGATCTTCTGTAAATTTATTACTAAATAAATAAATATTTTTCCATTATTATCAAATAATTAGACACTCTGTTAGATGTTCTACTACCAAATAAAACCAACAATTATACACACACACACACACATATATATATATATATATAGAGAGAGAGAGAGAGAGAGAGACAGAGACAGAGACAGAGAGAGAGAGAGGCAGAGAGAGAGAGGTAGTAAATTGAGACAAATAAATGTATAACATTAATTATTTTAGTTCTTTACTGTTGTAGAGTAAGTGTAGACAAAAGCATTTTAAAATTATTTATTTCAGTTCCAAGAAGGATTAGGCGTACGATCGTTTCTAAGACGATTAATGATGTATTTATTTTTTTTATTTTTTACTTTTTAAAACCAATATGTCTTTCTTCAGCACATTTTATAAAAGATAACAAATAGAAGTCTAGACTTAAACTTAAGCTGAAGAAGAAACATATTAGAATTAAAAAGTAAAAGATAAGAAAATAAATAAATTCTTAATCGTCTTAGAAACGATCGTACGCCTAATCCTTTTTGAACTTGAATTCTTGGAACTGAAATAAATAATTTTATAATTGCTTTGTCTCAACTAACTCTACAACAGCTCAATAGTTGATCTTAATACCTGCAGTATTTGAGTATTGAATGTCATAATTTAATTCACACTCTCCTTACATGTGAGGCTGTTTTTCTATTGTCCATTTATACTCTACTCAAGTCTGTACTTTTTACTTTAATATATACATTGGTGGCACAATGCGTGACCTTTTGAGTAGCTAAGTGCTCCCCATTATATTCGTAATCCTTATGCCAGATTTATTTCAAAAACAGTAATTCTCTGCGTTTTGATATCACTAAGTGCACCTGTGCCTCAGTCGTATTTTGTAAGACTGAAGATCGGCGTCAAATCAATTCAATGACAGATGCATGTGATGGGTCGTCGTTCGAGAAAATCAGTTACGAAACTCAAAACAAAACATTTGCCGAGGCGTACAATGATGACGGCTGTATTCCCCCTCTCTCTCTCTCTCTCTCTCTCTCTCTCTTTCTCTCTCTCTCTCTGTATCTCCTTCTCTCTCTCGCTCTCCCCCTCTCTTTCTATAGTAAAGAGATTGAAAATAAAGAGACTAGTTTCGAAATTTGAATGAAGAAGACGCGTTTGTTGCGCGCTGACATCTTCGAGTCGTAATTATGTTGCTTTTCGAAATATAATAAATCATATTTTTATATAAAAAGTAAAATGGTTTGTTCCATTATTGCATAATGTTTGATTTGCAGCACGATGATCCCAACCGAACAGCCAGCCAGCCAGCCGGTCTCAGAAGCAGACGACAGTGATGATCGTCAAACGATGATTGCTCACTGGCCATAACAAGACGAGACATTACACATACGTGCACTTGTTGTCACACATCGTACCGTCGTCGACGAAAGTCCGGCAAAGACTGTCCCATCCGTCCCGGCAAACGATATTCCCACGGTCCCAAGATATACTCCTTCGGCCAAAGCAAGTAATATAGCCACACATGTGTGTGTGCGCGAGTGTGTGCGTGTTTATAGAAAAGTTTTTAAACATCTCGAAATATTGCGATATTTCAAGGAGATTATATGACACAAACTCTATTAATAAATAAGATATTATGAATCTCCAAGATATATTACATAGAGCAGATGAAATTAAGCCCAATGCTTAACATGTTCTGTCAAATAGCGCTGATATATTTTGATTCAGTGAAATACAATATTTACGACATGAGTAATATTCCGTAATCATGCTCCAAAAATAAACACTCAACAATATTTCTCTATATGTACGGGTGTTTCAGAAAATCATTATTTTCACTATTACACCAGGGTAAAACGACGAATTTATAATGTTCCTCTTCAGCATATATCCTTTACAATTCCAATTCAGATAATTTTCGAGTGGAAATATTCTTAATCAGTTCAAAAGCAAAATGTGTCTGGGTGGATGCATCTGATATAATAGTTTTTCTATAATGCAAAAGATATGAAGTTAAAAACACATTACAGCATTTAAAGAACAATGACGAAGTTCAAAATTATTGTAATCGATTTTTCTTAATAAATCTAAATCTAAATAACAAATGGTGTTTATAATTTAAAATACTCATGTATATAAAATGACAGATGAGTAAGAAACTATGAGAAGCAAATATCACAACCATGAGATGGATTTAAATCGTGAAAATTCCTTAATGCATGTTTTTACACTTAAAATGAGACGGTTTCTAATTCTATACTCATTGTGATCCAACATGGTTTTACCTTTTTATCTTCTTCCTATTTCCACCTCCTTATACTTTCCTATCTTCGTATTAGGTTCTCTCCGCTCGCGACAAACTCTCGAACCGGAAGGGTAACCTTCCCATTTCCTCTTCTTCACACAAAGCTTTCTACTCCCCTATTTTCATACCAAGTTGTTATACCCCCTCTTCTTCTGGTAGACTTACACAATGTTCTTCTCTGTTCCGTTATAATGAGAGTTAGCATTCACTAAACATAAATATGAACATGTATATACACATGATAAAAAGTTAAAACTTAATTAATGTAAAAAATAGATTAGATTATTTTTCAGTGCAACTATATAAGTAAATGATATATATATATATATATATATATATATATATATATATATATATATACTTAAAATAAAAATATGCACTAAATTCTAATTGGACTAAAAAAATTGTTAATATGTCAAATCATGAAAAATTCGAAAAGTTGCTGATGTTACAGTAATTTATTAAGTGTTAACTTCTCTTCCGTAAAATAAATTTGAGTTATAAATTATTCGAACACTTAAAAAAAATTTTAATAAAATTTTAAAAAGTAACAGTTCATGAGATAACGTTGCATATTTACAAAGTAAAATATTTTGTTTTAAATTCTTGATTATATGAGTTCTTGTTTTTAAATTAAAATTTCTCCTACTTCAACTACCTACTTAATATTCTTCACACTTCCGCCTTCTTCCACTTCTTTTTCTCCATATCAAGTCCCCTCCTCCTCTCCTCCACCTCCTCCTCCTCCCTTACCAATGAAAGCGAAAAGGAAGGGATGGACGAGCGTACTAGCGTATTAATATTAGATTGCTTTTCCCGCCATGAATTAGATTACAAATCAGCACATGTCTAGATTGAAAATACATTCTCTATTTTCAGCGGTTTATCTAATTTGTTAATATATAATAGCAGTCTGAACTTTTAATCTGATTTTCCTTTAACTCTGATTTTCCATAAGGCTAATATATATATATATATATATATATATATATATATATATATATAGAGAGAGAGAGAGAGAGAGAGAGAGAGAGAGAGAAGTGGGTCGGATTTTCAGAGTTTAATCGTAATAAAATTGCAGTTGACAAAGTGATATTTGATTCTAACTAGCCAGCCATTTACGTAATTTCTCAGTTAGTGTGTTTTACATAAATGCAAAAAAAATTCCAATTGATTTAATCGATTACATATTCTATCCACCCCTGCAAATTCTTTCTGTAGCATACACCGTGCAAGATTCACCGGTTAGGATACACACTGTCATAATAATTTATCTCCATTTACATTAACATATACAGCTTAACAATGCTTTTTGTACTATTTGCTTAGCTTACAACAAATACCGATTTTTTAATAGTCTTTATGCATAAACTTGTTAAAAGATAAACTTAAGATTTCTGGTTTCTCGCTATAGCAAATCTGCATAGATTTTTTTACTAATGACTCGCCATATATTAAAGCCAACAACTACTCGATGATAAGGGTTAACGAGATGGATAGATTCACACCGTTGAGTGATGATTAAAACTATTAGAGTATTGAAAGTCTCTACATATCATCCACTGAACACACTAGCCGATCGAGGAAACAGCAATTCTTTCTCCCTTTGTCAGAAAACTCGCTCATTGAATGTGAGAACTTAAGAACAAAATAGGGAGAAGCGGGAGTTACGAGAGTGCCAGAAATAAACCCTAAATCATCCAAAACTCTACAAATCTTATCGCGTCTTATTGTTTTCAACGTAACTATGAGCGACCGTCCGCTATTTAAAATCAAATTAAATCAAATTTATTGGCAAAAAATAGCAAAGTGCAACAAGCCATGTAAAAAAAAGTTAAAAGATGTGTACTTCCATATAGTGTATAAGGCAACGTTCATCATGGAAATCATAGACATCCTCACTTCCTCTAGTATGCTGTTCCACGGAGCAGAGAAAGCTGTCTTTCTTCTAATGAGACGATAGCGCCTACGGTACAGCTTTTGCTGGGTCGACTATGATTAAGCACTGAGGCGAAAAATCTCTCGAAAGGTATATTCAAATTCTGGTTGATAATTTTTTTATGCCAGAAACGCGTCCCACGCATCACCCGCTGCTCAACAGAGATGCAATTATCTAAAGATCAGCGACTATGTATTTATTAAGTGTATCTTTTGCTTTCAGCTTCACCTTACGAACTACTGGTATGTAGTTTATTTTGATGGCGATTTTGTGCGCTGTTATCAATCTGTTTGTTTTTTTTGTTGGTGTTTAACGACCTTTTAACCATTATATAATGATCTCATGTGAAAGTTTTTTTTTGTTTTGGCTTGTTTGTTTGTTTTGTTTTTCGATTCAGACAGTTTCTATGATGTTTCTTCTTTCTGAAGGTTTTTTTAGAGTGTGGGATTTGACTATTCATGCGTGAGTGTTTTTGTTTGATATTTATATTTAAGTATGCTTCTTTTAGGTTCTTATTATTTGAGCCATTCTTTTGAAGAGCATTTTTCAAATTGTTTGCTTACAAACAAGATAATTAACATTTCTAATCGGTTTAACTGGTATCAGTTTCTTGTCAGATGTCATGTTTGTAATACTGGATTTTTTTTTCTTTTAATTTATTTTAGAAAAATGTTTGTACAAAATAGATTCTTTTTTAAACCCTATTATTTGAGAAAAGTTATATTTTCAAATATTTTTGTTATTTGTTACTTTGTAATATTTGCTGCGTATATGTGCGTATTTTTGGCATTATATTAATAGGTCTTCATTGCAATGGTAACACTGAGGTTAATCTTCTCCTCCAATCAGATGTATGTGAGTCAGTCTTGTGTGGCCGATGCATATATCTGTAAATACGGTTATTCCCTTCGATTGGTTATCATAGTTATTTTCTCTGTTCAAACTATAGGCTGATAGTCATACAATTTACTTTGAGGACAGGCGTTTCATGTAGCTTGTCATTTTAATTAACGATTGCGTCTTTTTTAAACTGGCGTTTTCATATTTACTCGTGCGTAATTTATTTCTTTAATTCGTCTATGTAGTTGATTCTCGTCCCATTTTGCACCTTATTTTTGTTTCACTATTTTCCCTAATGTTTAAATTGGCGCTGATTTTAGCGGCGGTAATTGGCTTCTTTACACTTGGTGTTAAATGTTTCTCTAGCTTTATTATTACGTCCTCTCTGCAGTCTTAATTACTTAATACTTATTTTGTTTTTTTTACATATAGCGAATAAATGTCATCGTTTCTGTGCAGTGCGTTGTGTATAGACATCAGCTCAGCATTATCATATTTTGAAATTAATTTTCGCTATCCTTCCACCCGGATAAAGTTGTTGTGTACAACTAGTATATATATATATATATATATATATATATATATATATATATATATATATATTTATATCTCATAGAAATAGTATATCTCACAGAAATATTATATCTAACAGAAATGTTATGTTTTTTAGAAATGTGAAAAAATAAAAATAATAAAATAAAACCATGGTTATTGGAATATAATATGAACTGACTTATATATATATATATATGTATAAATTATCGGCGCTATGGGCCCAAATTTTAATCAGATATGTAAATCCATTTGAAGAAATGTCTTTCGATTTGAAAGAATGTTGTTTCATTTGCGAAAATGTGTTACTTCTTGGCGTTTCTGCGCATGTGTGGGATTGCGGGTGTGTGATTTGATATTTTTATATTCTTTATTTTTTATTATGTTTTGCTTCTCTTTGTCAAAGTCGTGTGTATTTATTAAGTTCGTGTTATTTTGACCTTTATTTTATGGGTCATCTTCGTTTCTTGAAGTGTCTTGGGTTTTCTTTTCAAATGTATTACTTTTATGGTCCTGACGCCGCATTGGCTGTTGTGCTCGTGTGTGTGTGCGTGCGGTTAGTTTGTAATCTTGTACATAGGTGAGCGACATACGCACACACCCACACACACATACATATATGTGTATACACACATACATAGGCGCATGATTAGATAGATAGATAGATAGATAGATAGATAGATAGATAGATAGATAGATAGATAGAGAAAGGTAGAGAAAGGTTGATAGAAAGATAGGCGGATATATAGAAGTACATGTGTATTCACATCAATGTTTGTATACATGCATGCGCACACATGCACATATACACCCGCGTATCACCCATACATTCTATGCATGTGGGCGCCAACACGCACATGTGCATATGTACGTGGGCTCTGTCCATATATGCGTGTATCCCCGCCCCCATATGCATACAAATGTGTGTAGTTTAAGTTACGATCTGTTCAATGCTGTAATAAAAGAGTTATTGTTGAGAATAATGTCTATGCTGTCGAGGAAGAATTGTTAGGTGAATATGTGGTGTAGTATTTGTGGGTGTTTGTCAATCCAATGTGGTATCGCCTGTTTACCTAAGTCATGGGGTATGTTGCTATATAAGCTGCTGATGTCAAATGTAACTAATTTAGTCTCGGGATATATTTTTTGTGGTAGGAAGCGTATGTCGTCTCTTATGTAGCTCTTGACTTGATCGGTGAATGGTTGTAGTAATATGTCAATTAAGTTACTCAGTCTGCTTGTTGAGCATGATGGTCATGCTACTATGGGTCTAAATGTAAAGTCACTAGGATTCGGTTCCTAATATATTTACTTTACATTTAAACACAATAGGATTCACTGGATTTTTATCCCGTATATGTAAACTTACCATGATTATATATATATATATATATATATATATATATATATATATATATATATATATATATATATATATATATATATATATATATATATAACATTTCGCATATCACGTTCTCGTGAGAAAAAGATCTTCCAGCAAGGAAACCAACTGCGCACAGTTCACCTACTCAATCAATCATCAGTTCAAGTAGATGAACTCTGCCCAGTATGTTTCCTTGCTGAAATAAATAGTACGCTCTAACGCTAAAAGTCTAGCACTCCATTGGATGTTTCCACACTCTCTAAGACCACTAGAGCAATTATATATATATATATATATATATATATATATATATATACAAACATTTTTGGTTACATATGTTCATGCATGTTTCAATTGCGCCCTCTTTCTAGAGGCAACCTCCTCAGCCATTTAGAAAAGTTTTTTAAGGTTTAAAGAAGTTGGCTATCGAAAGAGGGCGCAGCTCAAATATGTATGCACATATGTAACCAGAAAAGTGCGTATAGATAAAAATGTATACTAAAAAACAGCTTTACCCGTTATTTGTCACTATTTATAAACACTGTAGTTTCATTGGATTAACATCTAGGACACAAAAATAATATATATATATATATATATATATATATATATATATATATATATATATATATATATATATAAAGCATATAATATAACGCATCACTCAAGGGCCTAACTAATAAATCAGCTGCTATGCAAAATTCGACTTTACTCATTCTAGAGTAAGATATTGATTTTAACGCTTTTCTAACAATGCCTTTTCTGTTGAACGATTTGTCTTTGGCCTCAAAGTACGCCTCAGTTTCCGATATCATTTTTCATTGGAGCTAAATCTTAAGGTCTGCAAACAGTCAATTTTTGCTGGGTCCTCGATCTGGAAAATAGCGTAGGTACGGAAGCAATTCGAAGTGCAATTAATGTTGTTTTGGGCATCGTCTGGTGACACGGTGCATTGTTTGATGAAACGTTTTCTACTTCATTTTTACCGTTTGGGGCCGATTTCGTCCTTTAAACATACCTATAATGCTATATAATATGCGTTATATACTGTTCTTTTTCTTACTCAAAGTAATCGATAAACCTTGCCTGCTGATGTTTGCGTCTTTTGTAGCTTTGTACAGCTTTCATCTGATGCTGTCCACTCAGCTGACTGCCGATCCGATTCCACTGCAGAGTAAAGTGGTGGACCAATGTTTTTATTTTTGTCACATCATTATAGAAAAAAAAACGCTTTTTTATTGCGTTGTAACAATTGCAAAGAACGCTCTGAATCGTAAATGCGTTGTTGTTTTTGATCGACTGTGAGCAAACGCGGCACCCACTTTGAACACGAGTTTTTAATTGACAAATATCTATGCAAAATAGTGAATACACGCTACTTCAATGTACGATCGGCCAAAACGAGTTTGTGGACTTTTATTTTAGGTTTTCTGAGACAATTGTTGAATTTGGGCCATCTGGGCCTTAAGCATTATATGTGCCTCTACGACTGCGCTTAAACTACCTCTAAACCGTCTATTTTGACGGAGCTGATTCTGAATAACACTTATAAAATCATTGCTTTGCTTGAACAGTTTGTTTTCTCATCAATGATTTATCAACACACGAAATTCAGATTTTTCCATCATTTTGAGAATTTGCAACAATAGCTTCACTTAAATAACTGTAATTTGTAAACTAGTAATCTTGACACGTGCCATTTAAAGGTGCGTAATTTATAAAAATCATATGAATTTTTATTATTGACACCATTTATATGTCAGGCCCGAGATTTATTGAGTTATGTGTTATTGTGTTTAGATGTTGTCGCATTTATTTCAACATTGCTCAATACAGAAATAGAGCATGATTATTATCAAAAGTTATTTTGGGTGGCTACACAAAATCTATTGCGTTTCATTCGCATGAGATATTCAGGTCTAAGACTATTTAAATCTTAACTCATGAGAGTGAAGCTGGAACAAAACTACTGTTATTTAATGTGATAACACATAAGATAAATGATAATTACGGTTATTTTCCCCACGAAATAGGTGACGCAATAGAAGGTTAGCGAATGGAATTTAAATAGTATAATTGTATCGCATCTGGAATTCAACGTTTGTTTATTGTCATAGGCTTGCATGAAATTCGATAGGTAAATTATCAAAATAAACCATGGATTTTGTTGTTTAGGGAATATTTTTTTTTAATAAAAACAAACAATTATAAATATGGTTCGCTGATCAGTGAACTTGAAGGATGCTTATTTGATTTCGACAAGCGAGAACACGTGAGGATTCGTTAAGAAATCTAACTGAGGAGACAGATATGTTTGAAAATAAGATGATGTCATCAATCAAAATAAAAGTGAACCACGTGAAACTCTTCGTTTCAAATCTTCATTTCTGATCAACCCCGCTGGAGAAAATGCTGCCCAAATGCTAGACGATCGACTGTCTAAAGTAACTCAATAAGTGCAGTTTTGCAGTCTTTTACTAAAGAGTCACGACTTATCAAGGCTTAAATGCAACTCGAGGATAAGGGTTAATAATTGTCAGGTGGACGGTGTGACAGAACCGTGCTCATTGGTAATGACAATGGAAGTTTGGCAGAATTTGATTATTTAGGACGGCTTAACAAGAATGTGTTTATATTGGACTTGAAAACGACAATGTTGTAGTCATCTGGGAAGCAGACACAGACGGGTAGATCTAGGAAACAAACGTTGCTCATGGAAGTTTCGTTTTGTTTTAGGTATACAGAGGGGGGAAAGGAAATTATAGACAGTGGTTTTAGTTAGACGAGTTTTTGCTGTGAATTTTTTACAAGGGGGACTTGTCAAGTTATAAGCGAATCCCCCCAAGGAAGATGCTGACGACGTGACACTTAACCGTAGTAATCAATGCCATGTATAATCATGTGAAGTACATTAAAGACACATGCTATTTTGTACTCCAATAACAAAGATTTAAGATAATAAGCGTAACAGCACAAACATTTGAAACCGCGTTATAGAACGATATTACTTTTGAGAAGAGAAGCCACGTCACATGTAAACATTTAAATCTACATTTCCAATAACGTCGAGTTATGGTTACGTTACATTACAGACTGTCTACTTATTCTCTTTACGTTACAGACTGTCTACTTAGTCTCTTTACGTTACAGACTGTCTACTTATTCTCTTTACGTTACAGACTGTCTACTTATTCTCTTTACGTTACAGGCTGTCTACTTAGTCTCTTTACGTTACAGGCTGTCTACTTAGGCTCTTTACGTCACAGGCTGTCTACTTAGTCTCTTTACGTTACAGACTGTCTACTTAGTCTCTTTACGTAACAGACTGTCTACTTAGTCTCTTTACGTTACAGACTGTCTACTTAGTTCTTTCAAATATTTAAGAACTACGTTACAGATTTCATCTTTGGTTCGGCTACGTTAAAAATCGTAGAGCTATTGTGTAGTCAGCATAAATATATTTTCATTAATTCTATCCTTATAAAGTTAGGTATGTGCATATGTTTATATATTTGTCCGTACAGTATTCACTCATGAACTAATAAACAGATCATTATGAATTTTGGAACGCCGCTGCGAGGCTATATTTAGTTTTACGCAAATAAATAGTGGACGTGCTTCGTGAAAATTCAGATACTTCTTATTTTTTGTGAAATTTTAACAACAGGTATTAGATATCCATTAACAAATATTTCCTAAATTTCAGTTTCTTTAAAACATTTTTTTTTAATTAGGGGGGGGGGGGGTGATATGGGCACAGACTCTTAAAACATTTTTAACATTTCAGATGTGCATTACATTTGATTCATTGTCAGTATACATCAATTAAACTACAGGGTGATTCATAAGTCACTTAGCTATTCATTTTTGAAATTCTAAAGTTAAAAAATACGGTAATACAAAATAGAAAGTTTATTCAACAAATTCATTTATGGGAGTTTACAATTACAGCTAATTTTCAAAATTTTCACCTTCGTTCTGAATGTATAGCTCCATTCTTTTTGCAAGGAATTTACGACTCTTTGTAGCATATTTGATTGATTATGAAATAAATATATATATAAACAAATATATAAACGAACAAATTTTAAATAACAAATAGCAGTAATTAGAGAGTAAGATAACAATCATCAAAAGTTCACAGTATGTTTGTGCTTCATATGGTAATCATTTTAAATACCTAAGTGAAGTGACTTATGAATCACCCTGTATATTCTCTGAATTTTAATTTCTTCTTATGTCTTAAAGTTTAGACATTTTCCAGAATAAATAAGTTTAATGAATTTTGATCAAAATTAGAATAAAGATTCTACATATAGCAGCATTAAATCTTGATTTTTATATTCGTAACGAGACATACAAGTGGTGCAAAATTCTTTTACTCCCCGGACAAAAGAATTTTGCACCACATGTATGTCTTATTACATATATATGTGTGTGTATGTGTGTTATGTTAGCTGATTGATATAAAACATGTTCTTACTTTTTTTCGATAGTTAACTATTCGGCACTTTTAACATTGATGTGGTTCTGATTTACTTGCCTCCCCACGAGGGCAGAGTTAGACAAAAGGTCGGTTATTAATTGGGGAAAATCCATTTTCCTACAAGAAAATGCGCCTCGGATTGAGACAAAAATAAAAATTGCTGCAATCTAGAAGGATTTTTCCTTCTACGAATGGGTATCAAAAATAAAAACGTTATTTTTTCAGCTAAACTACAGAAGAACCGAGAAAATATTAAATATAAGATATTACAGTTTAAAATAGATTCTATTTTGAAAATTAAAAATTAAAAAAATACGAAAAGTAAGAAATATATAAATCGAGAATTTAATAAATAAAAAATAAAAATAAAAGTAATCCAGTCTTTGTTTTTAAATGGTTGCAATTGATTGTTTAATTGTAGTCTGTACGCAAATAATGTATTGTACTTGGTGGCAGCGAGAGACGGCGATATAAAGTATAACCCCATTTTTTGCTAAGGGTTCATATTGTGTTTTTTTTTAATAATAAGGAAGGAAGTTTTAAAATGCGTTAAATTTTAGGTTCATATATAGTAGTTAAAAACTATATAACAAATAAATGGTAAATGCTATCAATTTGATTAAAAATCGAATTATTTCACGTAAAAAAAGGAGAGAAAAAACTGCTTTTAAAGTAAGTAAATAATTATTTATTGTTAAAGCATAAATAAAATTACTAAAAGCGTGAGTAATGTCTTATAAACAAAATGTATATGTGAAAAAGTATCGGACAAAAAGGTAAAAATAAATTGAATAGTCCATTGTCCAAAAATTTACTTGCTTGTCAGCATGGTGTTGGCGAATGTGTTCGGTTAAAGATAATTCGTTTATTGAATAACGTGTAAATAACATGCAGCCAGAATTAAAGAATAGAAATTTCAGAATCATGGATCGGGCGGTGCGGTGAAATTTTTTCCCCTTTTAAACAAAGCTTACAGTTTCGATGGAGTGAGTGTGACGACTAATTCTAGTTCATGTTTTGTTTACTAACAGTGATCAGTGTGGCTTATCGGTCGAGTGATTCTAACTCTGGATCTCAATAACTTTAATCTAACATTCTTAACTATTCGGCTACCATGACAGTCATATTTAATATATATATATATATATATATATATATATATATATATATATATATATATATATATATATATATATATATATATAGGGTTTAGTGCTCTCATATTCCAATATGTTTATTTTGTAAACTTTACCATTTACAAATGTACCATACCGCCTTCCCCAAGAAGAAAACCCATTAAAGCGTTACACTAATTCTAATATTTATTGCTTATACCCGTCTTGGGACGGGTATTTTACTAGTTAATTAAAACAATTAGTAATATTAGTTCCTCTAGTATTAAACGTCTCATTATCACATTGTGTTGTGCGTGTTCTTTTACAACATTGAATGATGTGAAATTTTATTGTGGCAATTTGAAAACAAGTGAAAAGGAAACGATATGACAGTTTTTCCAGTTAAATTCTCTTTATCGACTACCTACTACCTCTTTTCCCCCCTACATTGCCACCAAGAAAAGATGTCTCCTTCTCAAATATGCCTGTAAAACTTCTATTTGCTGTCTGCTTCCTTATATGTTCTTTCCATATAAGTCTTTTAAGTTTTCAGCATTTATTGATCGGTGACGTCATTCTAAATATATTTTTAGTCATCATCAATATATTTTCTTTGTTTCTAAAACTTGAATATAATACTGTTCGATGGCTACACAAGATAATAAGTAAACTAGTTATATTTAAAAGGAAAGTAACTCGTTGTCCTTTGTTTTCTTCCTTTGATATAAACTTTATTCTTGGAAAGCAGATTTATGTCCCTTGGATTCTAACCAGCCGACATTTCCGGACAAAACTACATGGACATATCGCACAGTGAATTTAAATAATTACATCCTCGTTATAAAGTTAATTCTTCTTCAGTTTTTAATATATAGAAAATAATTATATTTGTTGATCTATATAGAAGTATTTTTATTCAATTAATTCTGATATTCATAACTTACCACTAAAAATTCCACATTGCTTTAAATACATTCTTTTAAATTTGTAACTGTTAAGCTTTTATTAAATCAATACATGTTTGCATGTTTATTGGTAAATAATATTAAATTCCAAACTGTTCTAATTACAAATGTTTAGTTTAGCCAGCCACTCAGCCATTGTGTTCTAGGGAAAAAAATTTTGTAGTACAAATAATTTGATCCGGAGGCACACTATGGCGTCATTGCAGCACCCGAGTCTGGGAACTTCTGATCGAAAGAGTTTCTATCAGACACTACTCGTCACGTTTCTTAACAATATTGTTCTGCAACAAGCTTCCGCTGATTAAAAGTTTCATGTTTTCATAGTAAATAAGTTGAGCAATAATTCTGTGCAGTTTTCTTTATTAACTGATACAAATATTGTCACGAATAACCTCGAGAATTCTACTTTGATACATTTCTTTTCGTTAATATCCGTCGACCGCTAACCTTTCAGATGCATATTCAATTAAAGTATTTAATCGCCCCAAATTTCTGAAAGTTTTTGGAGTTTGGAAATAAAACACATGTGTTTACAATAATTTCTATAATAATACGCTAAGACAATGTTATGTTCGTACGTACGTTATCACCCATTACATCTTTTTTAAGAGATGCGATTGCCCGATCGCCGGAGGTGCAATGCGAAAAAGGTCATGTTTAAATGTCATCTGATGTCAAATGCGAAACTCGAATTAAAATATCAATCTAAGATTTTAGGCTAAAATCAAAGTGTAGTATGTGTTCTGTTCAAAGATGATACAAAAATATTGTGGCATCTGCGTTCTCGCCGGACGTCAATAGAATAGACATATCTCACAAACTCCGACAAAGGTTTTCGTGATAGACACCCATAACCAGATATATTTTGAAACTACATTAACCAAAGTACTTGGATAAGTATGTTTCAATTGTAACAAAGGGGTACAATAATATTATGGTGTATCTGTTAGCCCGGACGTCTATGCAATGCACAGCATCAATATACACCAGCTGACGGATACAACAGTGGAATTTCCACGGGTCTCGCTAGTTATCACTTATTGTTCAGGGATGGTATGGATTTCGGAATATACAACATGAATTGTAACTCTGATGCAAACGTATACAGAATCTATAGTAACGTTACGGCATGAGCACGAATTTATTCTCAAAAACAAAAAGCTAATGATCATCGATATTAATCAGATTAAGAGACAACTTCATATGTGTGTGCTTTTTCGTCTTGTTGAAGTTACTTTGATAATTACACATTGAATATTTTTATTTACTATTATTAGTGTTTATTATTAGTAACTGCATTTGCTGCTGTGAACAAAGATGGCATACGTTTTAATTAAAATTTGCTGCTGATAGCAAAATAGCTTCCAACTAAACAAAAACCTAAAAACTGAAAAACTAAAACCTAAAAAGAAATACAAGGAACCGCGTGTTAAAATAAATTCACCCATTATATTGGCATAACAATGAAACAAGGAGATGCCGCTCTATAGAAAGCAGAACAATAGAATAGGAAATAAGAACTAACCGGACCTTTGTTCGTGAGAAGCCTAACGATTAGCTAAGATAACAACAAAGAATCTGATTGTTTAACTAGCTAGTCGTGTATATAAAAACACCCGGCAACACTAACTCCATACATTTTAGCCTGAAGATTCCTCCCGGGGATGAAACGCGGATGGCCCTCTGTAAGTTAATTGCCATAAATATATTTTAATAATTTACTACCGAGCTCTACTTACGTATCGAGCACTGTAAAAGTAAATGCTGAAAGTTGATACATTAAAAATTATATGTCCTTATGAATTTTTATGTGGATACATGAAACAGTAATATATATATATATATATATATATATATATATATATATATATATATATATATATATATATATATATATATACTAAACGAACCGTCTTGACTCGCGGGGGCTAGTAAGCTATTAAAACTGTGGATGTTGATTGCTTGTCATCTTACCCTTGCACACTAAATGATGTAATCGCACTATGAATTTATTCATTAAAACAAAGTTGAGCATAACTGTCCATTACCAGAGAAAGAGAGGTTAAGAGATCTTATATGATAAATCGTGACCTTCAGGTCACAGATTGCCTACTAGACGAACCGTCTTGGCTCCTTGGCGTCTAGAATGCGACTAAAATTCTGTGTATCCTGTTTGTCTGTTTGCTTCCTTGCTTGTGTCCGTGAATACTGGATGACGTCACAATCAGATAATGAACATAAATAAAGGGTGAATTCTCATAGAAGTAGTGGGAGTAGGCGAATGACGTAAATAATCAAGAGAGAGTAAAGAAAAAGACAGGGGGGGGTTAAAGAGGAGACGAAGGAAACTGGATAAAAGAACGAATGACTATTATCAAGAAATAAATAAGTATAATTACTTATAAATGGATGACGCCATAAAAGATGAATGGTAGTTTGGGGCAACTATATATATATATATATATTGTCGCAGTCTGTATCGCTATGTTTGTTTACTTCTGGATCTGACGCCATCTTAAAAAAAGATGACAGCAGTAGCAGTTTTTTTAACCCCTTGCATGCTACGTAAGGCGGAAAACTACTGGCTGCTGCCTGTATTTTGCCGTCGCGGATGCTCTTATTAACTCTTCGTTAAGCAAATAGAAAAATACTGGGCTTCGCCGAACATTCTAGAAGAAATATCACAAAAAACTAATTTGATAATAGCCTAAGTAGGAAAGCCCCTAGAGCAAATGTGGTATTGTGGTGACTGGGATGATTCTAGTAGGATAGACAATTTTATTACCTTAGACAACGGATGACCAACGACACCCATTTCCCCACACTTTTGATGGCCTTATGCCTAATTTGATTTAAATATAAATATGTATTTTCTGCAAATAAATATTTCAAAGCTCTTTCCCTTCGGGGCTTGATGAAACCGGTCTGTGGGTTTGTTCTGTGCAGTTCTAGGAGGTCCATCCTCCTAAGCTTTGCCTCTTATCTTTGGGGAGGAATAAGTGTATTGCTTACTTTCTGAGACGCCCCTACCGTGGAATGCCGACGGCGTTGCCCAGGCATTTTTGTAGGCCAGAGTGCTCAACTTCTGGGGCGCTGGCTTTTCAAACCCCACATTCCCGACCTTGTGTCACATCTTACCTTGTGGGAGGAAGATAAATGAAACGGCTTCTTGGCATTTGGCCAAGATCAAAGTGTAGTATCTGTTCCGATAGATACTACACCCAATAGACCGGTACCGTCTTGGCCTTCGGGTCCTGATGACGCCAGTCTGTGGGTTTGTCCTGTGCAGTTCTAGGAGGTCCACCCTCCCAGGCTTTGCCTCCCCTCTTTTGGTAGGAGTAAGTTTATTGCTTACTGCCTGAGGCGCCCTAACCGGGGAATGCCGACGGCGTTGCCCAGGCATTTTTGTAGGCCAGAGTGCTTCCTTTCTCTGGCGCCAGCTTTTCAAATCCCACTTTCCCGACCTTGTGTCACATCTTACCTTGTGGGAGGAAGATAAATAAAAGCGGTTCACTCGGGGGTAGGAGACCCCCACATCCGACTGGGTGGACCAGTCGTCGAGCCAGGGAGCAGACAGCAACAACCAAACAGTCCTTTTCAGGGCTAAATACACACTACTAATGCGATTAACACTGTCCTTCCTGCTTCATCCCCTGAACTCTAGCCTGCCTCTCCAGTCTTCTATTCCTGCTTCGACCCCAGCACCTGCACCAGCGGTCCTGCTCCATTTCACTCGGCATCTGCTCCACTAGCAAGCCTGAGCAGTTCAGCTCTCTACAACAATCTCCAACAGTCCTGAGCAGACTCCACCGATCCTCGGCAAGCATCACGTAGCAGCTACCCTGGCACTTTGCAACACGACACTCCTGGCAAGCTCCAATGGCTACCCCGTCCAGCTGCCCCGGCGCTCTGCAGCACACTCCGTCGTCCTCATCATTCCAGCATCTCCTTTTCCAGTGACGTCATTCCAGCGTTTTCCTGCTTCCAGTGACGTCACTCCTGTGATTCTTACTTTTTCCTACTCAACCAGTTGTTACCTCTTATGGTAAATAAACGCCTCTCTTTTTTTAAAACTGTTCATCTGCGTTTGTCTTCTCTTCTTAGCCATTGTCGTAATTTGCCTGTATCCACCTTTCTTAGTAGCAACACACACCCCCACTGCAACAATATATAATAAACACTTATCGAACGGGTCACGGCTCGTCTAGTATAGTACTAAAATTAACGATGTTGTTTTCTTGCTTGTTTTATTGTCACCGTGCACACCTTCACCTGCACATGGATGTTTTAGATAGTAAGAAAAAAGGCATATGATGTTAATAAAGGGATACATATAAGAGAAGTGACAAGAGGGGTAGAATGATGTAAATAATTAAAAGAGAGAGAAAGGAGAGAAAAAGAAAAGAGATAGAGGAAAAATAAAGCGAGAGAGAGAGAGAAGGGAAAGCAGATATAGAGAGAGACAGAAAATAGATTGGGAAGAGAGACGAGAAAAAAGAGTGGAGAAAAGAGAAAGATGGTCTATTATTATATCTTAATATGTTCTGACGTAATAATACAAAATTATTTTTACTTTGATTTTCTAATCCTTCTGAAAACATGGTTATCAATGAATGTCAACGCTAATAAATTATATATTTGATAATATATTTCAACTCTAGGTATGATTATCGAATGATGAATACCGAAGCGAAAACTATAGAAATAGACTTTACACTGTCTGAATTGATATGGGAACAACAGATAAAAATATTAGTTTTAATATCAATTAGTAAATGTTAAAATTGGCTATTCTTTGTAATATTGATGATAGAAGTTGCAAATTATTAGAAATATCAAATCATAAACTCTTAATTAGATGTCGAGCTAATAACAGATACTTTCTATGCGTATATACATAAATAATTGTATATATCGTTATATTTTCTATACTTATTTAAAGGTTTCCTCATGTTACGTTGTAACTTTTCAAAGTCACTAAAAAATTCTTAAACCTATTTTCGTTCGGTTCCACCTACGCGCTTTTCGAGTATCTTAATGTATTCATGCGTCTGTGAATGTGTTCATTATACGTCGCATGCACTTACATTCTGTATGCGGGTGTGTCTTCATTTATTATTTCTTTTACGCAACTTTCGCGTACTCATTATTTTAATTCTTGCACCACATTAAAACTCTTTTACGCGCGTGTGTGTGTGTACGCTTATTAATCAGTCTCATTACGTCTCCTTTTTTCAAACGACAAGGGACAAGCCCAAATGTCCATTTTAATATTAGTATGTAATTTAATTTTGTCTCGTTGACGTTTTTCTTCTCCCTTTTCTCCATTGTTGCTCACTGACGCTGACTTCTTACCTTTTATCGCGTTTCTCTTTCACCGCTGCTATCGTCGCTGTCTTAATTCCTATGACCTTTCCTTCTCTATGACCACTGATCGTGACTGTGGGTATCTGCAATAAATTTTCCTTCGCCGAGAAAGAAGACTCAACGACTTTCATTTGGAATTTCAGAGTTTTTATTTTTCTGTAAAGAAACATAAACTTATATGAGAGAGAAACTAAATTTCTCTTAACTAACTTGCTAATTTGGCTTATTAGGGGATAAATAGATGAACGCGACGAGCAGACATCTTGGTACTACATTTAGCTCTTTTGGCGATCTTAGCTTCTCACAAGTATTATAGCATAATTACTTCACGTCCGTCTTGCTTGAACTCCCACACGGAACTCCTTTACAAAAGCCTTTCTTCCCCCCACCCACGACTAAAGGTTACATCACTCGTAATCTCCAACTATATCCCTTTTTGTCTCACTCAAATTGACCTCATACTTTGTGATTTGATCCCCGAGTTATTTATCTATGATTCCTTCTCTGGGAATAGATTCATTTCTCAAAGTTTGTGTCATTACAACTTGTACTTAGCTCGATCTTTGTCAAAATTCATACTATTTCGACATAGGACGCTCAGAATGTAACACTCACAGTCTCAGAGTCGTAAACTCTGGTTTATATGTAAGGAAAATACATTGGGACCAGATATAGAATGATAATATATGTTAAACTATTATCATTATTATTATTATTATCATCATCATCATCATCATCATCATCATCATCATCATCATCATCATCATTATTATTATTATTATTATTATTATTATTATATATAATAATAATAATAACAACAACAACAACAACACCAACAACAACACCAACAACAATAATAATAATAATAATAATAATAATAATAATAATAATAATAATAATAATAATAATAATAATAATAATAATAATAATAATAATAATAAAAAACATAAGAGATAAAATCTAGGAGCTTATATCATAGTAAAAATTGCTTCAGTTTAAGGGAATGTCTCTTATATCGGTTTGGAGCAGGTTAGGTCCTACACTTAGGTTTCAGCCCGAAGAGAGAGAGAATTTAAAGTCTCTATTATTAATAATAATAACTCTATACTACGGCTATAATAATTTAGTCGCATGTTGTGTATTGTATATGTTATATTACACTTGAGGAACACTAGGTGCTATTAACGAGTAGTTATTCAAAATTCACTCCTCTCGTTAAATATGTTGTTATGTTCTTATTTAAGTATTTTAATTGTTTTTCTAGGCATAGTTTACATCTTCTTTTAAAACCTCTGGTGGTGTTTGATCTGCACAACTCGACCAACGATTTCTTTCTTTCATCGACCAAAATGTTTACATGATGTTTACCCTGTGTTAATCTGGGTCGCTGAAAGAAAGAAACATTACACCAATTGTCTCTTGGTTTATGTAGACACATGTATTCTATGTATGGTCCCAATATATTTTCCTCACAAATGGATATATTATATGTGTTTCTATTTATCAGTATCTAATTTAGTACAGAAATAGACGGGTCAATATACTGTCAGAGTACCCCTACCTAAAAAATATTGCAACATTTTGTTTTTTGGTGGTTGTATGTTAGGCTGGGTCTAGTCTACAAAATATACAAAATTGGAATAGATCCGAATATGGGAAAGTGTAAAAGTTTTAATATGACTTGTTTGGGTTTATAAGTCTTATTTGGAATCACTGGTAACCCTTTCATGTGAAGGATTGAGCCTGAAAACGTGGGTAAACATCCAGGATGTATTGATTTATCACAAAAACTGACAGAATTAGTGCTTCACACGTAAATGGAAAATGACTTGTAAATCAAAAAAAATTATATTCGAAATTTGACACTTTCCCATACTCGGATCTTGTCCAACTTTTAGTACGAAACCACCAAAAAACAAAATGTTGCGATTAGTATATTGACTCGTCTAAAAGGCATTTGTTGCAAAAAATTAGTTTCAAAATGAGGATTAATATCACGACATCAGAAGTATACCATCGATCGTTGGTCCAATTAATTGAGAGGCGGGATAAGGAAGGGTAGATGTGAGTCGTAATTCTTAGAACCAACAGCCATAACATACAACCCGGATCCAAGAAGTTGAATCCCTACGTCACCCTCAAATGTAAAAACCTCCTCCGTCGGATGTAAAATAAATTATAAAGTCAGGCTATAATGGTGTTTTAAGTTATATGCATTTTAAATTCACTTTTGCTCTCTACCTACATTGAGCTCTCTTACAGAAGGATTTCCTGTCAAAGACGATATATCCAACTCGGATCTACCACCATGTCATATATATATATATATATATATATATTCCATGAAAAATGCCAGTATACTGAAATCATATGCGCTTAATAGGGTTAAGATGAAATTTCATATACACTAAATGTACAAAAGCAAGGAAATTCCCAAATTTTTACACTTTTATTGTCATTAAGGGTATGCGAGCACAACAGGGCTATGTATTTTACTGGTAGTAATTTTTCTTCAGCGCACCTCACACACTTAATCTACTCATGCATAGAGATTTATACTGTAGTGATGTGATAATGAAATGGTTTGGTTGATATCTAGTCATACATTTAGTGTATATGAATTTTCATCTTAACCCTATTAAGGGCATATGATTTCAGTATACTGGCATTTTTCATGGAATGACACTACTTTTGTAAAGGCTATGCCTCAATACAATGCCTTCTCATAAGGTTTTTTGGAATTTTCTGGAAAACTAAGGTATATGGTGAACTGAAATTAAAATGCCATCAACTAGACACTAGAACCTATATCTCTGCCAAAAATCAGCTGAATACATCAAATAGTTGATGAGATACATGGTGGTACGTACGTACACACAGATAACATGATTTTATGATTGAACTTCCTGGATCTCTGGGTTGCCTTGACTAATGATGCTTAAATTCTACACACTTATAGAACCTATCAAATAAAAATTTTGCGCAAAGTTCTAACTAATTTGGTTTATTGTTTTTTGAGTTATGATTGATCTAAGAAATGAGATTTCCAGCATATGCCATTCGTTAAGTCTATTACGGATAGAGCGCTCTCGCGCCTCCCTTGATATATATGAGAAAGGAAGGATGAGAGTAATCCGACGTAATGGGAAATGAAAAAGGAAAAACCAAAATCTTTTTCTAAAACTATGATACCCTAAACACACAGAGTTCCCTCCTTCCCTCCTTTTTCCCCAGCCCCTCAAAATCCATGCCACACCTCCCCACGACCAAAACCTTACACCCTTTCCTCTCTCCCACCCTAAGGCAAATTCACTAACACTCTCAACCCCCTTTTTCCATTGCTTCCTTAATGATACCCACTCAAAGCTTTCCATATTCATTTCACTCTTTGCCACTTCTGACTTCTCGCAGCCTGGACCCTCGTCCAGTGCTCTTAGTAGCCACGGCTACTGCTTTTCCCTATCAACCCATCATGTCAACCCAATATTTCGATGTACTTGCATGACATTTTTCTTAAAATCATCATCATGAGGAAGCCTTACAATAAAGACGAAACGTTGATGAATATATAAAAAATATCTCTTGCTTTTTCCTTTTTTCATTTCCCCAGTCAATATTATATTCCCTGAAATCCCTTTTAAATATTCTAAAGAACCTGAAATTAGGGGGATACTTATTAATTAGTGTCTAATACGTATTGTTAAGATTTCACAAAATCCGGAGATATCTGAATTTTCACGAAAGGCTTTCACTCCCCCCTCTTTCAATTAAAGTAAATTATATTGTATATAACCCATATTACTCACCCTCACGCCTAGCAGCTATGTTTGAAAATTCATAATTAATTGTTACTTAGTTTAGGAGACAATCGTATGCATAGAAATATATAAACATATACACATACCTAACAGCTATCTGTCTGCCAATGAAAGTATATATATATATATATATATATATATATATATATATATATATATATATATATATATATATATATATATATACTGTCATTCGCAGCAGATAGCTGTTTTTAATATCACGGCTCTTCAGTATGGCAAGACGTGGTGAGTGTTTCCACTCTGAGATTCAAAACACGACCGCTAGATCACGTAAAACTGTAGTCAGCTGTCGAACATTTTACCCCTACAATATTACGCTCGCCCGAAAGTAATAGCACATGTTTATTTTTACATTCGTGTTACAAGGTACTTAGAGAGCTCAATTCTTTTTACGAAGAGCAATGCTTTACGATAAGAGGCAACCAATAATTCTTTTATCAGAAAGCTCGGCCGATTTGGCATAATGGTAAGAGTTTTCGTTAATGGGTCGGGAGACCAGGGTCTAATCCTCAGTCGAGTCATACCAAAGCCTTTAAAAAATGATACTTTATACCCCTTGTTAAACATTAAGCATTATAAGGTGTAATAGGGAAAAGACGGGTGCCATCTTTTACACTACGGTGTAGCAGCTTATGAAAAGGGAGCGTTCGGGTCGTCCTTGACTATGGTCTACAACATAAATTTTACTTACTAGAGAGCTCAATCCAGAGTGATGGAAGTAAATGCAGGGAAACAAAAAGTAAAGATGGTGAAACGTCTTCTGTAAGCTGTAATGCAATCTTTATTTTGTGCTAAAGTGTGGAGCACATTTTTCATGACTCCATTAATAATTGAATAGTTGTTTTTTTGTTTGGGACATTACTCCATCTTTTAAAGCATTTTTTGACGTATTATCAGGAATCAGAAATTACCTCAGAGCACGTGTCTACTTCTAGTCATCTGTTCTGTTTACAACAGAAGAGAAAAAAAGGAAAAAATCGTTTCCTGTAAAAACAAGTTCCGTTATCTTTCGTGTCGATATCGATCACAATTCCTTTACATATTATAAGAAAATGTTTGATTGTATTTTCTTTTTAATTATGTTATTGTCTGATCTACGATAAACAAATGGATTTTGTGGGGTGAGGTAGGGTGGGGTGTTGGAATGTGGATTTGTGTAAATCCGACTAATTGATCATTCATGTCAATTGATAATCTGGAATTACATAGGCTTTGCAAAAGACAAATACGAACAATAACAAAAATGACACGGAGAAGAATGCATACATCCGCCAATTCCCTACATGTTATGTTAATTTAGACAAAACCTAAGCAAAATTAATCTTATAGGCATGAACTTCATATAACGAGGAAACATGTGTGTATATTTGTAAGACAAATACATTGTTTTGTTTTTTTAAAACCAGATGGTTTTATATAATTACACTGGAATATATTATCCAATGACTAAGTCTATCACTAATGGATATTTGGTATCTGTTTATCTGAAGCAAAAGCTATACTATTACTTCTATTTATAATGGATAGTTGATATCGGTCTGTCTGAAATCGAAACTCAACTATTACTATCTTTAAATGCTCAATTCAATTTACTATTTCAGACTAATCTTCTATGTTTCTATGTTCAATTCAGGGTATATGTTTTGTTGTTATGATACCATCCTCTAAGACATTATCTCCTTATTTCAGGGGATGATGAGGTAATGTAGTATCTAGTCTATTGTTGTTTACCATTCGCCTATGCATGGGACATCTTATTAAAATTACTCACTGCCTCTCTTCCCCATTTTTCCCTTCTACATAATTAATAGACTAGACCAAATTAAATCAGCTACTATTTTAAATTAAAAATAAAAATTTTTAAAATATAAATGAAAAATAAATAAATAAATTAAGAACTAGTTCATCTGTTACATTTCAAAATGTAGACGTTCGTTTTTTACGTGAACGGTTTGCCGGCATATTTCTTAAAACACTTCCATTTTTTCACCCGCTTTTTTATTCATTTTGTGCCATTAAAAAGACCTGATGATGATTCCGGAGAGAATCGAAAACGTTTGTCAAACATACGGATCCTACATTAATTCATTCTATGTCAACGTTAAAAAGATCATTCGAAGAATGGAAAAAATAAAAAAAGGGATTACCAAACAGAAGAGTTCTGTTGTTTTCGTTTTCAACAACACATGCATTAATATATATATATATATATATATATATATATATATATATATTATCTCAGTTAGCAGTTCATATAATCAGGTGCGGGGAAAATGTTATTCCCTTTCAGAAAAATGATTGGCTCATAAATATATATTGAATGTGTGTGTGATTGTGAGATGAGAGATAAGGTGGATATATTTATTTTGAGGCGTTTGTGTTTTATCAAAAGTTCGAATTAAGTTTTAAAACAGATACTTCATATGGAAAGCGTCCAAATCTTGTCGGATATCGTCTAGAGTTTTCTGGGGTTAATATGACGATGATGATTATCGTCTGAACTTTTTAGAGAGTGAACACTTACGTGGCCGGACCGTGAGTTCTGTTCTGCTGCATGATTAATGTCGTTTGTGGGTGATTGTGTAGGGATGGATCGGACTGGTCGAAGCGTTGTTAATTACAAATATATATTAAAACACATATATGTGCTTTATGAAAGAGTGATGGGGAAAGCAAACATACAGACAGACAGAAAAACAGACAGACAGACAGAAACAGTAGGGATCAACTACTGGCCATTTTTAAGTGCTCATATTTCAAGGTTCGACTTTCTTCGCTTTTTAAGTAATTAATCACGTCAAACATACTAATTAATCCCGTTCAACATTGCTTATTTTTTATTCTCTTCCCTTTACATTTTTCCAAATCTGTCAATTATTAAATTTTGAATATTTGACAACTGATTTCTTTTTTACATCCTTTTCATGGTCATCTAGATATTACCAGGAAATTAACGCATGCTGGCTATTCATCTATATAATATTAAATTAGCTTCAAAACTGTGGTCGTAAATCAACGGTTTAATAGTAATTCTTTAAATTCAAATACTATTTAACAAACAATATCAGTAATTTACAATTTTAAATTGGAATACCTTTGCCGAAAATTGCTCACCGACACAAACGCAAAAGACGTTTAAATATCAAAAACACTCAAAATTATTTTTAATTAAAATGTTAAAGAAAATAAAAGTTTAACTTCACATAACATTAGGTTTTTAAAACAAAGTTATGTACAATCTCATAAAGTACAATTTAAAAAGCAAAGTATAATACACTGCGGCTTTCTCCGTATGTTATGTTTTATAACGTGATTTTTTTTATTTTTTGCTGAGATTCAAAGACCCAAATTATTATTTGTTTCTATTGTTTTTTATTTGCTTCAATTGTTTTACTGACTGATATTCAACCGAATAATCTTATTTTATTCACGTTCGAACTCATCTTGATTCACAACGAGATACACTCAGACATCTCCAGATGTCCAGCCACATCGACAAACATTTTCCCGATCTTACTAAATTGCGTCTTCATTTTGATTCACAAGATACACTCAGACATCTACTGATGTCCAGCGATGTCGACAAACATTTTCCGATCTTACTAAATTACGTCTTCATTTTGATTCACAACAAGATACACTCGGACATCTCCAGATGTCCGGCGACAACGACAAACATTTTTCCGATCTTACTAAATTGCGTCTTCATTTTGATTCACAACAAGATACACTCAGACATCTACTGATGTCCGGCAACATCGACAAACATTTTCCCGATCTTACTAAATTGCGTCTTCATTTTGATTCACAACGAGATACACTCAGACATCTCCAGATGTCCGGCAACATCAACAAACATTTTCCCGATCTTACTAAATTGCGTCTTCATTTTGATTCACAACGAGATACACTCAGACATCTCCAGATGTACAGCGACATCGACAAACATTTTTCCGATCTTACTAAATTGCGTCTTCATTTTGATTAACAACAAGACACACTCCGACATCTACTGATGTCCAGCGACATCGACAAACATTTTTCCGATCGTACTAAATTACGTTTTCATTTTGATTTACAACGAGATACACTCAGACATCTTCAGATGTCCGGCGACAACGACAAACATTTTCCCGATCTTACTAAATTGCGTCTTCATTTTGATTCACAACGAGATACACTCATACATCTCCAGATGTCCGGCAAAATCGACAAACATTTTCCCGATCTTACTAAATTGCGTCTTCATTTTGATTCACAACGAGATACACTCATACATCTCCAGATGTCCGGCAACATCGACAAACATTTTCCCGATCTTACTAAATTGCGTCTTCATTTTGATTCACAACGAGATACACTCATACATCTCCAGATGTCCGGCAACATCGACAAACATTTTTCCGATCTTACTAAATTGCGTCTTCATTTTTATTCACAACGAGATACACTCAGACATCTCCAGATGTCCTGCAACATCAACAAACATATTCCCGATCTTACTAAATTGCGTCTTCATTTTGATTCACAACGAGATACACTCAGACATCTCCAGATGTCCGGCAACATCAACAAACATTTTCCCGATCTTACTAAATTGCGTCTTCATTTTGATTCACAACGAGATACACTCATACATCTCCAGATGTCCGGCAACATCGACAAACATTTTCCCGATCTTACTAAATTGCGTCTTCATTTTGATTCACAACGAGATACACTCAGACATCTCCAGATGTCCGGCAACATCGACAAACATTTTCCCGATCTTACTAAATTGCGTCTCCATTTTGATTCACAACGAGATACACTCATACATCTCCAGATGTCCGGCAACATCGACAAACATTTTCCCGATCTTACTAAATTGCGTCTTCATTTTGATTCACAACGAGATACACTCAGACATCTCCAGATGTCCGGCAACATCGACAAACATTTTCCCGATCTTACTAAATTGCGTCTTCATTTTGATTCACAACGAGATACACTCAGACATCTCCAGATGTACAGCGACATCGACAAACATTTTTCCGATCTTACTGAATTGCGTCTTCATTTTGATTCACAACAAGACACACTCAGACATCTACTGATGTCCAGCGACATCGACAAACATTTTTCCGATCTTACTAAATTACGTCTTTATTTTGATTTACAACGAGATACACTCAGACATCTCCAGATGTCCGGCGACAACGACAAACATTTTCCCGATCTTACTAAATTGCGTCTTCATTTTGATTCACAACGAGATACACTCAGACATCTCCAGATGTCCAGCCACATCGACAAACATTTTCCCGATCTTACTAAATTGCGTCTTCATTTTGATTCACAACGAGATACACTCAGACATCTTCAGATGTCCGGCAACATCGACAAACATTTTCCCGATCTTACTAAATTGCGTCTTCATTTTGATTCACAACGAGATACACTCAGACATCTCCAGATGTCCGGCAACATCGACAAACATTTTCCCGATCTTACTAAATTGCGTCTTCATTTTGATTCACAACGAGATACACTCAGACATCTCCAGATGTCCGGCGACATCGACAAACATTTTCCCGATCTTACTAAATTGCGTCTTCATTTTGATTCACAACGAGATACACTCAGACATCTTCAGATGTCCGGCAACATCGACAAACATTTTCCCGATCTTACTAAATTGCGTCTTCATTTTGATTCACAACGAGATACACTCAGACATCTCCAGATGTCCGGCAACATCGACAAACATTTTCCCGATCTTACTAAATTGCGTCTTCATTTTGATTCACAACGAGATACACTCAGACATCTCCAGATGTACAGCGACATCGACAAACATTTTTCCGATCTTACTAAATTGCGTCTTCATTTTTAACGTTTTCTCCCATTTGTATTCATATTTGCAAACATTTTACTGCGGCCATCAGCACTATCAGTGTCAACGTCAATGACGTAATGTTAACATATGTAGCTTAGCAGCATTTAAAAAGAAAAGTTTTTTCAGCTTTAGAAAATCAGACTGGAATGCATTTTCGGAATACTAAGATCAAAAGTCAAAATAAGATACTGTCGGTGTAAGACAAAACCAAACATTAATCCGAAACAATCTTCTACCAATAAACCGGCATTCCTGCCGCTCTCTAGATTATTCTGTTTTCATTCTCACCTCTTTTCTTTTTATCAGTTCACCTGGACGCTATGCAAATTCCCCTTCCAAGCTATCATGCACGGCACAGGCTATTCTTTTGTCGTTTATATCTGCCCATTACAGTCGATCTGGTGAAATCGTTCTTATATGCAAATACATTTAATTGCAAGACATATAGTTTTTATTTATTCTAGGTACATCATCAGAGAGAGTCAATTACTGTCTATTTTAAGAGCTCAAGTTTCAACGTCCGTCTCGCTTCGCTTATGAATGCATTATCTGCTCCCAGCATACCAATTATTTACCTGCTGGCTAACTTTTTTTTTAGTTTTTTCCCATTATCATTTTAAGGTTTGTCAAATATGAACTTTTGAACTCTTAACTCCTTACATTCTATCCTCTTTATGTTCATGATCATCTCAAAATATAACCAGGAAATAAACACAATTCTGGCAATTATTGTTTAAATCAGCTGAAAAAACTGTGATCATAAATTAACTGTTCGATGTTCTTTCGTTCAATTGAGACAATAGCGAAAACTAACTCGTTTAATATATCATTTAAAATCGAAATATCATCAATTATCTGCCGAAAATTGTTAACAGAAAAAAACCCACAAATGATGCGTACATATCAGCATAAAACACTTATAATTATTTTCAAATTAAAATGTTAAAAAAGTAAAAGTTTATATTCACCGGTTTTTAAAACGAACTGGCTTACAATCTCATAAAATAAGATTAAAAAACAAAAAAACATTGTGTCTAATTTTGCCCTCGTGGGGAGGCAAGTTAATAGAGACTAATACCAGCTAAGTTACTTTATCTAAATTTATTCATTGATAGGACTCTCTATAAACGTTATTTATCTGCTGACCATGGCCATTCTTATTATATGGATGACCATGTTGCTGACTCCATGCGTCTTACAAAACATGAAATCTAATTTATATAAACTTTGTTTTTTACGTTGAAACCGCAACAAAATATGATGAATTACTGGTGTTTGTTGAAATAGTTGTTTACACTATATTATATTGATATTATATTGATATTATATTCATATTATATTTATATTATATTTATTCATAAAAGCAGAAAATGTATTATTATAAAACATATAGATCTCTATCAAATAGTTTTCAGATGATTTGGTCGTTTGCTTGTACGTCTTAAATTACTCAATAACCACGTGACTAAAACAACAGTGTCTGCTATTGGTATTATTAAATTCAAAGGGAAATAAGACTGGAATGCATTGTCAGTATACCAAAGTCAAATTTTAAAGCCAAATCACTGTTTTATTAAGTGATTATTTCTGTTGATATGGTAAATGCACTTTTTAATTCCGATGTATTTTGACATGCATTTTTAAAATAAAATTCAATAACTCGTTCGATCTGTTTTAATGTAAATTCTGAGAGAGATAAAAAGAGAGAAGGAAGAAGAGAGACTGTGTTCACCAACAATTATATAATATAGGAGCAGTTCAAATAAAAAGGTTCATGCTAATATAAGATAGCCGCTGTTCATATTACAACACCTACTTTGTGAAGATGGCCGCCTGATTAATGTCTAACTTATTAAATATAGCTCTAGTCTCTGTATTTTCGGAACCCCTATTATAATACATGGATTTATCAGAAAGACAGCCAGCCGAATTCTGTCCAATCATAAAAGCATCGCTGTATAGCGAGATTAAAGTGCGGTGTGAAAAGAATTCTAACATACGAAAGTCGTTCTTATTCGCTAATGGAAATCCAACTTTGAATCAAACATATTAACAGCAACGTTGAAAGAAAGCAAAGACGCTTAACTTATGTTAAAAGTGCAATTATACATCAATTCCAACGTTATACTATGGCAAACTCAATTGTCCTGCCCACTTTATAATCTGTTTCTCTAAGTAAATCCTCCAACTCTTTCAGCATTTCAACACCCAATATGTCATAATGTTAGCGAAAAGTTTATGGAAGAGTTGAAGCTAAATTACGCGAACTTTTGAAATATGAGATTCATATATTCAAGGTGAACTGGGAAAGCCGAAGATCGGAAATAAGTGACGAAAGGGTGAGAAGTTACATATTTGAAATGCGTGGGAAAACGTTGGCGGGGATGAAAGGCGGAACTGATCGATCCACGTGACAAATTAGCATGCTTAGAAACCCTTCATTTAAGTGGGTGAGAAGGGAGGAAACGTAGTGTAAAATCAAGCTCTTAAAATGAGTCTCTCTCTCTCTCTCTCTCTCTCTCTCTCTCTCTCTCTCTCTCTCTCTCTCTCTCTCTCTCTCTCTCTCTCTCTCTTCCTGAAGTTTGTACTTAAGTTAAAGTCAAAGCAAGAACTATATATTTCGGATACAAATATCTTTGTGTCAGTTAATTGTAATTAATGAGAAACATGCTTCCATAAATACATACCCAACCAAACGGAACAAAGTACGTCTTTCAAAGTATTCGTCTTTCATAATAATTAAATCTCTTTGTCTTATGAGATCATCAAGATCGCCATAACAGCCTAGAACAATTTAGACATTATCAAAGAAAGACCCGTTATTTTAATGCGTAATAAAAAAATTAAACAAAAAAGATCAAAGTTGCATATCAAATTAAAATAAATTGCACTCCCTTAATTTTAAATTAGATGGGCAAAAGGTCAATGATTAATGAAAAGATTTATAAAAAGTCGACAATTGCGGCGTTAGTGATTAAAAAGTTTTAAAATGAGTAATTGAACAAAAAACGTAATTCAAAATGCTCGCAAGTATAGAATATTTATTGAACATATATAATTTCTTCATTAATATTCAGTGCAATAATTATCTAACTGAATTACAAACCGCTTATGAAAAAACATTGAGATATGACCTACTTTATAGTAGACAGCTAAAGCAATCGCTAAGCGATCAAAAGTATGGCAGTAGAATGTTTATATCTATGAACAATCATCACGTGATTTATGCCAAGACTATCGGTACATATAAGATCTATCTATAAGTCTAAATATTCTAAGTTTACCGTTTTCATGTTTTTAAGACGTGTTTTGTTTGCTAAACAAACTGATAGTAAACTTTACGTACTATTATATAGTGCATCTTGCCCAAATATGACTATGCTAAGTTATGTTATTGATATAAAATTTAAATCAGGATGCAGAGTAGAATCCGTTGTCATCTAAGACTCATATTGGTACTACTCCAGATGAAGCGCCTAATTTCCGTGACTGCTCGGCGGCAACGATCGGGCAGGTCGCAGAAGCGCCTGAGAACTACCGAGACGAAAACGAGGCTGAAGAAGGCTGACCGATCAGGTTGCTGCCAATTCATCTGCGCTCAGCACAACAAAACAAGCGATAGGAAAACCTTTCGAACCGGCCGCAAACGTATCCGTAAACCCTGACCCTCGACGAGAAAATATATGAAATCCCCACCCCCCAAAAAAATAAACCCAAAATATACAAAAAACTTGCCTAAATATCCTAAGAAAAATAATATACTTCTTTGTTTTATGTAAAAAAAAAAAGACAAACAAAAAAATTGCCTAAATATCGTAAAAGAAATAGCATTTACTTTTTTGACTTATGTAAAAAAAACGACAAAAATAAATTAAAATGTTTCATTTGGCCCCCGAAAAATTAAAAAAAAAAAGTTTATTTATAGTTCTTCAGCTATGGTTTGTTCATATTTTTTTTTCATTTTTTTTTTTCAAATATATGTATTTTTTTCTTTTGTATTCTTCGTCTTATATTCTCGTCTGCCGCTCTTGCATTTTTACGACTTTCAGCTTTGCTTCAGCCTCGTTTTCGTTTCGGCAGGTCTCGGGCGCTTCCGCGACCTGCCCGATTGTTGCCGTCGAGCAGTCACGGAAAATAGGCGCTTCATCTGGAGTAGTACCCTCATATTAAATCATCGTCTGTCCGTAATAACATCTACTCAAACAAGAACGACATCTGTCGCCACAGGTCAGCTGTGTCAGCAACTAGAAAATCATATAACTGTTGAGGCGAACCATTATATGGATTTTCAATCGAGTTAGCAAGAGAATCAATAATTAAGTGGAAACGCCCAGTGGAGGCCGACTATGAGAAGTGGCCAGCCATTCAAGAAAACACAAAAATATGATTACATTCGATTCGTGAAAACTGATAAAAAAATCTATTTCATCATCAATCTGTTATTAAATTTGCTTAATTGGTTCAGTATGTCTGTTTTAGGTCTTATCAACTCTTTTGGGGTTTTCAAATGGCAAAACGCAATAACTACTGCACACGATTCATTAAACACTTTGATAAATTGGTATTACGTTGTGAAAATATTAATACTACACTCTGTTTTTTTGTATTTTTTAATACGTAATTTTTGTTGTTTATTTTGATACGATTTAAAAAGAAAATTGAGTTTACTAGTTTTTTATCGTTTCTGACTTGCTTCAAGTGTTTTTAATGACTCATATTCAACCAAATGGACTTCCATGTCTGTGTTGTTCATATTCATTTTGATTCACAACGGGATACACTCAGACCATCTTCAGATGTCGAACGTCATCGGCGACATTTTTCCGGTCTTATTAAATAGCGAATTCATCTTTGACATTTTATCTATTTGTATTTACAAATATGTTACTGTAGTTATCAGCACCCTCAGTGTACACGTCTCTCGTCATATGATGTAATGTGAAGATTTGTAGCAACATTTAACTTCTTTAATATAGCATAGTTGCAATATACGGATATCTATATGATTTCTTAATTGAAGAATTGTACGGACCAATCGCGTAGAATGTTAAGATCTGTAAAGCATAATCCTGTTATAGTTTCTGTAACATCGCGACCGTCGTCTCTTTCTTCATGACTGCACCAACTACCTGAGAAAAGGGTCACGAAAATAATATTTTCACTCTTAGACAGACATATGCATAGTACTCATCAAGAATACGACACTGCTTGCATTTTTTTTTACTCAATGACTTTTGTTTCAGTTTTTTTGTGATAGTGTCTAGCTTTTAATTCTAGAAATTTATTTAGAAGGAATCGGCAGTCCAGGTAATAACATCGACGTAGAAATATCGAGTGTTTTGCAGCTTTTAAGACTTGGAACAAATTCATCTTTAGGAAAGCGAAGTCGCTGTGAAAATGGACAAAGTAGAAGAATATAAGCAATAAAATAATCTATAACTTTTAAGCTCAATCATCGACATCGTTTCTTTTCCACTTAACTTTTCCTTACTTTTGCATATTACTTTTATTTCTTCTGATTATCTCGTTTTCATCATCTGCTCTTCTTCCTTTCTTCTTCTTTACTCTTTTTCCTTTGATTGCTTTTATTTCTTCTGATTATCTCGTTTTCATCATCTGCTCTTCTTCCTTTCTTCTTCTTTCCTCTTTTTCCTTTGATTGCTTTTATTTCTTCTGATTATCTCGTTTTCATCATCTGCTCTTCTTCCTTTCTTCTTCTTTCCTCTTTTTCCTTTGATTGCTTTTATTTCTTCTGATTATCTCGTTTTCATCATCTGCTCTTCTTCCTTTCTTCTTCTTTCCTCTTTTTCCTTTGATTGCTTTTATTTCTTCTGATTATCTCGTTTTCATCATCTGCTCTTCTTCCTTTCTTCTTCTTTACTCTTTTTCCTTTGATTGCTTTTATTTCTTCTGATTATCTCGTTTTCATCATCTGCTCTTCTTCCTTTCTTCTTCTTTACTCTTTTTCCTTTGATTGCTTTTATTTCTTCTGATTATCTCGTTTTCATCATCTGCTCTTCTTCCTTTCTTCTTCTTTCCTCTTTTTCCTTTGATTGCTTTTATTTCTTCTGATTATCTCGTTTTCATCATCTGCTCTTCTTCCTTTCTTCTTCTTTACTCTTTTTCCTTTGATTGCTTTTATTTCTTCTTTCTCATTCGATATTTTGCTTTAGCTCCTACCACCACCTCGTTATTTTTATGTTTCTTTTTTTTTATCAATGTTGATGAATTGCAGAATAGTTGAAAGAAAGCAAACGCCGGCTACATGTTATCAAAATGGCTCCCAAGCAGTGGCATACATAAGTCTTATGATACCATGGTCTCCTGCGCCCAAGTCAGGTTGGCGTCACCTTCTCTTTATCGCTCAAGCATTTTTTTAAGCCAGAGTGCACTTATCCTAGTGCACTAGCCTTTCAACTTAACACCTGACCTTGTGTCTAACCTTCTGGAGCAGTAAATAAAATAAATCCTAATACTGAGAAATATTATGAGGAAGAGAGATACTTTTAATATGATTGGATGCACCCCCAATTTGGATGCCCGACACTCCCTCTGCCCGCCACTACTCCCAGGGAATGTTCAATCAGATCATCTAATATTCTTTTCATCCCAGTGTTTAGAGGGATTCTTCATCAATAACCATAAGCCGATCTGGTGTAAATATAAGACATTCGTATTCGTATTGAAGTTAAAAGACTAACGTGTGGTTTCTTTTCGAGCAGAACATTTTAACAATACTTGACATTAAATTAATCTTTTTTTAAATTATTCTGATATCATTTATGTAAATAGTTGTCTGCTGAAAATAGATTTTACGGATTTTTTTTTCGTTCAGTTTAAACAAATATTTTCATTGGTTTAGTTCGAGTGTTTGGTTTTACGGTATATCAACCATTTTATTAATTATTTAGTGTTGGGTGTTATGCTTTAAGTTCTAAATATATTTTTAATATTCAATACATTTTATTTGTATATTTATGATTTGTAGTTCCATCATAGTGTGGGCATTTATTTTGTAAATATATCATCTGTAACTGATGGATTATCTTTAAACCATTGAGTGGACCCTTACTTTCTTTTTTTCTTCTTTTTCACAATTTTCTTCATCATCTTATGCTGTTTGTTTTTCTTTATCTTTCCCTTTTCTTCTTCTTTCTTATCATTATTATTTTTATTATTATTATCATTATTATCATTATTAATATTATTATTATCATTATTATTTTTATTATTATTATTATTGTTATTATTATTATTATTATTATTATTATTATTATCATTATTATTTTTATTATTATTATTATTGTTATTATTATTATTATTATTATTATTATTATTATCATTATTAATATTGTTAATAATGTTAGCAATAGTTTTTATTTTTCAACTTCTGCCATTGCTTTCTTGTCCCTCTTTTTCTTTTCATTCTCACCATTCTTCTTTCCACTAAAATATTAGTACTAAAATAGGATATTATTAAAATATTTTCCCGACGTTTTGATTGGCCTGCCTCCAGTAAAGTAAACGGCGTGTGAATTTCAAAATTTAACATTTGTAATTCAATCGGAAATCGAAAAGTAGAACAGGGTAAAACTTGAAATGTCAACCGGTTAAAATTTGAAAATATTGCAGTTATAACCAAATGAAAAGAAAACGAAAATTATTGGCTGCATACGTGTGTTTCCCAATTCCATTTGCAAAGAAAATTCTGTAGGGGCAATGTGGAAAAGAACTATTTCCTAGACGGAAATGAAATTGCACCACAAATTGTTGACGGCGATTTCAACCATCGATGAATTTATGAGCCGTGTGGCTCTACTTAATCTGGGAGGTATTTGGAGCCTCGCACTGAATTTAATAAAAAAAACGGTGATTAGTTGTAGGGTTGCTTTAACATAAACATTTAAATGTACTCGCTATTATTTCTTACTGAAGTAGCATCACTTGTTAAGACCGATGTCCATCGACGGTAAGGGTTCATGATATAGAATGATAGCTAGTTCAAAGGTGAAGAACCTCATCAGAGGACTGAGGATGCAATCGAATGAACTAAGTTTGGTTACTTTCGGTGATTACATATGAGAGGAATGTGTTGACATTGGCTTTGAATACGACTTTGTTGTAACTTCAGGGAAGAAGTCCTGCGACAATGTGTTCTACAGTTTGAGAGGAGAAAAGAAAAGTTATTTTCGCTGTGGTAGAAGAAAGAGGTCTTGCTGTGAATGTTTTACAAGGCGAAATCAGAGATTAGAGCTAAGTCTAGTACCTTCTATGAGAGTAACGAAAGGTTAGAGAGAGACTAGCAGCGTTTTTCTTTGGGATTATTTCATGTCGAAGCACAATTCACATTGGAAACGATTCATTGTATACAATTAGTTCAATGGATGTCACTATTTATATGATTTTAATGTTGAATTATGGATCTATACAATTCTTAACGGTATTTGTAATTAGATAAACACAATAAATGCTGTAAGGTTTAAAACTGCGCCTAACCAATTCCATAATATTTACGAATATCCATTACACCAGTCCCACACTTGCTTTTATATGCCGGGAATCCATACAAATATGACAGACGTGTGTCGGTCTGTTTGCCTGATACCTGTCTGTTTGTAAGTTCACTAACTATTTTAGACTATTACTTACAACATGAAATTTCGTAGGAATAATCCTCTATCTATGTAAGTTGTGGGTCATACTTATATTTTCTTTACATAAAGGAATGTCTGTGTGTGCCAAAATATCATACGAACAAGAATGCCCCTGTGATGTTTATCTGATTGTGTAATATTATTGAACAAGGCTCGGGTTTTGAACCTAAATCGTCTGCAAACGCGTTTGATATCAAAATAAAAAGAACAAAAGAACAAAGAATTATTTTAGAAAGAAATTAACAAAGCGAAAACATTCATTGTTTAGGACATCAGTAGACCGAAGAACACGGAAAAGTGGTGATCGGAAATCGAGTCACAGCTGTTTCCCTGAGATTTGACGCCGGATGATGTAAACAAACGTTATTTAACACGTCCACTGTTGGTGTAAAGATAGAACGGAGAGCCTGACAGCGGGATCGACTGGTAGAAAACAGAAAGGGGTCGGTTTTCCATTTGTCCATTTGTAAAGTAATTTAACTAAGAAATAAATGCATTCTTATAAAAGGAGAAAACTTTTCTTGCTTATTTTTATACCATATTCATGTAACAACTTGAATTTATTAAAGTATGCTCTGATGTTCTTTTCCAGAAACGCATATAAGATTTCTTTTGCTTTGAAATTGACATTAAATCACGATATTATATAACTCTAACATGTAACTTTATATATATATATATATATATATATATATATATATATATATATATATTTACTAGCAGGACCCGTCGCCCGGCGTTGCCCGGGAGAAATATAAAGAATGAATTAAAATTTGTAAACAGCTGACAGAACGCAAATAGGTCACATCGGATATTTTTAATGTTTAGTACAAATGTCGGTTATGGATTATCGAAAATCTATGTAACCACGAAAAGGATTAAAAGGAGTGGAACAAAAATAGAAATTTCCACAGTGTAGAAGGATATCTCCTTCAGTGACTGATTATGGAAAAGGGTCATTCTTTCAGGCTGGGATATTTGTTCGATCTGTCATCTATTCTCTCCTCCGTCATTGCAAGCAATCCTTCTAGACTGCGGCATTTTTTATGTTGTTACTTTAGAAAATGTAATAAACCTTGGTGGATTTTCGCCACATTAAGAACTTACGTTGTGTCAAACTCTGCCCTCGAGGAGAGTCAAGGAAATTGGATAGTTCTAAATTGAGAAATCTTACGAAGAAAAGTCAAGAAGCCTTATATACAATGATAGAAAGATAAGTAAGAAAAAATTATTTAATGTCTCTAATGAAGGTTGTTAATAATTACTATTTTCGTCACGTAAATTATATTTTACCAAAGTAAGATGGTATCGTAGCAAATGAAGGTTGTCAGTAATTCCTATTTTAGTCACGTAAATTCCAATTCATATGGAGCTGGAAAAGCAAAACATATCTCATGTGTTGATCACTAAATACGTTTTGAAGCAAGTATGAGTGTACACAGAAATAAACTATAATTATTTGTTATGGGACACGTGCATATCTATTACGAACAGTGTTCAATGAGAAGTAGTATTTTCACTAAATCGTTCTAATGCCTATGTTTAGTCACAACTACGAATGTGCTGTGTATTAGTGGAAAATGTCTAAGGAATATGCAATTAGCAATCATTGTAAAACATCGAAAGTATATTCGGTTGGAAGAATGATAGTCTGTGTAAAGTGACAACGTGTTCGTTTATAACCGTAATGAAAACGAAGACGTAACGCGTAGAATATTTAATCCGAAAGAAATCTATTTTTAATGTTGACGAACGAAACATTTATTACTTTGTTTAAATAAAAATATTTTTATTATGTTATGTTTATTTTTAATGTTATATAAATAAAAAGTGTACTTACTAATGTTGGAAGTGGTTTTGTTACGCTGCGCGTGATGTGTTTTTTAATGTGATCCGTTAGTCTTTAACGTAATAATGTTACGTGTTCGGAATAGCGGAAGGATATTCCCATAATCTGTACTCGGCGGTGTGTTACTTTAACAGTTCCGAATGAAATAAAAGTCTGACGGTGTTATGAGTGGCAGGTACAGTAGATAATGGCAGTGAGTAAGTATAGAAACCACTCTCTGTGGAAGTTGCAGATGAGAGAGTGAATGATTTAGAAATAAATATAATAATTAATATATGTTGATAAAATTATGCGAAAGTTTCTGTAAACATGCTTGAGTGAATAAGAGTATTGCAGTGGGGATGTTAGTAGTGTATGGTGCATGTGGTTACTTGTTTACTCTCGCCGAAAGTACAGGAGAAAAAGAGCCAACTTTATATAGCATATATATATATATATATATATATATATATATATATATATATATATAATCAAAGTAGATTGATAACCTCAAATCCAAAACTATATAAGAAATTCAGTTTAAATGTATAACGTATATAAATAATAAAATATTTAAAAATTAATATATATATATATGTGCATGTATTATATATGTGCATGTATTATATATGTGCATTTATTATATATATATATATATATATATATATATATATATAATACATGCACATATATATATATTAATTTTTAAATATTTTAATGAAACTAAATATAAATATAAAATTATTATAAAATAGATAATAATATAAATACATAAAAATAACCAAAAGATTCGTCCAAACTCTATAAAATACGGTAGTTTTTTAAATAAAAAATACTTTTTTTTTGACAAATACAAACAAAACAGGTTAGGATAATATTTTAATAGCAAAAAAGTAATCTGAGGCATAAAACTAGATCTGATATCTGGAACAATTTTTTTCTTGTTTGTTAAGGGTGGTGGTGTCTGATCAACATTGCTGGGAAGCCATGAGATAAATTACGGTTTTGTTTTTAAATACTCGAAACAGTTTTTTCATGGTAAACAACTGATGATCCCTACTATAATATTAAGACTAGCGTAAATTCTTGGGAGCAAACTAACTTAGTGATTACAAGAGATCAATTGACTTACAAGCAGTTTTCCAACGAAGGACTTGGGACTAAATGTGTTTATTTTGTCATATAGTTTTAAAGGTTGAGAACTTTCCAAGACCATATACATATAGATATATGAGGGTAAAATGCACGATATATCATAAAAATGAAATGCTGTGAAAGACAAGATGTGTGAAACAAGACAAATAAAAAAAATTTAAATACAGGAAAAAATCATTAAAGAAAAATGAAGGATTTTACCGGTTTCTAAAGACATCCGTTGATCCGAACAAAATCGGTAAAATCTCTTATTTTTCTTTGATGATTTTTCCTGTATTTAAAATTTGTTTATTTCGTTTGTCTTTTTTCACACACACACACACATACACACACACACACATTTATATATATATATATATATATATATATATATATATATATATATATATATATATATATATATATCCACATGCAGACTCTTAATTGTGGCAGCGAGAGAATGAATCGACAAATAGAAAAGTATTACGCTATAAGCTATACAAAAGATTAGGTTTACTGATAATATGGGAACAAGCTAGCATGCGGGTGGACTTTTTCAAAACGTTTTAAGATGCCGTGTGGCTCTCTCAATTGTTGATGTTTTACTTCATAATAATAACAACGTGATAACCGTTATTTTACTTCTATATATCATCCGTTAGGGTTGTTTTTAATCTTCTTCCATCCTTATTTTCAGAGGTCGAGCAGTTTCGTTTTGTCATTCATTGTAACACGTGCACGAATTGGCATGAATCGATGTTACCTCTGTATGAGGTTTCACTTGGAAAAATTACCTTACTGCTTACGTATTCGTATACGCGTCCACACATTGCTCTAAAATACTCTGTCCATTAGTCCGTCCGTCTGTCCGTCACCTTTTAGTTTGAAATTGAATTTTCATCGTTAAACGCGCAGATTAATTAGACGCACTTTATTTTAGATGCGCCAAATCACTTCTATAAAAGGCTCTGTCCGTTGTTCGTTAGGCTTAAGTTTGAAATAGAGTTTTCGGTGGTCTGTACGGCATAAATTTAGAATTGAATTTTGATCGGTGTGTCACGCTTAAGTTTGAGATGGAATATTCGTGAGACTGTCACGCTTAAGTTTGAAATGGAACATTCGTCGGTTTGTCACGTTTTAGTTTTAAATGGAATTTTCGTCGGTCTGTCACGCTTAAGTTTGAAATGGAATTTTCATGGGTCTGTCACGTTTAAGTTTAGAAATAGAATTTTCGGTGGTCTGTCACGCATAAATTTGAAATGGAATTTTCGTCGCTCTGTCACGCTTAAGTTTGAAATGGAATTTTCGTGGGTCTGTCACGTTTAAGTTTAGAAATAGAATTTTCGATGGTCTGTCACGCATAAATTTGAAATGGAATTTTCGTCGGTCTGTCACGCTTACGTTTGAACTCGTGTTTTAGATGCGTCCATGCATCTATAAGATTCTCTGTCCGTCCTTTTGTCGTTTCGTTTATTTGTCACGCTTAAGTTCGAAAGAGCATTTCCATTGCTATGAATGGACGTATCTTAAGAATATCGGTTTTGTTTCTTTATGAACATCTACGTTTTCATCATTTAGCAATTTCATCTGTTATTTCTTCTTCTTCTTCTTCTTCTTCTTCTTCTTCTTCTTCTCCTCTTTCTTCTTCTTCTTCCAGAAACGTTTCGTTCTTTCCACTTTCTTTTCTTTCCATTTATTTCCTATACTTTCGCTTTTCACTCGATAAACTCACCTTCCATGGAAATCACGTTTGCAAATCCTGTGCACACGCGTGAACAAACGTTTTCATTCAATCTACCTTCAAAAAAGAACAGATTGATTTTTTACAAAGGTAACCTCTTTTCACAATATCAAATAACTTTTTGTAAAATTGCAAAAAAACAGGAGAATTATTACGCTCTTCCGCCCTCGTGCATCCGGTAATTAAACGCCGATCAGACACTGGCTCACTAGAAGAAAAAAACATGATTATTCTACTATTAAGCGGAGTGGAGTCTTAATTTCTGTTAAAATAACCGATCAATCAATGGAAATCAGTAAATACTTATCACATGTTAGTATTAGTTCAACCTTCTCGATCAAACAATTCACGTTTCCGTTCTGTAAGAAATAATTATGTGTATCATGTTTTTCTTATTGTCTTGAAGTTAATCTCTAGTTGAATTTTAAGGTGTCTTACTACTCAATCATATTTAAAATATACTGAAATCATTTCATTTTCTTGCAGGTTTTGTCAAGTTTATTATCATTAAAATTCTTATATTGCACTCCTCTCCTACTATATTCAGTCCAAGAAAAAAAAAAACATATTCGTCATGCCATTCTTGATGACTCATAAACGTAATGGTCCAAATGCAGCCGCCATCATGGCCTCCGTTCAGTAGCGGGACACAATGGATACCCTCTGTAAAAGTGGCTACGCGTGTAATTGTGAAGCATTGGTTACGCAACATCCCAACCATACCTCTCTTGAGTCGGCACGGCTTGATTCCAGTGGCAAAGAGAAATCAAGGACAACTGGAAACAATGCTAAGATAAGCGGAGAGCACATACAGCACCTGATATTCTCAAATAGTCACCCATTTAGTACTGACCAGGCACAGCGTCGCTTGACTTTGGTGATCTAACGCGAACCGGTGTGTCAACGTGATTATGTCGTATACAAATGTAGCAGCAAGATAATTCCAAAACGCTTGCAACGATGGCTTGCATTTCGAAATTGTGCCATACAAAAAATAAAAAGTTGCTGTCATTATAACAAAAACACATGAAACTTCATAATCATATCTACTATGTAAGCTGCTTGTTCTTGTACACACCCTTTCTATGATTTGTCCAGTCTGGGGAAACATCGCCTGCAAATAAGTTCTTTCATACCTAAAAAAGAGCTAAGACAAGACAAAAATGTTGAAAGGCAGATAAGATTTATTCGATTTGATCTTCGTTTCAAATCACTGACTAGTGAAGTGTGGGGAGACAAAGAGGTCGAAAATCACTGTTGAATCATATGTTAACGCATTTTAAATAAGCATGTCAACACGTGTAGTGCTTTTAGGGGACTGCAGACTTCTCTCCCCTACTCTCTCTTTGAGACATGTGACATCACATCCGTTTCTATACATTCCCACAGTCTAGTAAATTGTAACGGAGAGTTCAGCGAGTTGAGCCGACTGAACTTTCATTAACTGTTATTTTCAACTACCTAATGTATGTACCAGTGAGTTTATTTGCCGCAATTTTAAAAAGAGATTGTGTTCACGATTAAAAAACGGAGACTATAGACTGCAAGAGTAACCAACAGGAGGGCTTTACAAGGTTTAATTTCTTATTCGTTGGAATATGTTGATGATTTAAACCTAACTGATACAATACAGGAACTGAGTATGAACTTCAATTTTGAGCCATATCACCATTGATCGTGAACTGAAAAGGTTTGAAAATGGCTTCCACACGATATAACTCGTCCGTCATTGTAATAACAATATACCTCACAATGCACAAAAAGCACCAGGCTTTTCTAATTAGACATGTGGTTCTCATGATCTTTATAATTCCAGACCCCACCATCGTGAAGTGTGTGTATCACATACCTATCAGGTTACTGTGACTTATAAATGAGGAATAAATAATATGTAGATGTGTGTGAGTAGCCTTACTCTAATGCTAATTAGAAAATTTCACTCTACCTAATTTTTAACTTTACGTGGAAATTTACCGTAGTATCTCTGCCTTTACACACTTACATCTAAATATTATTACACAAGTCTGAGGTGGGAACTCTAAGTAATTTATACAAATCTGATTTTTTTATGGGTCAGTATAAGTATAAGGACAGAAAACTGTCACAGGCTCGAATATGTGTTGAAAAAATGTTATGGACTTTTTTTATTTAGACATCGTTAGTTTAGGAATTAACAACATTGTGCGTCAGTATAGCTTTAACTGTTTTAAGATTCGTACATTTTGTGATGAAAACATGAATTCTGGTACAGTTATAGCCAAATGTGTTTAAAAAATAATGAGATATTGCGGCATCTTAAATTTTCAATCGGGAGCTAGTGACAGACATTTTTTTTAATCGCCACCAGTGATAATCTTTTCTATTAGATAATGCGTGAGTTTTGTTATTAAACATAATATTTCAGACATTTGTAGGCTAAGGCATTCTAAACCTGATTGGATATGGAGGAAGCATGAGGGTTTGGACTTTTCTCCTGGGCTATTTGGCTATGAGTAAAGTGTGGTATCTCTTCTAATACTACATTTTATCTTGGATGGTGAAAGAGAAATCTTTCTAGTCTGAGGCTTTTTTTCTCTCATTTTTTCCCCAATCTAGAGTACCCCTTTTGGGGGAGCTGGATTTTCACCACATTAAAATCTGACCTTTGTCAAGGGGGAGGCAAATAAATAGTGGTATGAGTGTTCAGTACTGCGCGTATTGCAGGCGCTTTTTATGTCCGCTTGGGATATTGGATTGAAAATACTGTTGATGTTGTCATGGTAACCAAATATAAATGTCGACTATTTGTAGTTTATTTCATAATTTTTCTATATTCATATATCTTCCTTCATGCAAGAAGACGAAATAAGCAAAATAGCTTAAAATTGTGTCGAATAATAGTGTTACTGCAGAGACCAGAGTTCGAACTCTTATCTCTCGATAATGGCATTAACGGTCATCATTTAATACAGATAAAGGTGCGTGTAACTGACAGCGTTCGTTACTGGTTAACTATTGTGTTACTCAGATTATTAAGTCGCGTGCCATTCTGGTTAGGACGATTTATTCTTTTCTAGTTATGCTACGCCGGACTTGTATTTATGAACAAGTAAACATTATTGTTTTTGTTTATTTTGAATTTTTATTGCATGTTGTATGATAATTATATTCTGTAATAAAAATGCTGAAATGGTGTCTCTCTGTTGGTAACTGCATTGTTGTCTGTGTAACATAATAAAATATCCACCCAATATATAATGTAGTTCCTTTCGTGGCACTAAGAAAATTGCAGAAGCAGACATAAATAAGAGGCGAATGAGAAGGGTGAAATGTGTTGTTCAATTTATGTTTGATTTATAATAAATTTATTCAGTCTGATTTGTTATTGAAGTATAAACTAGATTTTAGTTTTAGTTTTCATAGTTCAGACTATGTATATTTATCATTTTCAGGAAGAAATGGTGAGCTCTTACGCAGGAAGTAATTCCTTGGAGAACAGTCTTATGACTACAGAACCCAATTCTTATAAAAGATATTCCGATTAAATCGAGTTTTTTGTTGTTTTTCTTTCGTTCATGTAAAAATGACTAGTCACAAAGACAGTACTTTTCAGATATTCCATTGGCCTTTTGGCTAAGATAAAGGTGTAGTATCTGTTTTCCACATCTCAGCGATATTTGACGCTTTACTAATGCCGGAAGTAAATTATCTCCTGTGAAAATAAGATTCCAAAAAAGTTTTATTATTTATAAAATCCCTTTATTTAATGTTATTAATAATTATGAGAGTACTATCGATAAAATAATTGCGTATATATAAGAAAGTTAGCTAATATGAATTAGAAATGTACATTACAGAATATTAATTTATTAGAAACTTAAAAAGAAAGAAACATGCAAATGAGCAATATCGAAATTTGTTTGAGGAGTATGGGAATTACTATATATACTGTATTCAAAATAATCGGATGTGGTTTTGATGTTAACATAGGATTAATTCAAAAACTTTCGCATTTATTCATTTCTATAATCAAATATTGAAACACGACTGTGAAACTTTTTAGAATATTGGTAGATGTGAGTAACCGCATCTCTACTTATGTCACATGTTCGAGATGTCACAATCTAAAAAAAACATGAATCAGCAGTAATCATTCAGAATCTTGATCAAAGCGGTGTTTAGAATAAATTATCTGGTTTTTGGTGACCCGATTTATGAAATCAGGGGACTTATGTTTTGAGGCACGTCCGTCCGTCCGTCCGTCCGTCCGTCCGTCCGGATTTTTCTCCGCAACCATCGATTGAATTTTTCTGAAATTTTGCATTAAGTTGTAATTTTGGTCAGGTTAGAAAGTGACATTCTCCGATTTTTGAAAGAAAAATCTGGTTAGCCCCCCAGGGGGTCAAAAGGCCCCGAAATGGCAAAAAATGACATTTTTTGCCCCATAACTTTTTATCCATCCATTCAATTTCTCTGAGACTTGGCCAAAATGTGGATGCAATTGTTCCTAATAGAAAATAAGTATCGCTGACCTTGGAAGAAATATGGTTCGCGCCCCCAGGGGGTCAAAAGCCCCCAAAATGGCAAAAAATGACCCTTTTCTCCCATAACGTTTGATCCATCCATTCAATTTTTCTGAAACCTGGCCAAAATGTAGAGGCAATTGTTCTGGATATAAAATGAGCATCCTTGACCTCAGAAACATTCTGATTCGCGCCACCAGGTGGTCAAAGGGGGGTCAAAAATGCCCTAAATTACCCAAATTTGTTGTTGCATTTTACACTCGCCACATCGAGTCACATACAAGGGGGACCACGCACACGCGGCTTGTTCTATCTAAAAACGGTATAGTGGAAAAACAAGAAGGTTCTTGTTGTCTCATATGAATAATGTTGAAATATAAATGCTGTTTAAATAACGCAAGTAAGCATCACATGCATATTTTAAAGTTGAGTTGCCATTAAAATAATAAAAAGCCTATTTGTTGCTGCTACTTATAAAAAAATAAGATTTCCTCATAGTCAGCTGGTTATTTGAGCTGAGTTGAAACATTTACTCAAAACAACAGTTCATGAGTCTGAGTTTGATTATATCTTTCATAAACGCATTTCAGTATCATCAACTGAATAAAACCGTTAAATTCTGACTATATTATCAGTATTAGATATTCCGCCGATAGACTATTTCACCTTTTGAAAACCAGTCAAGGATTAGTTTCACAGAAGATTTTGGTGATTACATCTCGGATTAAATTTTAAGTGTGTGATTCAGTTGATGATTTTTTTCATGAGACCATTTGTTCGTGGGATAGCATAGGCTGTGAACTCGTATCCAAAAGGTTTAGATATCTCATCGATAGTTTTTTTAACTTAGTTCACTCAAAACCAGGATAGTTGCCATTGTAGATGTAAGAGGCTACTGAGAATAAGGGTGAAAGTTTAGAGGATAATCCTAAATTAGAAACTGTGCAACGATATGCTAGTTTTAAATTTCTGTACGTCAGTACAGTCGGGGAAACCAAGAACAGGGAGGGAGTTCCAAGGTCGGCAGCTCGAGGAAAGAAGCTATTTGAGTAAAAGGCTCTCTGGCATCTGGGGGCCTCCACAGTGAATGGATAGGATTTAGCTGATTGTCGGGTTGGTCGAGTATTTACGTCGAGGGGGAACCACATATCAGCGAGTTCATCGGAGAAAATTCCGTTGAAGTACTTGTAAAACAAGCACAAGGATGCAAAATTGCGGCGATGAGACAGGGGCTGGGGCTGGGGCTTGGTGGATAGTGAAGGACCTATCAGATTAAAGACTCGTTTTGGGGCCTTGTCTAAGAGGGAAAGACTAGTGGATGGTGCATCAGCCCTGATATGACTACAATACTCCATGCATGGGCGGATGGTGGATTTGTAGAGATATAGGATAGTGTGAGGTATTAAAAGGTTTCTAGCACGGTAGAGGGAGCCCACCTTATTTGCAGAAAACTTGGCAATGTCTTCTATGTTGTTGTTACCCGTGAATGTTAGGCCGAGGAGTGTAAACGTTGGATTCTTTGGTAGGGTGTTATTTGCCATAGTAATCGGTGGTTGAAGAGCTTATTTGTAGTTGTTGAAGGAAAGGAGCTTTATCTCAGCAGCATTAAATAATACCATCCATGTATGACCCCATTTTACTACAGATTTGTGGTCACTTTCTAATGATTCACCCACTGCTTCGGATATGTGCGCGTCCGTTGTACCCACATGACAAGAGTAGAGCGTGGTGTCGTCAGCAAATATACCCATCTCAGACACAATGTCATTAAGGAGGTTGTTTATTAAAAGCAGGAACAAGAAAAGTTCCAGGATCGATCCCTAGGGTAAACCTGCATTTATGTCATGTTGTTTGGATGAACGGCCATCGAGGAGAACCTTGAACTTTTCTATTAGATAAAATTATATTAAATATTTGTCCAGTAATATCATATAAATTGCTTTTTATGAAAAGACCTTTATGCCAAACCTTGTCAAAGACTTTCGATATATCAAGCGCAACCGCTCTAGCTTCACATGCATTGTCTAGTGTATGGTCTATGCGTTCAGAGATGACCGTTAGAATATCCGCCGTAGATCTTGCTTGCCTAAATCCATACTGATGGTCGGAAAGAAGTTTAACATTAACGAGGTGACGAACTATTGCTCGATTGATTAAGGATTTAAGGATTTTAGCGAAGAACGGAAGTAGACCTATGAGGCGATAATTGTGAGGGTCAATTCTATCTCCAGAATTCTTGAAGACTGATACCACAGAGTTTGGAGAGGACAGGGGCCAGTTTTGTCAGAGCATTTCTTTATTACTATTTCTGGCATAAGATCAGGCCCACATGCTTTGGAGGTGTCAAGGTTTTTGATTATGTCCCAGACATAAAATAGTGTAATTGTCAGATCATCAAGTGTTGCTTCAGTCCGCTATTGAAAATTTAGAAGAGAGAGTGGTTTATGGAGTCCAAAGTGGAGTTTGAGGCAAAATGCGGGGTAAGTAGTTCAGCCTTGTCAGTTGCCGTGCAAACGCCATCATTGTGGTTTGATAGCGGGGAATTGTTGATTTGCCATTCTTCACCACACTAATTAAGATTTTCCAGAAATCGCAAGTACCAAGTTTCTGTGACTCAATGCATATTCTAGTCATATCTGTATACCTTCTCTCTGCTTCATCTATTATAGTAGTGTAATGATTTTTGACGCTATAAGTTCTGTCTATTTTTAGTTGACTTATGGTAATTGAATTGTCAGAATGCATGCTGCCTTTGATAGTGTAAATTGTATAAACTGTAAATCAACTCTCATTCAAAGGCTCATTGATAGTATAAACAGTACAGAGTGTTGATTAACTCATATTTAAGGGAAGTCAATAGCCTAAATAGTATAGACTGTGATTCAACTCATACTCAAAAGCAATAGGTAGCTTGTCGATAGCTTAAATACTATAGACTTTGCACCAACTCTTACTCAAAGGGGATAGATAGCTCATCGATAGTGTAAACAGTATAGACTGTGAATACACTTATACTGAAAGACAACAAATAGCGCGTCAATAGGCTAAATAGTATAGACTATAATTCAACTCATACTTGAAACCAGTAAGTAGCTTGTCGATAGAGAAAACGCTATAGACTTTGAATACACCTCTTAGTCAAAGGGGTTAGATAGCTTATTTATAGTGTTAACAAAATAACTTGTGATTCAACTCATATTCAAATACAGTAGATAGTTCTCGATACTGTAAAAAGCATAGACTGTGATTACACTTATTCTCAAAAACGGTAAATAGCTCGTCGATAGCCATTGTAAATTGATAGTCTTCAAATAATTATAATACACTGAAGCAGCAAAGTATGGTAGCATAATATGACGACTGTTGAGGTGAATTTTCCTATTTATCGTGCATTCTGTTTTGAGCAACTGGGGTCAATCTTTCTATCATGACGAGATAACGCAGTCATAATGTTATAATATTATGTTGTATTTATCTGTTATATAAAAGAACTAAAACTCAGAGAAAACCAAAGATACATTTACAAACCCTACATATCCGGATTCACCATCACTCCTGGTTGGCTATGGCAACAAGGAATATTCTAATATTTATTAGTTTCGATATATTCTATTTAAGCAAAATTATACATCCACAAGAATGTTTTGTTTTAAACAAAAACAATAATCATAGTTAACTATTTGTTATAGGCATGAACCCCAAATCGTTTTTTGTGTGGGGGGGGGAGTCGATGGTTATCCAATTTTGTCAAACACTGTTGAGCTTACCACCCGCTAGGCCATCTCGACAAAATACCACATTCACTCTGTAGCTGGATCTTACTTAGAAGATCCCCAATTTGTTTTAAAAGGATTTTATTTGCAAAACATTCATCGTGAGGAGTGGGACAACATTTACAAATGTAGGTTAGTATGGCGCTCCCAACACTCTCTTAAGTGTTAGGCCGCCCACTGTTTTTCGGCTGCTCACAAAAACAAGCAGGTCGGTCTCTAGATAGGAGTGTGAGACTAAGTGAGATGTTCAAAATGAAAAAGATAGGGGTGGAATATGAGAATGAATGGCGTCTTCCAAGATATAATACAACAATTTAGATGTGATCGGGAGCAACATAAATGTGGAGAGTAGGAATCTTTGGAGGATCTCTAGTATAAAATATGAAACAGGGTCAGGACTCATCTACTCTACTAGCTACGGGTCTTTTAAATTTGAGGGGTGGATTCCGAAGAACGCAGGACGGTGCATGTCATGCTTAGTAGGGAACACGAACTCGACCCAGCTCTTCGACAGATACACAAACTAGTGTCGCGCAACCACCTCCGACCGAACTCAATGCGATGTAATCTCCTATAATCTCATATGTCTTCACTTTAAGCTGATGTTTAAAATAGACGACCAGATTCTGATCGGTAGCAGACCCAACCTCATAGACCTCATCAACACGTGAAACCCACGTCACCATTCCCGCTACAGCTAGAATGGCTAGAAACCTCATTCTTTTCTCCCTAGGCCGTGGCGGGGATATGTTGTGGACGACTAATGCTTCATTTAGGACCATCGTTGCGAGCCGTTACCTCGATGACAGCCCAGAGTTGCTGAAATTTGATGCAAGCGAAAAAGGCGTGCTCGGTCGTTTCTCTTTCGTTACCCCCATAGTGCGGACAGTAAGGATCCATCTGCACTTAACTCCCCTGAAAGCGAATCTCCTCCTCCTCAAGTGGATCCGTAGCGGTACCCTCCCCTAAATCCCGATATAAATTTATTCGTTGGTTGTATAAGCGCCCTGGTCCCCGGTAGCGCTTTAAGCGCGATTCAGCATTCGGTGTAGAACTTTTGTTCCATCCTCGGTCTATGAGAGGATTCGACCGAGTGGTAGGGTATGAGGTTAGTTTGGGGTTATGAGCGACAAAATAAGTTCATGTATCTCAAAGAAAAATTACTTTTCTTCATTCTTAGTGGTAAATGTCTGGAAAAGAACTTTGAAACTAGGCCAAACAGTCGGCTGTTGATAACTTTATCATTTTTTTTCCGTTTTCTTTCTCTCTATTATATTCAATTACATGAATGCTAGGGATAAGAAAGTCGGTGAAAGGGGTGTGCTAAAAAAATATATGAGGATGGGTAGAGTGAAAAAGCGGTGTTTTTTAAAGAAATATGTTACATGCCCATATGTTTTACCCATGCTTTATGACAACGCCAGGCATCCCTGCCAGTCTCAAATAAAAGACTGTATTCTCGATATACTTACACTGTTGAGTATTGATTTACTCCTCTCCAGGAGTTAGGCACAAAGCAGGTCTTTATCTTACTCCCACAAGTAAGATGTGACCCAAGGTCGGGTCGGGAAAGTGGGGTTTAAAAATTGCATGAGCAGCCCCGTCGGCATTCCCCGGTAGGGGCGCCTCAGGCAGTAAGCAATAAACTTATTACTCCCCAAAGAGGGGAGGCGAAGCCTGGGAGGGTTGACCTCCTAGAACTGCACAGGACAGACCCATAGACCAGCGTAAATCAAGCCCCGAAGGCCAAGACAATACCAGTCTATGGGGTGCAGTATCCATCGGAACAGATACTACACTTTGATCTTAGCCAGAAGGCCAAACTGTTGAGTAGATATACTTCTCACGAAGGAAGAATCCTAAGCCATTTTGAAAATAACTTGAAGATAATTATTTAGTATATATTTACGATCCTAGTATATATATATATATATATATATATATATATATATATATATATATATATATATATATATATATATATATATATATATATATATATATATATATATATATATATATATATGCAGCATGATCACGTTGACACACCGGTTCCCGTTAGATCACCGAAGTTAAGCGACGTTTAGCCTAGTCAGTACTAAATGAGTGACTATTTAGGAATACTGGATGCTATATGTGAGAATGTTCTGCTTATCTCGGTAATGTTTCCAGTCATCCTGGATTTCTCCTTGCCACGAGACACAAGCTATTCCGGTCGAGGAGAGGTGTGGTTGGGATTGCACAACCCTTGCTTTACAATAGATTTTCTGAGCAAATACCATTACAGGAGGTATCCATTGCTCCTTGAGATTGAACGAAAACTTCTATAGATATTCATGTTAAAGTTACAATAAAATAATACGGAGCCGAAATGGCAGATTCTAATGAGTGAGCATTCGCTTTTCGTGTGATTTATGACCCATTTATGGTTACAGCGAGACTGTGTTTAGCGTAGACGGACCCAAACATGGATTCCATACCAAATCTCTGCGTGATTAGACTAACTGCACCAAGGAAACTTATCGCCTCATGAAAACCGCATCGTCTATGCGCATATTTCATAATTTGACTATCGATTTTCTTTCATTGACACAATCTTCCAGTAGAATGATCGATCAAATCGTCATATTGTGATGTGCAGGCTGTTCGTTTACAGCGGCCATCGTCAATACTATGCCACGAGAATCAGTTAACTATGACAAATTGATGGTGGCCTACAATAGCTGTCTCAAATTACTACCTGCATATATCCACTCAATTTGGGAAAAAGTACTAGCCCACACAGATGTTCCTATTTACTTGCCGCCCTACAAGAGTAGAGTTAGAGACAAGGTTGGTTTTAATGTGGGTGTGTGAGCGAGAAATTCAATATTGACGAATTGCCGATGTTGCATTTTCTCGCTCACACGCCCCTATTCCGAATTCGTGGGCGTTGGCCGTCATCAATAGACTGCCTCTCCTGCACCAAACGATCATAATTAAAACAAAATCAGCACATAAAATCTTTTTCATGGAATATTTTATAATTAATATTTATTAAAATTAGCTGAAATCATTTTTTAAATAAAAATTAAATATCAAGTAAAAATGGAATGTTAACTTGATCACATCAAATAATCCGAATAAAAGAAAAACTGATTTTTTTAAATGTAATGATTTTAGTATGCAATCATTTATGTCAATTTGAAACCGTCTAAATCAAACTTCAAACGTTGTGTATGACCGTTTGGTACAAGAGAAACATTCCAATGATAGCGGCCCACGGCCAGGAATCTGGAATAGGTACGTGTGAGCGAGATAATTCAATATCGCCGAAAATCCAGCTCCTCTAAACTGGGCACTGGATTGGAACAAAAATTAAAATTGCCTCAGTGTAGAAAGAGTTCTGGTTCACTGACCGAAGACAGAGAAATAAAGTGTAGTATAAGAACAGATACTACACTTTGCTCCTAACCAAAATGAATCCGCTAGAAATTAAAAGATCAAAATTATAAATAGTAATATTTTAGAATAGTAGAAACATGAGTCATGTGACTTTAAATATGAACATTTTCTTATATCGGCGCAAGATTTTCACTTGTCGTATATTACAATAAAAATAAACGTTTGGTGGTACTATTTTCCCTATGCCATGCATGGTGATTCTATAATCTATCTGGATATTATAGGGAGTGGTGTGCAGTACAGTAGACTTTAATTGTATGGCCAGTTAAAAGAATGGATAAGAGTTCTTAGGTTAATAGATGTAGAACACTAGGATAGCAGGGTCAGATCGCAGGAGGCAAAGAAAAACATGGGAGTGAGTTTTTTTATGTACAAACAAGTCACCACTTATCAAGGCCAATAGGCCACTCGAGGATAATGGTTAAGGACTTTGTCAAGGGGGTGCAGTGAAACAAGAACGTGAGGGTTGGTAGCAATGGTTGAGATTGGTCAGAAATGAGATTATTAAAGAGGACGGCTCAACAAGAATATGTTAACATTGGACTTAAAACGACCACATTGCAGTCTGCTAGGAAGCAGCCCTGTTGTATTGTGTTCCACAAGCTGATCGTCCTTGGAAAGAAAATTAGCTCATGGAAGTTCCGTTTAGTTTTAAGTACACAGATGGAGAAAAGAAAATTGTTTACAGTGGTTGTAGGAGGACGATTCTTGTTGTAAATGTTTTATAAGAATGAACCATAGATTGGAGCTCAGTCAAGCACCAACTATGAAATGATGAGTGATGAAGATGGGCTTCATAGAAATAGAGATAAATAAAGACATGTATTACATAGTGTTAGGTGAAAAGTTTGGAGATCAGGAGTCAGAGGGTAAACCGAGTGGAAGTTTCGCAAACAACGTGATTCCCAGACGGGGCTCTGTTTTCTCTCTCTCTCTCTCTCTCTCTCTCTCTCTCTCTCTCTCTCTCTCTCTCTCTCTCTTTCTCTCTTAGCCGTCGATACTTGAACTAGGAAAAACGTGTTTCAAACCTGGGTCCACAACGATGATGGGAGCGATTGTGGCGAAACGATCATCCAACGTGGTGCGTTTTTAAAACAACTTGGGTTCAGAGCGATGATGGTGCCGAAGACAACGAGGACGACGACAACGATCAACTGGCGTGCGTAAAAGACTTTATACACCCATCGGAAAGAGGGTGTATATAACACCTGGCCAGAAATAGGTTAGTTTGGAAGTCAATTTTTAAAAGCCATCCAACACATACCAGCATGTAAAACAGACATTACACTGATGATGATGATGATGATGATGATGATGATGATGATGATGATGATGATGATGATGATGATGATGATGATGATGATGATGATGATGATGATGATGATTTGTTGGCAATGTATTTTCTAGTTCTTGGTAAATCTGTAACATTTTGTAGTTTATTTTTAAAATTCTCACTAGATAGCTCGTCGTCTCCATCGCCGACTGAAACAGCTGTTTTTCTCACTTAGTGACAGGTAAGTAGTTGCTCAGGAGAAAGTGACGTCTCTCAGCAGTGATAATAGTAGCAGTCGTAAATATGATATTCTTTTCTTCTTTTTTCTCTTTTTTGCTGGAATAATAGTGAACAACAAATGACTCCAATATATACTCTGCGATTTGATTTACTTCTTATAGTAATTTACAGCAAGTACTTCCAAATGAATTCCATCGCCCGATCAACCACCGTAGGGTGATGGAAGCCTCTTAAACTGCGTCCGATCATTTTGATGACGGACTCCCAAGAGGTAAGAATTCTCTAGCTTCTATGTTACATACTTCTTCCTCTGACATCATATATGGCACGTAGCCTTAGTTTTAAAGTTAATTTGTAATGCAATTGTCCATCTTATTTCTTAAACTAACCTTAACTTTAATTTTCCATTTTTAGCATTATTTTTATGCACCGGCATCTAGTTTTTCTGCGAAACAAGTATGTAATTTACTGCTGCATGTTGTTCATACTTGAGCACTTCACGGCATGCTTGTATAGAGTCTGCTTGGATCCTGCACACAATAAATGTATGCATTTAAACACTTATGCCAACAGGATGATGCTACTTTTTAGAAAGAATTAAAAGTGATTGGTAATGGCTGTGACTATAAACTAAGCTTGTGAATGTTATCTTATCTCTTTTACTTTTTGAATAAAGAAAAAAGTGAAGGAACAAATAAAGGAAAAAAGAAAAAACAGTGAAAATGGTCTCTGTTGATGGAAACTGTGCTCGCCACTGGAACTTTGTTACGTGGTATATGTTTCTCCGGTGACACTGTATTCAATGAAACAACGTGTTTAACACTGGATATTTATCACGTAGTAGACTCTTTCTGACAACACTGTATTCAATGTAACAATGTATTTGGCACTGGATCTTTATCACGTAGTAGACTTTTTTCCGAAAACACCGTTTTTAATGCTGATTTTTATCGCTCAATGATCTTAGCCCTTCGAGTGCTAACATGTATTTTCTCTACTTCCATTAAACCCGTCTTTTTATAGAAAACAAAGAACGCTGGTCACACGTGGTCGATGCGCATGTTCCATTGTGTACTTGTTCTTTCTTACATCGAGGTCCTAGACGCTAGACAAAGGCGGACTCGATACGATAAGTCAAGGCTATTTCCACCACTCGATCCAGGTTTTGGTTCATTACGTCAGCAACAGAAAGGCCAATTGGAAGGGTAAAATAAAAACACTTTTAAGTTTAAACACTACATGAAAAGTAAATTATAAAAGTTTTAAGTCACCTATATTAAAAGTTCAACTACTTGTATGTAGATATTGATGATCAATAATGAAACCAATGAAAGGGATATACATATATGCACAAGAACAGGTTTAGATATTATAATTGACATAATTTAAGATGTAAATATTAAATCACTTCAAGTGCATTAATGTATGAGATGGTTGGTTAAATGATACAGTGAAAATATACGTAATTGTTATAGTATCCTCAAATCATATCTGGTTCGAATTCAGATTACACATGAATATCAACCTACCGGATATTAAGACCGAGAGGGCAGATTTAAAGTTATATATATATATATATATATATATATATATGTGTGTGTGTGTGTGTGTGTGTGTGTGTGTGTGTGTGTGTGTGAAAACATGACAAACGGAAAACAAGTTAAATTGCAGGAGAAAAACAAAAACAAAAATTTTTTACCGGTTTCGTTCTGTTCGAAACCGGTCAAAATCTTTTGTTTTTGTTTTTCTCCTGCACTTTAACTTGTTTTCCGTTTGTCATTTTTTTCACACATTTTGTCCACCACGACATTTCTTTTTCATGAATTATCGTGTACCGTACCCCATATATATATATATGTATACCTTGGAATATAGTTTTTTTTAGAATCACATTACTTGGTTTACATTAAAAAAGAATATTCTCATGAGGCGTATTTCTCTCGCATTAAAAGCATGATAGTAGCGTCGGTCGAATGCTTATGACACCAGGATTCATAATACGTAGATCCTCCACTCTGTGATAAAGACCAATGCACGTTATTTATATTTTTATATGAATAAATATTATATATCATTCCCGTTACACAAAAGTTGGCGACTATGAAACATGTTATTTCTAACCTCCAGACGAAAGTATTTCAAGTGGTGAGGGGAAGAGAGAAAGCAAATAGTAAGTCAGACTACCCACATTGTCTTAAATGAATTCGGAAAGAAATTCCTTCCCTCTAAATAAATTCAGCGGTTGTGTGTTTTGCTTTATACTATCAGAAATTATAATAATTTATATATGGCATCCATTTTGGCAGATTCTTTGCACAGACGGAGTTTTCCTCTGGTGTTTATTATTTTTGACAAAGGGAAGATTCTTTTCCCGAAATATAAAGTAAATGATTTTTATAACCATCCGGATATCACACAAACAGCTAACACCACACTTGCTGTTATGTAAGATTTTAAGAAAAAAATAAATAGTAAGTCACATTTCGTATTCGATTTATTATTTTTGTTCTTTCCAGCTTACATCTTACCCGGAATTTCCATTGCCCACAGCCTTTTAAAAACATGCTACTAATAATTTATATATTAAAAATAAAATTACTGACGTAAATATGTGTTATTAGTGCTAACGCTTGCGAAGCATAATGTTTTTTCCTCGTTTTTGAAAGAGGCTGAACACTAGTGTCACTATATGTAGTAAGACAAACAATTGTATCTGGATGTGATAATTTGGACGCATGCAATTTTTTTTTTACGTTCTGCTGAGTTCTTGAATTTGGGGAAATCTTCATGTGTTCCATCAGTTCCATAATCTTAATTCCATTGAGTCTGTTGGTTTAGAGAAGTATCCATTCCAGATCTCAAAATAAGGTCAAGACCGTTTTTTATATTTTGTATTCCTTTCTAGTTTTCTCCTTGTTTGATACAAATGTGCATCCTTTTCGAAATCATGTCTACTCGATTGAATAGAAAATGGCTGCGGAGATTTGTATTAAAAAATAGAAATAAAAGTCGATCGCGTATTCATATGCGCAGATTAACCTTACATCAACGCTGCCGCCATATTGTGAAGAACTTATGCGGAAAGAGCAAGTGAGGAAAACGTTACATGTCTGCTAGATTAAACAGTGACTTTAAATTTCGGGAAAACAAATCCTGATTAACATGTGATTCTACTCATGCGTATCGAAGAACGGTTTTATACATTCGTTCGAATCAGAACGGAACTAAAGGGACAAATAAGCGATAACGTAGACGAAACAATACGCACAAGTCGTTCTCAGGAAAAAAATGTAGCTTAAAAGTCCGTTAATACACAAAAATTGTTCCGTAAGAGTGCTTAAGAAAAAAGCTTCTTTTGGCAAGATTTTTATATGTCGTTTACTTTTTTTATATTGAAACATTCGAGAAAAAACTCGTCTAGCTAAAGCCACTTAAAATAATTTTCTTTTGCGTCGTCTGCGCATTTGAAGCTAAACGAAACTTCGATTTTCAAAGTTTTTTCTAAGATCTACCCGTCTGTTGAACGTAATACCACGGGATGCTTCCCAGCTTACTACAACATGATTGTTTTCAAGACCAATGTTAACAAATTCATGTTTAGCCGTCATATTAAAAATCTAATTCTGGCCATATCCAACTATAGTCTGCAATCCTCAAGATGTTGTCTTACGATCTACCTAGCACAGACCTATTAACCCTTATTCTCGAGTGACCTTTGTAGCTTGATTAGCGGTGACTCGTTAGTATTAAAAAAAAACACAGAGAGAAAGAGATGAGAAATACTCTCTTAAAATTGTAGCTTTTACGCTTATCTAATTATGTTGCGAACTAGCGAGAGGATTAGCTATATATGTAGAGCACTTTCTTGTGTATCGAGAAACAATGAATGCAATAGTTAAGTAAGCTGCTTGACTTAAGTGCTGCAATCTCAATTGCCATTGAGTCGAATGTGAGTTTAAAGTTTGCTTTTGAACGTTTATCTATCATGTTAAACTACGTTGTATAATTTTTCAAATTAGGAACTTTTTATGTACTTGAGCAGAACAAATCCAATATAGACAGAATAATGTTGGTTGGTTTACTTTAAGCGAAACGATTCGTAAAATGATTTGCACTAAAGTGTATCTGTTTTGAAAACGTTTTGTAAGAAAAATAAAATATTGGCTTTTTGAATATAATTGAACTTTGCTTATATATATATATATATATATATATATATATGTCGAACATTCTACGACGGCTTAGTATATGTTCGTTTAATAAAACAATAGACTTAATTTCTCGTCACTCCGCATAGTTTTTACAACGGACGAGGAGATTAAGATGTTCACATTTGAGTTAAACGGTAACTAGTGTCCAGAGTTCGAATCGTTATACCGGTAAGTCTGTTATCTCCACACTGATGATCCTGTAATGATGAAAAATATGTATGTGGATAATAACAAAAATATATATCATTCAAATGATTATTCAAATAATTATATATATATATATATATATATAACTATAAATATTTTTATCTACATACGTATACGTTTCCTCTTTCCAGAATCATTCAAGCTGGTCGCAGGATTTGAAACCCCGAAACAAGTGATGTTTATAACTCTAATTCTGACATCTTAACACTTGCGGCCACCATGAACAAGTACATGAATCGGTGAGAGTTTAAAACCTATTGTAGGAAGCCGACGTCAACGGTGTTCAACATATGAAAGAACATACATTAAAGCTATGAGTTTGACGGCTGTATTAATACTACTGACTACAGTGCCCAGCCTAGATTGGGGCGAAAAATAATTATAAATATTTGTTAATCTACATACGTTTACGCTTCATCCTTCCGGAATTGTCAGTGTATAGATAATTATCCAAGCCGGTCTCAGGATTCGATACACCTAATTTATATATAACGTTTATGTTTTTTCTCCAAATCAGTAATATTGCAAAAGTCTTGAAATTAAGACGAAACGTTTATGAATATATAAACAATTTTCAGTTTTTCCTTTTTTCATTTTTCTATTTTTCATTATGCTTGATTATTATTTCCATTATTATCATATATATATATATATATATATATATATGTGTGTGTGTGTGTGTGTGTGTGTGTGTGTGTGTGTGTGTGTGTGTATCTGTGTGTGCGTGCTCGTGTGCCCCGCCCGTTTGTGTTGTTGCGTTTGACCGTTCATACGAACAAAGTAATAATGCACGTCTCTTCCAATTCTGAAATTTAAATGGCGGACTGTTATTTTACGCTGACAGACGATTATAACATTTCGCGAATAAAATAATTTTAACATATTTTTTTATGCAGCATTTCATTGCAATTACATTTGTAACCCTCTCCTTCAAAACGGTGAAACATTTGACTCACATTTCATGAAACCTCAAAATGATAAAACACCGTGCGACCTCTTCAGTTCACATTAACCAAGTACAAGCAATGTATGATTAGATTACATGTGATGTTATCACGCGGTTTGAAGGAAAAACGTTTTTTTTGTTTATTCTTTTGATAGGAAATGTTATTTAGTTCTATTGAGTGCAAATGCGTGTATCGTGTATTTTTGCTGTTATAAAATACAATAACGGTGTTTTGGGAAATAATTTCCTTTATTAAATGTGTTACTTGGCGTATTGGGTAACAGTAAAAAAAACTTCGAAGTATGAGAGTAAAAATACTGGCGCTTTTCTTTATTTATGAATAAAAATGAAATATTGACCAGGATTAAATATTTAATTCGATGAAATCGATTTACAAAAGGAAAATTTGTTTTGTAAAACACTAATTAAGGATTGCTTTTCTTATTTATGACTAAAAATTAGATATTTATCAGGACTAAATATTTAACACGATGATTATTTCTACTTCTTTTTATTAGAAATATATTTTTAAAAATAGGGAGAATTCTGACTACTTCATAGATAAAAAAAGTCAAGTATTTTAAATGTAGATAAATCTTTAAATCGATGAAATCCGTTGAAAATAAAACAATGATAAATAAGTGGTCAAATTCACTGACAAAACATTTTATATACTTTTTAATTAAAGATATTAGCGCAATAAATAGGGGGAATTCTGACTGTACTTTATATATAAGATATATAAATCTTCTTTACTAAAGAATGGTTGACAATAATATAAACGAAGTAACATCCAAGTGCAACAATTATGATGCAGGGATGCGGCTTCAGGATTTGTGTAGGCGAGTCTGGTGATAGATTGATCCATGCGACCTAAGTGCTGCAACTATTCAGAGGGCAGCAGCCCGTCAGGTACACTGTCCTATCTTTGGTATCAGAAGAAATGAAAAGAAATTGCTGTCCACTGCACTGTCCATGAGGGCAAAGTTGCGAATGTCGTTGAAAGGGGCTCGAAAGTTAAGGAATATTAATTGAAGGTAGAAAATGAATTTAAAAGGTTCGACTGCAAAACGCGATAAATCCAATTGGTTTTAATTAAGACATTAAACAATAAAAGTACGAATATAATGAATCTATACTTCGACTAAATGCTTATCTTAATTGAAAGTGTAATATTATGTAAAACGTGGTTTGGAGTGTGATCGAGTGTTGAGATGCAACACTTTTTATAGTGATAGCTTCGTAATTGTGAAAATGGCGTTTATCGCGTTTTGCATCCGAACTCTTACAAGAGCATTTAGCTCTCGAAACAGAAAAAGTCATTTAAATATTAATCTTTCGTTCAGTTAAATATTTAACTAAGATGTCAAAAGTGATTTTTCATCAAGGTGTAGTATCTGTTCCGATCGATGCTACACTCCTTAGACTGGTACCGTCTTCACCTTCGGGCCTTGATTCCGCCGGTTTTAGGGATTGTTCTGTGCAGTCCTAGGAGGTCCACCCTCCCGAGCTTTGCCTTCTCACGATTTAAGAAGGAGTTAGTTTATTGCTAATCGGATGAAGCGCCCCAATTTCATTACTACATTATTTGTATCTTACTTGTATTTCATTGTCACTTTATTTTTACCTTATTTGTATCTTATTTGTATCTTATATGTATCTCATTAGTGTCTTATTTTTACCTTATTTGTATCTTATTTGTACCTTGTATGTATCTCATTAGTGTCTTATTTTTACCTTATTTGTATCTTATTTGTACCTTGTATGTATCTCATTAGTGTCTTATTTTTACCTTATTTGTATCTTATTTGTACCTTATATGTATCTCATTAGTGTCTTATTTTTACCTTATTTGTATCTTATTTGTACCTTGTATGTATCTCATTAGTGTCTTATTTTTACCTTATTTGTATCTTATTTGTACCTTATATGTATCTCATTAGTGTCTTATTTGTATCTTATTTGTATCTTATTTGTTCCTTATATGTATCTCATTGGTACCTTAGTTCTATTTTACTTCTATCGCATTTGTCTTTTTGTACATTATTTGTATCTCATTAGTGTCTTATTTGTACTTTATTTGTATCTCATTTGTACCTTATCTGTACCTTATTTGTATCACATTTGTATCTTATGTATATCTCATTAGTATCTTATTTGTACCTTATTTGTATTTCATTTGTACCTTATGTGTAGCTTTTACGCCGTGATAATTACATAAGATAATATGCAGCAACAGCATTGTCATAGTTGACTTTGCTTTTGTTATTTAAGGGTACACTTACATGACTTTTTGAGACAACGATGACACGTTGTACATTAGTGTATACATTTGACATATACGAAATGACGAAATGTAAATATGTGACTGTAATTTAGAAAGGCGTGCATTCGCACAAGTCAAGGGAAAAAGCGATGACTTGATTACTTCCCTAGAATGTTTTCGAATATAACGTGTTTTCAAAAAGAGACCATTGTTTTCTTATTGAAATCAAATAAATGTATGCACAGAAAATGAGAAAAAATAAACTTATAAAACAAATATACTTTTTAATGTTATGCGATTATCACGAATAAAGAAAGGTTTCTTATATCCTCAAAACGTGTAAATGGAATTTAAATGAAAGATATTTTACCTAGCATCATGATAAACAATTAATTTTAAGAAATGAATCGTTGAACTAGATAGGCAAATATCGAAGCTTTATTTTTTATTAGAGGCGTAATCTCACGCTTGTTTAGGTGAGAAGGAGTAACATCTCCTTCTAGCAGTTTTTTTAAGAGGTTAAAGATTTTCAGAGAAAATGAAGCCACCTAAAATATATTCATGTGTATAACATCTGGCCGAGAGGTGACTGATAATTCTATTTTAAATTTAAAAGCGGAAATAATCCCTTTGGGGGAATAATTAACCGATGTTTTTTAAGTCTAATTACTTCAAATCACAAAAAGTAGGATTTCATGTTTTCTGGTGAACTTGAAAGGGTTGAAAATTATATTTGTACCGAAAATTATTTTTATAAATGTTACTGTACAGATACCCCTGCCAATGACGACAATGCTTAGTACAATCTTGGACCCGACCTCAAAATTGAAAATGATAAGATATAAAATATGAAAATAAAAGTATAGTACGTAATATCATGTTATAAGCTCGATACATGCCACCATAATTCCTTCTTCAATCCCGTGAAACGCTGAGTATTTAACTATATATATATATATATATATATATATAGTTCACCCCAAACAATGCAGACCGCCACTGTACACGTAAGGGGCTACTGAGAAAAAGGGCGAAAGTTTTTTTTGGGGGGGTCAACCTAAATTAGGAGCTGTGCAGCGAGATGTCTGTTTACATTAATTTTAAATTTCTGCATATCAGTACCGTCAGTAAAACATGGAGCAGGGAGAGAGTTCCATGGTCCAGTAGCACGAAGAAAAGAAGCTTTTAGAGTAAAAGGCTCTCCGGCATCTGGGGGCCTCCATAGTGAAATGATGGGATTTGGCAGATTGTTGGGTTGGTCTAGTGAATTTGCGTCGTGAGGGCACCAGAACAGCAAGTTCATCAGAACACAATCCCTTGAAGTACTTGTAAAACAGGCACAAGGAAGCAACATTGCGGAGATGGGACAGGGGCTGAAGCTTGGTGGATAGTGAGGGAACTATTAAGTTGGCGACTCTTTTTGGGACCTTGTCTAAGAGGGAGAGATTAGTAGAAGATGCCCCAGCCCAGATATGGCAACAACACTCGATACATGAGCAGATGGTGTCTTTGTCGAGATATATAATGTCAGGTGTGAGAAGTTTACTAGCACGGTAGAGGGAGCCCACCTTCTTTGCAGCAGCCCTGGCAATGTCTTCAATGTATTTGTTGCAATTCATGTTTTCTGTGAAAGTTAGACCAAGGAGTTTGAATGAGGAACTCTCATGTAGGGTGTTATTTGTCACGACAATCGGTGGTTGAAGAGTTTTCTTGTAGTTATTGAAGGAAAGTAGCTTTGTCTTTGCGGCATTAAAAGTTTGACCCCAATCCACTACAGACTGGAGGTCATTTTCTAAGGATTTAGCCATTCATATGTGCGTGTCGGTTTTGCCTACATGGTGAGAGTAGAGCGTGGTGTCGTCAGCAAATATTCCTATCTCAGTCTCAATGACATCAGGGAGGTCATTTATGAAAATCAGGAAGAGTAGAGGTCCAAGATGGATCCCTGGTGTACACCAGGATTTATGTCATGTTGCTTAGATGAACGACCATCGAGGACAACCTGGATTTTTCTTTTTGTTAGAAAGGATCTAATCATATTAAATATTTGTCCAGTAATACCATATGAGTGCAGTTTTAGGACAAGCCCTTCATGCCAGTCGTTATCAAAGGCCTTGGATATATCACAAAATTAGAACAACATTTCAAATCCAAACAAAGAGGTAATATAATTGTTTTCCTTACGCTCTTATTTGTTAATTTTCTTAATAATCGAGCACTATGTTGCAATTCTCTCACACTAACCTTACACATACACACACATACATTATATATATATATATATATATATATATATATATATATATATATATATATGTGGGGGGGGTGGGGGGGGGTGTGTGTGTATCAAGTTAGATATGTGTAAATGTTTATATATTTGTATGTATAGGATTCACTCCTAATTAATTAATCGATCATTATGAATTTTAAAACAGGGCTGCTAGACGTAAGGGCAGATAATGTGGGATGTATTCAGTATAGTTCAGTTTTATGCTAAGAGGGCAAAAAAAGAACTTGAAACCTTTTCGTGAACATTAAGATAACTTTGAGTCATGTGAAATTTTAGACATCAATTAGTTGATATTTGCTAAATTTTAGTTTCTTCAGAATATTTTAATGGGAGTTTAGGTGACATAATATGGGGACAAACTCCCATTTAAAATGTAAATATTTCAGATTTGTATTAAATTTTATCCATAGTCATTAGATATCAATTAAGCAAAATTCTCCGAATGTCAATGTCTTCTTAATACGCGTTAAGCTTTAGTCTTAAATTTTAGACAGTTTCCAGAATCCAAATTAGAATAAGGATTCTAGACTACGTTTAGTATTCTTATATCTTGATTTCAATCGTCGTAAGAGGACATTAAATAGTGAAAGACTATGTTGCTTGGATACTTAACTTTACCCGTCTTGAGACGGGTATTCTTCGTGTCTGGTCCACTTACCAGATAAACCGATAAACTATTCCAAGCTTGTATATGGGTCTATATAACTATGGGTGAATGTCTATCAAATTAAATAAACCCAGAAAACATATTAGCGTTGACCAAATATAAATCTCGTAAAGTTTATGAATGTATGGATTCATTCGAACAGAAAAACCTCAAGTAAGTATACATAATGTCTCTAAGCATAAGTAATGCTTAACCTAAATTCGGTAATTTTTGGTTAAGGGGCATAACTTAACCTACCTGAACACACAATGCGTCTAACTATTATTTTCACCCTTTTTTGTCCAATTAACTTCATATATTCAAAGGTCTGTTTGACTCCTCACTCAGCAAAAATTCTATCTATTGATTTAGTCAATTGAATTATGTTCCAACGCCACCACTGAAAGGAAGAATTTGAAAACAAACCTAGAATCATTTTATTTAGAGAAACTATTACACGGAAATATAATATTTTGCAGTCTACTCTTTTCATAAATAGCTTGAATGTATTATGTCAATTTGTAAAAATATTGTCTGAGACATTATTGCCAACTGACGATAAAACTTAGGATAATCCACGATTAGGCTAAAATCGATTTCTTCAGTTCTCATAATTGTCCCAATTTTATAACGCCTCATTACATTTCAACAATTGTATTTTCCAAAAGTGATTGACATTTTCGAAACGAAATTCAAAATACCATTCTGTCATTTTGCGAATTTGGCATTTGGCTTAAAAATCAACAACATCGATATCAAATTGATATGTACTAAATAGTATAAATGTTAGTTCAACCTATTTCTTCAAATCATATATATATATATATATATATATATATATATATATATATATATATACATATGTGCGTCTATTTGTGTATGCTAGTGTGTTTTTGTGTGTGCTACTGCATTTCTTTATATATATATATATAGTAAGCAATGAAAATATATATGGCAATCAAGCTACACAGAGGCTCCCGTGTTTCATCCCCGGGGGGAATCGTCAGGCTAAATGCATGGAGTTATTTTTGTCAGGTGTTTTTATATACATGGCTTGCTAGTTAACCAATCAGATTCTTTGTTGTTCCCTCAGCCAATCGTTGAGATTCCCGCGAACAAAGGCTTTGTTAGTCACGCTCCTATGTCTACTCTATTGTTTGTTAACAATGGCTTTACCTATATCCTGTTTCCTTTGTTTTGTCAATACAGTAGGCGAATTTATTTTAACACGTGGCTGAGGGAACAACAAAGAATCTGATTGGTTAACTAGCAAGCCATGTATATAAAAACACCTGACAAAAATAACTCCATGCATTTAGCCTGACGATTCCCTCGGGGATGAAACACGGGAGCCTCTGTGTAGCTTGATTGCCATATATATTTTCATTGCTTACTACCTAGCTCTACTTACGTATCGAGCACTGTTGAAGTAAATACTGAAAACTGATACATAAAAAATTATATCTCCTTATAATATTTTATGTGGATACATGAAGTACTAATATATATATATATATATATATATATATATATATATATATATATATATATCATAAGAAGGCCCTTCAAGTAAAATTAAAGTTGAGCATTGTAGATAGATAAAGAGATAGACATCCACCTAATGTTTCAGTGCGATACTCTGACTCTGGCGTTGAGTCCCATCTGAATGTCGTCATGTTTACGCATTTTCAGCATGAATATAACTTAATTTCTCCGTTATCACGTGACAACCGCCCATGGCCAAGGGAATAAGGCGACCACTTACACATTCAAGGTGTTTCTGTGAACCGGGTTCGCTCCCCTTGACCGTCTAAGATTGTTATTTCGTACACTGGAGAAAGCTTAAAGCTCGAAATAACGTCACATGTAGGTAAAATATAAAAATATAATTTTATATTATATATATATATATATATATATATATAAAGAACATATATTATTTCATGTATACACATATAATATTATAAGGTAATATAATATATTATTTATATATTTTCAGTATTTACTTCAGCAGTGCTCAATACGTGAGTAAAATCAGGTAGTAAGTTATGAACATATATTTATGGCAATTAACCGTTTCATCCCTGTAAGGAATCGTCACTTAATCTGACAATTCCTTACAAAGATGTAACGCGGACGGCTTTGCGTAGCTTAATTGTCATAAATATATTTTTATAACTATATACATATTTGTGTGTCTGTGTGTGTCTGTGTGTATTTCTCGATTGCTGTGGTAGCTCGCTATCACTTCGCGAAGTTCGCTTATTGACATACTTAAAACCAAAATTTTAAATAATAAACAGTTCATTCATAATTTTCTTGTAAATAAGAAACAAATAAATAAACATCAACATTTATTCATATAAATAAATACATATGAACATTGTATTAACTTTGATACAGATTCATTCATCTTCTAAATGAGATCGTAAAACAGGAAAAGAAAAAAGCTCATTCACCTGGGAGATAGTGAGTGTGTGCCCCACACACACAATGATGTTAATTCAATTTATATTCAAAATTAATAAACAAATATTTTTCAAAAGGTTTTAGTAATTTATCCTTGATTATTAAATCAGTTTTTATAATTACTGTTACCATTGGCAAAACTATTGCTTATATATAAGGAAAATAGGACAATAAAATTACAAATGAATTGCACCAAACATTAATTTATTATGAACAGATTTTAAAAAAATAGGTATGTAAATTAAGTATTCAAATAGGTGTCTTTGTGTCTTTCGTATGTACTATATATACATTATTTCAACATATTGTATTGTATTATTGATTTAAATAACAGTAAGCTGTGTTGATGGTAATATAGGAGTGACAAATGAAAAAAGACTTTCGCATTCATTCGACAAAAGCAGAGTCTGTGCGCAGTATACGAGGAAATTAAAGTACGGCACTTATAAAAGAAAATTAAAAACGCGCTTTTCATCGTAGAATAACCTAAACGCAATCGAACTCTGTCATTTTGGTTTAAAGACATAATGTTTGATTATTGATAAAAGTAGAATGATGACAATTTTCTGTTAATATAGCATGCATAATAAATCAAAAATGTTAGGTGTAAAAATTTCTTATTCTTCATTTTAGGTTTTTAGCAGCGGTTTATTTTTATTAGAATACATCAAAGGCGTCTAACGGTAACTTTGTCGCCGCTGGAGCGAGATCCCCACGATATATGTCCAATTTGATCAAATTACTTTAATAGTCTTAAAACCGGCACTGACTTTAAGCAATATATATATATATATATATATATATATATATATATATATATATATATATATATATATATATATTGTTACATCTTGATGTTTATACGTTTCGGTTCAATTACAACTGAAAAAAATGAAGAAAGTACAAAGTAGAACCTTTAACAGATTGATTTAACAAACACACTGATAAAATTAGAATGTAGAAAAACCGCTGAACGTGAGATGCTTGTTTGATTGTGAGACCGTTCTGTTTACTTTTCACTAGTCGGCAGACGACTCCTTAATCTAAGGGCGATAACTTTTACTTTTTGCTTCAAGGGAAATAACTAGGTTGACCTAGCATATATATATGAGCTCTACTAATAACAAATATAATATTGAGCACTCTCAGATCGTATATATACCAACTTTATTATATCAATATATAAAGTCAATGTATGTATGAATGTGTGCGTGATGTTTGTGTATTCCCAATAGAAAGAGCGGCTAGAGAATCTCCATAAAATCTAAAAATATATCCTGATGTAAACTTTATCAAGGACAACAATGCAAGTATTTCAGAATTTCTAAGCGCACCCCTAAAATGCTGTGAAGGCATGAACTTCTTAACACTTCACATATATTCTATTTTTATGCAATCTAAATTATATGTATAACATTTTCTGGAAAAGAAAATGGCCTTATATGCGCTCGAGGGTGATCAAAAAGCAAATTCGACAATTTCACAGAGTCCCCTCTGATTGGTTCAAAATATATTTATTTGTTTTTATTAATTCAGGCGGATGTATGCGCGAAGCCATGTGCGCACAAACGATTTTGAGCACTTACATTTTGTGCACCAAAGGGTAAACTTTCGCCGTCACATAATAATGCCTATTTCTATTACACATAGATTTGTAAATAATCGGAAATTGTCGTATTTTTTCAGATAAATAATAGATAGTATATTTTAAAATTTACTTTTACGTATAATTTTGTAAATGGGGACTCACTAGAAAGAGAAAAAACACAGGCGTCGTCATTCCCTAGCGAGGTTGAAACTCAAACTCAGTTTTTCGTTTGTCGTCACGCTTTATTTTGACGTCATTAATTGTTTTATCGCTTTACAAGTCCGAAAATGTTAATGGAAGGGTTAGGGTTCGGAGGGTAGCATCAAACGGAAGTTACTCAAATCACGTGATTTCCAGGAGTGGACCTTTTTCTTTTTCCTCTTCTTTTTCCTTACCCTTAGCCAGCAAGACTTGAACGAGAGAGGGCGTGTTTTGCAGGCTGCCCTAAAGCGGGGACAGCACACGTTTGGCGACCGATGTATAGAAATCTATTGATGAGCACCTAATCTCTCTCTCTCTCTCTCTCTCTCTCTCTCTCTCTCTCTCTCTCTCTCTCTCTCTCTCTCTCACACACACACACACACACGCATTCATTCAAGTTTATGTTCTGTCCTTTTAGGATAAACCTTTGTTATAAACTAACAAACAATTGCCGGAATGTTGTTTGGTCCAACTTTAACTCCAGCGAGAATTCACCATTGGAGACAATTATGTAATGGCTGCCTCAGTAACCGAGGATTGCTGAAGTTGAACGTGGAAGACACGAGGTATGTGTTTGAACGTCCCAGTATTTTATTTGGTTGTGACTTGTGGGACATACACATCCCCTGAGATGGGAGGTAATGTAACAGATGTAACCTTTGACCTTCTCCAGGTCCGTTGTGTTTAACTAGGGAATCTTTATATCGAACTCGGGAAACTGTACGAAAGTTCACATGGACCCTTTGCGCAACGGATAAAGTGCTAAGTAATAATCAGTTCTAAATGACAATCTTCTGGAAATATAAGGTTCAATATCCAGTACAGGCGATACGAATAATATAATTTTTTTAAATACTTAAAATTTCTACCCGGCTATGTCTGACAGATCGAGGATAATAAAGGGCTCAATTCGAAATTCTGTACGGATTCGCGAGTGCGACATAAAGATTCCCGAATTTGACAAGACGCATCTGAAGAAGGTCGTAGTTTACATTGGCCGAAACGTCGTGAGGATAACACCCAAGATGAAGACAGTAGCCCGAATAATCCAAATAATAGAAGTGTTTTCATTTTGTACACGAATAGATAGAAGAATATAACTTGCACTAATTAACCTATGAATAGGCGGATTAAGGGGATAGATACCTTTCGCTAGATATATTCGTTTTGTGAATTATATATTTCTGAGTCATTTGAAATGAGTACCCATTTCAAATTACTCAGGAATATATAATTGTTTGACCAATTGGCGTTCCGCTTTTTCGTTTATTCATTTCATTATATAACCAGTTTTCAATGGGAATTTATTTTCATTTTTAAGCGTATACAAAATAAAATCCCTCGACTTTGAATATCGAAAATACCATATAAAATAACTTTTTGTTGCTTTTTTCTTCATTAATAAAATGTAACTGTGTTCATACACAGTAATTTTTTTTCAACATTGGAATATATAAATTAACACCATGACTATTAGCTTTTGTTGTTTTTCTCCAAATAACCAAAATTTGAAATAAAAATTGTTTCTTTTTTTTCTGTAAAAAAGAATACAGCTAGATTAATTGCTGCCCGGAGAGCGAGTAGTTTTTTGCTTGCATATAATTACATTAAATTGTATGTTGTTGTTAGGCCTCTATTGTATGGGAAAATAAAATAACGTGAAAAGAATTCTATACCTGCATAATAGTCAGATAAATGGAGTACTGTTGCCACATCTGGGAAGCTGTCGCTTAGATCACTCTTTCTTACCTCGACAGAATACAAAATCGACTTCGTAATCATCGGGAGATAACCTCTTCCTTTCCCTACAGACCCTTTCTAACGGAACAGATGTTGCTATTCTTCGTCTACTCCATCATTATCTCAATGGAAGTTGTCCCACTAAGATCCAATCTGTTGTTCGCCCGTATAAAACATTCATGGCAAGAACTCGCCTTCCTACCACCACTTCAAATAAATTTCTTTTTTTCCTCTGTGTACCGAAAACCAAACGGAATTTCAATGAACATAGTTTGTTTCCAAGAACTTCCAATTTACGGGAGACATTATCACAGGAACTCTTACCTGCTGACTACAACCTGATCGTTAGCAAGTCCAATGCCAACAAATACTTGTCAAGCCGTCCTATTAAGTAATCAAAATTTTGTCCATCCAATTCATTGTTACAGTAGTGTTAATTATCCAATTGACAATTTCATTAACCCTTTTACTCGGGTGGCCTTTGGCCTTTATATATGGTGACTCTTTAGTATAAAAAAAGACAGTTTAAATCAGTGATTCCTTAAGAGTTTATTCAGGTATCCCACTTTCTCTTCAAAGTAGTTATCGATGTTGAGTAAATAAATGTTTTCACTGAACGGTAATATCGCCATCGCCGCTTTTTTGTAAAGAATATACCAGCCTTCCTAAAAACGAAAAAAAAGAAAAATCTTCATCCCTGACTCTCGAGACTGACAATATAACATATTGCACGAACCAAACTTCCATTTTGTTCTAGTTTTTAATTGCACCAATTTAATTGGCAGAAACCATTAAAACTCAGACCACTTAATCTGCGTGCACAGATCAGCCACATTCAAAGACATACACTAATTAAACCGATGATCTCCAGAACATAAACATAATAATATGCACGTTTGTGTATATACATTTGTGTGTAATTTCTTGAATCTCCAATGACGCAAATAAGATTGAATAAAGTTCAAGTGTTCAAATTTTTGATGCTATAATTAGTCGGCTGTTGTATTATTACGTGTGAGGAGAAAAGGGTGAAACAAACACTGTTAGTATCATTGATGCCATTCATAAAGTCAGTACCTGAATTATAGGTCAACCGGTAAAAAAGTGAAAAATTACTCCATGCAATCATTGTTTAGGGAACCAATTCTTGTGGTGCACCGGTTTTGGACAGCGCGGACTGTTTCCTTTTGATTGTGCCCGAAAAGGACATAGGAGTATTAAGAACACCACCGCACCTCGGATCTCTCCCATGGGGCTCCTACTAAATGAAGAATCTAGGTTCCTATATTTAAGGTAGAGTAAAAACTAAATATATTTTACTGTTTTGTATAATGTACGTTCTTCATCTTTCATAATTATCAAATCTAAATAAATGTGTCAGCCGTATTTGGTCTTAATGTTTCGTTCTAACGATGGATATGTTTGGAATATATGTTTAATGCATAAGCTGTGAATTAAAATGACGTATATTCTAACAATTAATCCAGTGAAATATTTCGTTCGTATATGCTTAATAGAGAAAGTCTGTTCTGGAACCAGTATCTTGTACATGTCTTGCTATTTGGGATTTGGCATAGTAAAGCCTCACACAAAATATGTTATTACTAACTTCTACTATGAGTTTATTTTATAGTATGTGGTGTTACCTTAGATGAAAACCGGACAAAATTGTTCCATGTATTCGAAAGAAAATTTAAAATTAAAATACCATTTACACTATTTTTATTTTTATTCTTTAACGATGTTAAATATTTATATTTAAACTAGCGATGTTGTCCAAGATTGCATGAGAAATTCTGTTCCCCTACCACGATCCCATAACACTATATTACCATGTTTATTCTTATTTTTGACATTTTATATAACCTTGGAAATATTCTATTATGACTTAGCAAATAGAAAGAGAAAAACACTGTGTGTCACATTTTTAATCAATCACCTTCATTATTGATTTTTGTTCTTTTTCTTAAAATTAATTTCTTTCATTTTGCATTATTTTAGATAGCATCAAATATTCGAGTGTTTACAAAGTATTTCACCTAATTAAAGCGTAATCAGCAATTTATTTTCTTTTGTTCACTTAGTAAATGAATTAAGATTATTGCTAAGCCTATGTTCGATAGAATCAGTAATCTGTTTCGATTGATGTGGGGGTATAGGACTTTGGGTTTTCATATATTAGATTAGCGTTATCCTGTAAATATAGTTCGTAAGTATCTTCATTTAAGTTTAAAGTAGCATCTAAAAGGTGAGTTATTTTGTATGTTAGCTAGTACGTCTATTCTTGGGCCTATTTATTCATTTTCATATGTATCATTTTTATTTTGATTTTCTCCCTTGATCTTGTTGAAATGCCTCATTATAGATAATTCATCATCTCTATATAAGCCGATATTTGTATTATCAAATCCAATCAACCCCTCAATCATGAAACACATTCCTAATTCAATCGAGCGTATGCTTATCAATAATCTAGCAACGAAAACGTATTAAAGAAGCAAAGCAACATTTATAAAACAGCTCGGAAAATAGTGGGTACCATGATATTGAAATTAAATATAAGCAACAGGATACCAATAATTATAATAAAATTAAAAATAGAAGAAAAATAAATATAACCTGGTATACACCACCCTACAATCAGATGCTTAAAACTTAACTGGACAAGAAATTCCTAAATATCATCGAAAAGAACTTCTTCATAACCAATCTATTGCATAAAATATTCAATAAAAATTAACTAACTTGCTGCGAAAACTTAGAAATGATAATTAAAGCACACAATAACAAAATACTAAACGATAGCAGTAGAGAATAAAATAGAAACAAAATACGTAAAAAGTGACCAATACAGCAACAATAAAAATAGCACTAAGAAGAACAAAAATATTACCATTAGAAATAGCAATAACCAAAACGCTAATAGCAACCACCAAAATAGAAATAAGGAAGTTAATAATGAAGAGAAAAACTGTAACTGCAGAATTCGTGCACTTAGTCCACTACAAAATAAAGTTTTATTTTGCTATCATTATAAAAATCATAAATGACCTAAAATTGCATGCAAAGTTAAGAAAATAAAGACTATGTTAAAGCTTTATTTTTCTATCATTTTAAAAATCATAAATGAACTCAAATTGCATACAAAGTTAAGAAAATAAAGACTAGTTTAAAGTGTTATTTGTCTATCATTTTAAAAATCATAAATGAACTCAAATTGCATGTGAAGTTAAGAAAATGAAGACTATTTTAAAGTTTTATTTGGCTATCATTATAAAAATCATAAATGACCTAAAATTGCATGCGAAGTTAAGAAAATAAAGACTATTTTAAAGTTTTATTTTGCTATCATTTTAAAAATCATAAATGACCTAAAATTGCATGCGAAGTTAAGAAAATGAAGACTATTTTAAAGTTTTATTTTGCTATCATTATAAAAATCATAAATGACCTAAAATTGCATGTGAAGTTAAGAAAATAAAGACTATTTTAAAGTTTTATTTTGCTATCATTTTAAAAATCATAAATGACCTAAAATTGCATGCGAAGTTAAGAAAATGAAGACTATTTTAAAGTTTTATTTTGCTATCATTATAAAAATCATAAATGACCTAAAATTGCATGTGAAGTTAAGAAAATAAAGACTATTTTAAAGTTTTATTTTGCTATCATTTTAAAAATCATAAATGACCTAAAATTGCATGCGAAGTTAAGAAAATGAAGACTATTTTAAAGTTTTATTTGGCTATCATTATAAAAATCATAAATGACCTAAAATTGCATGTGAAAAAAAAAGACTATTTTAAAGTTTTATTTGGCTATCATTTTAAAAATCATAAATGAACTCAAATTGCATGCAAAGTTAAGAAATGAAAACTAATTTTTGTTTACATTTTTAAAAGTAACTAGTCGACCCGTGTCCTGTTATGTAAACGTTTGTACATTGTACATTATTGTATGCATTGTTATACATTAGTTATACATTAATTATATATTAGTTATACATTAGTTATACATTAGTTATATATTAGTTATGCATTAGTTATGTATAAGTTATACATTAATCATACATTAGTTATACATGAATCATGCATTAATATAAATGAATTATACATTGATAATAGAGTAGTTACATTAATTATACATTAGTTATACATTAATTATACGTTAATTATATATCAGTTATACATCAATTATACACTAATTATACATTAATTATACATTATTGATACATTAGTTATACATTACTTATACATTAATTATACATAGGTTATACATTAGTTATACATTAATTATGCATTAATTATACATTAGTTATAATTTAGTTATACAGTCATAATGATGGTTGGCATTTGAATGGCGTGTGTGTGTATCACGTGGTTCACGTGTTGCTGAATTTGAAGGTAAAAAGTTATGTTTATATATATCCATAAAATATTGCATTAGAGGCTCCAGCTGTTTTTGTTTCATACCAGCCTGGGGAATCCTTGACACCATTCTGCTAACCTAGGGAGTGTTTTGACTCTTCGCAGAACTTTCTTCGTGAGAATGGGGTATTGTTCGGTCTTAGAGGGTCATAACTTACTCTAGCGACGGCTCCATATTCTCCTTCTCGGGGAGCTGCTTGACCCACATTAGACTGATCTTGTGTCACATCTGAAACATGCAAATACAGGAAGTCCTTTTGCAATTGCTTGTTTTTGCTTTTAATTCACGTCTTGTAGTTTCATTGTTGTTTTTTTTACTTTTTTCCTCAACAAATATTTCCTTCCCATTAAATGCTACGTACGTTCATGATTGCTGTCTGTCTCCTTGTAGATATCTTGATTGGTTGACGATGCTTAGTATATTGTTAACAAGCAAATACAAAAAGAAAAACGGGGAAAAGAGGGAGAAATGCAAAACGGAGGGGGTAAAATGGTTGAACAATGTCAGAGAGGACGGGGTGAATGAAACAGCAGGGAAACGAATAAGTTGAAAAGGAAATAAAGAAAGCAAAAGAGGAAAAGGGAGGAAAAGGGAGAGAAAAAGGGAAGGAAAGGAATTAGAAAATTAAAAGAAAAGAAAAGATCAATGAAGTATAAAAGTAAAAAACAGAAACAAACAAGAAGAAAGAAAGAAAAATCAAGAGAAAATACAAAAAATGAAAAAGACAGATAGGAAAATCAAAAAAGAAAGAGAAGGAAGGGACGAGAATAAACAAAGGAAAAAAAGAAAAAGAAGAAAGAGATGAAAAGAAAACAGTAGAAAAGGAAGAAATGCATATTACAAGAATGAAGGAAAGAAAGAAAAAAACAACGAGACAAGATCATGGTATGTATAAAATTATCTTAATTAGAATGTCAAGACTTGCATAAAGGAGAAAATATCGAAATTTGATCGGTGAAAAAATGTAGGTGATTATATCAAGGCGTATATATATATATATATGTGTGTGTGTGTGTGTATGTGTGTGTGTGTGTGTGTGTGCGCTCGCGTGTGTGTGCATAAGCAAGCTAATTGGTGTTCTCGTTGGACACACGCGCTGACTCCAAGTTTGTTATCAAGTACTTATCAATTCGGTAGAATTTGTTGCAAAAAAGCACCACTTTGACGATTATATTGGCAAGCTGAAGAAGAAAAATTATTAATCCAGTTACCCGGAAAAGTGCAAGCTACTTATAATACGAAGTTCTAATGTAGGAATACTAAAAAAAAAGGATATATATATATATATATATATATATATATATATATATATATATATATATATATATATATTTAGAGGCTTGGTACAAAATTTTATTAAGTTTTTAAAAAGAATAAAGGTCGTAGTAAATCGAGGCACACCACTACATGAAGGAAAGAGAACTAGAAAAATACAAGCAAAATATATATATATATATATATATATATATATATATATATTATATATATATATATAAGTCCGGACGTCAGCCCTACTGTTTTCTCCAGTAGTGGCTACTATTTTCCTCCCTTCTTCCCATAATGTCAACCCTATATGTACACGTACTTGCATGACATTTTTCTTTATATTATCATCCTGATGAAGTCTTATAAATAAAGACGAAACGTTGATGTACACATAAAAAACATCCCTTTTTGTTTTGTTTTTTCATTTTCCCATTACGTCGGATTACCTTCATCCTTCTTTTCCCATATATATATATATATATATATATATATATATATATATATATATATATATATATATATGGAAAATGAAAAAGAAAGGAAAACCAAAAAGGATGTGTTTTATATATTCATCACTATCAACGTTTCGTCTTCATTTGTAAGACTTCTTCAGAATGATAATATTAAGAAAAATGTCATGCAAGTACGTGAGAATATTGGGTTGACATGATGGGTTGAAGAAGAAAAGGTAGTAGCCACTACTGGGTGGACATGGACCGAGGTCCGGGCTTGGTGAATTCGGTATCATGGAATGAAATTAATGAGTATGGTTCTGAGTGAAAAAGTGGAGGGGTGGGGGTGAACGGAAATGATGTGGATGATAGTGAGTGAAGAAGTGGAGGGGTAAGGAAAGAGGAGGGGAGGTGGGAGGCTCTGTGATTTTGGTATGTGGGTAATGTCATGGTTTTAGAAAAGATTTGAAAAAATGAAGGTGGTTTGAAAGTGGGAGGGTGGGTAAGAGTGTGAGAGAAATAGTTGAAAGGGTGAAATGGGTGAGGGGGAGAAATGAGATTTAGTTGTAGTTAGGTGTGAAATTTTTGGAGAGTAGTATTTGACCAGCTCGCTATGTCAAGAATGTGTGGAATGAGTAAGTTAAAAGGTTGGGATTCGTGGTTCAATGAAAATGTGTGTGGGGTGTATGCAGAGACTTGTATGTGAGTATAACTGAGAGCGAAGAGAAAAAAAGAGAAAAATAGAGGTTAGCCATGATCTAGGTTAAGATTTTGTTCAGTATGGATAATTTTGCTTATTGAGGTGGATAAATTATAGAAGCCATTTCGTTGTCTGATGGTGTTGGCGGCTGTGATTAGTGCGGTTTCCAGTAGTCTTCGCCGAGCTTTGTTGTGGATGTATTTGGTGATTTTGGCTTGTTCAAATTTGAAAGCATGACTGTGCTCAAATGCATGGGAGAAAAGTGCACTGAAAGAGTTATTGTTTTTATGTCCCTTTTGTGTTCATTCAATATTTTCTTCAATTCACGTTGTGTTTCTCCCACGTAAATTTGATGGCAGTTGTTGCATGGGACAGTGTCTAAGCCAGCATGGGATGTAGGTTTTTTGGGAAGTGTCTTGATGTGTTTAATGTTTGTTTTATGGATTGTGATGTGGTTTGTACTGTTGGAATGCCTAGTTTGTTAAGTGTGTTGCATATGGATGTGTTATTGGAGTGCGTGGGTAAGAGAAGGGGTCTGTCTATGAGAGAGGTGTTTGGTGTTTGATTTTTTGTGTGTTGTTTTTGAAGAATATTTGAAAGGCTTTCTTCTTGGCATTTAATATGAAATGTGTAGGGTATTGCAGTGTTTTTAAGGAATTAATGATGTATTTTATTTCTTCATCTATGTTTTGGGGACTACAGATTCTAAGAGCGCGTAGGATAAAGCCTATAATCATACCTGTTTTTATCTTGCTATTGTGGTGAGAGTAAAAGTGTATGCAGTCATTTTTGTGAGTGGTTTTGCGGTGTACCTTAAATTCTAGTTTGTTGTTGGACTTAATTATAAGAGTGTCTAGGAATGGTATCGAGCTGTCTATTTCAGTCTCATGTGTGAATTTTATGGAGGGTTCTACTGTGTTGAGTTTGTCTTTGAGATTATTGATTTGTATATCTACGGGGAGGAAAATTAGAATATCATCAATATATCTAAAGTATTCGACATTAGGGGGTAGTCTAAATTTAAAAGGGCCGGATTCTAAGAATTCTAAGAAGAAACAGGCTAATACACTGTTTAGGGGGTTGCCCATGGGGAGTCCACATTTTTGTTTGTAGAATTCATCGTTGAATTGGAAATATGTTACGTCAGTTATGAGTCTAATCATTTCTATTTAAATGTTGGGGGAAATGGTAAGTCGGTTTTGATTTTTTTTAGATGTGTGTGAAGTAAGTTTAGGCATTTTTTAACTGGGACATTAGTATAAAGAGATGTTACATCTAGGCTATGTATGTTTTTCTTTTCTACGTTAATGTTTTTTATTTTGTTAAGAAGGTCGCCTGAGTTTTTGATGTAGGAGGGACTAATGGTGCCCATTAGTGGGGTGAGAATGTTAGCTATGGCCCGTGCGATTTTGTGTGTGGTACTACCTATGCTTGATACAATAGGGCGCATGGGGATGTCTGGTTTGTGGGTTTTGGGGAGCCCGTATAGTGTAGGAATGATGGGGTGATACTCAATATATGATGTCCATTTTTTGTTGTTCTTAATTAGGTGTTTGAAAGATTTGTTGGAATGTTCTATGTTTTCGTTTAGAAAAGAAAAACATACAGTGAACAATTAATTAATAACTGCAAATGCAAAAGTGACAAACGGTGCAATCACCTACAAAAAAAAAACATACATATTTTTTCTAGGCAAGGCGTCATGATCCAGGGGTAAAACGTCCGACTAGTGACATCAACATCGAAGGATCGATCCGTGTCTTCACAGTGGATTAAAGGTGCACATGTATAACTAAATTTTAACTAATGTATAATTAATGCATAATTAATGTATAGCTAATATATAACCTATGTATTATTAATGTATAACTAATGTGTAAGTATATATATATATATATATATATATATATATATATATATATATATGACGACTGTGAACCAGAAACACGTGTCCATGGATTACTTTTATGGACGTATAAAATTAATGAAAAATTATATATATTATTTCATGTATACATTTATGATATTATAAGCTGATATATTGTGTATAGATCTTCAGTATTTACTTAACAATTTATTTTCTATTTATTTTTTTTCATTGCGACTTTAAATGTTGATTAATTTTTGTATTTTTTATTTCATTTATTTATTATGTATGTAGTGTAGTTATCCTAAAGGAAAGTTTGTTCTATGCCTACAATTGATTTTTATTTCGTTTTGTGGATCTTTAAAATTTTAAATTTCAAGCTTCTCATTCAAACATAATCTGCACGGGTCGTCTAAATATCTATATTTACTAGGCTATCGTCTATTTTCCACCCATTTATTGGCGAGCGTCTACTTTCTTTGAGTTCCCAATAATGATTCGCTCGTACTGTTTTGAATCGGTGTTTTTCGCTCCTGACTGTGCCTTTATGGTTATTATAAGTGGATTAAAAATCTAGTATTTTTTTTATTCGATTTTTTTCTGGCAAATAGTGTGGCTTAGTAAACAGTGTATTTGGTTAGGCAGTTATTTTGTAGTGGACAAAGTGCACGAGTTCTACAGTTACAGTTTGTTTTTATTATTGACTTTCTTATTTCTATTTGGGTGGTTGCTATTAGAGTTTGAGTTATTACTATTTCTATTTTTTATCTTTTTATCTACTACTCTCGTTTAGTATTTTGTTATTATTAGCTTTAATTATAATTTATAAGTTGTCGTATAACAGTTTTACTTTATTTTTATTGGATATTTAAGTTGTTGCTAAGCCTACGTTCGATAGAATAAGGCATATGTTTAATGATTCATTGGGAATTTATATGACTTTGCGTTCCCGTATATTCTGTTGCTTATATTTAATTTCGATATTATTATGCCCATTATTTTTAGGGATATGTTGTAAATATTACCTGCCTTCTTTAAATACATTTTCGTTGCTAGAGTTGTTGCTAAGCCTACGCTCGATAGAATTAGGCATATGTTTTATGATTCATGGGGGATTAATATGAGTGTGCGTTCCCGTATATTCTGTTGCTTATATTTAATTTGAATATTATTATACCTATTATTTTTAGGGATATGTTGTAAATGTAACTTGACTTTTTAAATACATTTTCGTTGCAAAAGTTGTAACTAAGCCTACTACGTTCGATAGAATTAGGCATATGTTTTATGATTCATGGGGGGTATATGACTTTAGGTTTCCGTATATTCGATTGGCGTTGTCATTTAAATATGGCCTGTAAGTATTTTCATTAAACTTTAAAGTGACATCTAAAAGTTAGTTGTTTGTATGTTAGCTAGTACGTCTAATCCTGTGACGATTTTTTCATTTTCATATGTATAATTTTCTTAAAGTTTTCACTCTTGAATCGCTTATTATAACCAATTAATCATCTCTATATAGGCCGATATCTGTAGTATCCAATATATTTGTGAAGGTATATAAAATAAATAATGCCACAAGATCCGATGCCTCTGCAGAGTTCATGGCACCAATGGCCTACTTAAACGAGTTTGTCATTTTAGTTTTTATCAATTAATCATTATTATTGATTCAAACCGATCTTCTATATTTTTTAATAATGTGAATTTCATCCTTGCATATATCGATATGTATATCGGCAAACTCTATGGCGATGTTAAAAAGTTCTTCAGATATGGACTGATAGAAATCCTCGACGTCAAATTGTAGAAAGGTACATTTAATTTTACTTTCCATATTATTATACCACATGATTGTTTCGGCAGTATTAACCTACTGGTTATATATATATATATATATATATATAGTAAGCTCTGAAAATATATTTATGGCAATTAAGTTACACAGAGGCTCCCGCGTTTCATCCCGGGGGTATCTGCAGGATCCTCTGTGTAGCTTAATTGCCATAAATATATTTTCATAGCTTACTACCTAGTGCTACTTACGTATCGAGCACTGTTTAAGTAAATACTAAGATGATACATAAAAATTATATCTCCTTATAAAATTTTATGTGGATACATGAAATAGTAATATATATATATATATATATATATATATATATATATATATATATATATATATAGAGAGAGAGAGAGAGAGAGAGAGAGAGAGAAAGATATATATATATATATATATATATATATATATATATATACCATGGAAGATTAATACTGTCTTTCATAAGCAATGTCTCCATTACTCTTACACTGAGATGCCTCAGAATGAAATTCAGCAATACATCGGCATGCTATTAATCGCATTGATATGAGGGAAAATAATTGGTTAGGTATCCACCTGCATAGGAACCAACAAGTTTTTGCATTTCATCCTGAGGCCGTTCGGAATTAACGTAACAATTTTTTACCATGCAGATTTACTTCAAAGAACAGCATTATGTGTTAGCCCATAGTAGGGCATGGTCTTAGATATTTTCTCTGCAAATAAATAAATTGATAACTGAAAAGGCCACTCGTTTTTAGGCAGCAAAAACAAAACGAAAATAAAAGAGTTTCTTGGAAAAGGAATAACGAATTCTAATAATTACCAGGAAACACGATAGAACGCGCACATAAAAATATCCTCCGATCACACTCCGAAACGTCGGACAAATTCCACAGATGGATGTGTTTTGATTAGTTTTTTATCGAGACTGATCCCAAAAATCATCCCACGTTACCACCTGTAGGCTAGCTTCGTGTCTCGCTTACTCACCTACTATTTCAATATATATATATATATATGTATGTATGTATGTATGTGTGTGTGTGTGTGTGTGTGTGTGTGTGTGTGTGTGTAGAATACCGGGCTACGAGTTAGTGGTGACTTTGAATACGGGTTCGTGCCCTCCGACCGGCAAGAATTAGCATTCTTCTACACTGAAGATTTCATAAGCATAAAACATCGATGTCTGTAGTTAATAATAATAAATATTTAGGTGCTCTTATCGATCCTGAACCAGTTTTCGTGACGTTCGACTCGGAAGCGTTCGGCGGTTCTACTCAAACGCCCGAGAGTTGACGAGCCGATTTGTACTAGGGGACAATTTTGATACGGTGCTGCGTCCTATGATAATAATGTTTTGCTTGTTTTTTGTTGTTGTTTGTTAGGGTTTGGGTTAGGGTTTAGGGTTAGGGTAAGGATTTTTTTTAAAGAAACAACAAAGAAAATATAACATTTTTATATGGTTAGGGTTAGGAATATTTTAAAGAAACAACAAAGAAAATTAAACATATTTTCATGATTTTTTTTGGAAGAAAGAACAGGAAAAAAACATAGCTAGGTTACTGTTATAAAATGAATACTGTATTTTTATTTACAAGGAATATTTTTGAGGAAACAAAAAAAATACCAAAATTACTGTTATAACGACATATTTTTATAATTTTATTATTTCTTTTTACTTGTTCACTGTTCCATGTTTTCTTTTTCGCTGAGCACAGCGGACAACGACCGACGGGCAGAAGAAGAGGAGGAGTTCGTCGAGTAAGTGTAGGAAAAAAAGAAAGTGATACATACCGTTTGCTGGTGCCGGCCTTCAAGGGGGTGGCGATAAGACCAGCATGAGCAGAGATAAAGAGGTGATATTTATATATGTTAAGAATGGGGGTGGCAGGTTGTTACAAGCCTATAAATTGGGGTTCTACCTCTCACTTGGGAGTTCAAAAGTTTTAGAACTGTTAGAAGTGTTCCAGAGCTTGGTGGTGACAAATATTAGTACAGAATTCGACTCACTATAGGCCAGCCACTGGATCGTTACTCCTGCAGAGAAATCCATTCACTGCCCCATTACATATTGTTACAAGACCTATTGGTTGGGTCGCTAAAGGAGCAATTCCTTTTGCAACCCAGCCCCAACTGCTGCCTCGGCCCCTTTCAGGGTATTGACTTTGAATTGGATCTTTTCTTTCATTTGGATTTATTCCCACAGAAGTGGAAGGAAACTGGTCGACCGGGTAGGCTTAAGCTATCTGCGCTAATATAGAGGCGAATAGGCTTTTTTCAAAACTTTTGCCTCCACATAAATTCGCTCAAATAGCTGTCTATTAGTTCCCTGCTGCTGCCACATTCTTTTTTGTTTATTTGTTTGGCTTCCTTCGACATTCTCTCGACGTGGTTGGTGGTCGCTCCCGTCACCGGGTCCACGAAATGTTGGCTATGATTGACCGTCATGTGCTCGTATCCCTCCTCTCCTAACTTGCCGTACGCCTTCCAGCAGTCCGAAATTACCGTGGTCCCAGGCAAGACGAATTTCTTTACAAGTGGAGGGAGGGTTTCGGCGTTCCTGTGCGCCACTGTCACAAGGAAACCCTTCTTCTCTGCGGGGTCGTATCCACCGAAGACCCAGAGAGGTTGGACGACCCTGCCGACGTTATATTTCCGGCGGTTAAAAACGGACTCGTCGATTTCAACGGTATGCCCTGGGCCTCCGATCATAGCCACCGAGAGATTAACAAGGCCAAGCAACTAACTTCTTGCCCCCCCCCCTCTGACGTCATCGCGTTTGGTTAACTTAATTTCGCGCCTTTTTAAATTTAATTTCATAATTCACAAAGTTAAAATGTCATGTGTTTGGATTTCCAAAAGAAGAATTACGGCAAATATGGATACACGCAATAAAGCGAGATATGTTTACACCAACTAAATATAGTGTAGTAAGTTTGAATTTTTTTTTAATTATATAAAAAAATCAAAAGTCTGAATTACTTATTCATTATTTGATAAAAAAGTAGTGTATAGCCAATAATTATTGTTTCCATTTTTTTCGATGTCTTATTAAGTGTAGTATATTTTATTTTTTCTCTGTACTTTTGTAGATTAAATAAATGAAATAATAACGGCATATTTAATCAATATTATCACAAAAAATATTGATTAAACAATGCTTTATTCAATGATAATATCGTTAATTCTTCGCGTTATGATTTTATTAAAAGAGTGTAGGGACATTTTTCGTAATATATACGAAATAGTTAAAAAAAAAAGTTATTTTAAACATATACAGATCTTTATTTTCATTTTAAAAAATCATGGATTCTTTTTAATATATATAAAAATATATGTTTAGTAAAGGTGTATTTTGTTTTAAAAAATAATACATTTTCACTAAGATTTTTAAAAAATAGTTTCATTTACGGCATTTGGAACAATGTTATTTAAATAAATAGTAAATCACATGAAATATATTATGAAATTATATTTTTTTGTGTAAAAAAAATATTGATTAAAAAATGCTTTATTCAAAGATAATATCGTTAATTAACAAAATTATTTTTTCTTCGAGTTATAATTTTATTAACAGTGTAGGGGCATTTTTCGTAATATATACAAAATAGTTAAAAAATAAAATTATTTTAAACATACAGATCTTTATTTTCATTAAAACAAAATCATGGATTTTTTGTTTATATATATATATAAATATACGTTTAGTAAAGGTGTATTTTGTTTTAAAAAAATAATACATTTTTACTAAGATTTTTTTTTAAAAATGGTTTCACTATATCTCCTGTGCTTGTTCATTAATAAATATTGAAGATTTCATTAAAATTGGTTGATTTCCTGAATTTTGATGAATTTTTAAGTGAAGGGAGGGTCAAAATGTTTTTACTTTTTGGGATCGGCCTTTGATTTTGCACGTACCTATCTCTTAATAGCAAGATAGGAGTTGGTGATTCCATTATAAAACAAACAGTTAACATTGAACTTTTTTTTGTATAATTTTTAAACAAATTTCAAAGTTCGAATTACTTCCGGTTGATTGAGTTAGCTTAAGTTTAAATAATGGTAATTCATAATTCAGTTTTTTGCCGTATTTGATCGTGAGTTATGATTTTCTTTGAATTTATATTGAATAAAGATCAGTTTCAGGATAAATCGAACCGTGTTCCTTTCCTTTCTTTTCTTTTTTTACGTGCAATTTTTAAAGTTTTCTAGTGGTTTGTTTTAAATATTTACAATATCGTATGGTCAACATGTTTTGATATTTTGGATAACTTTAGTAAAGATGTTTTTTGTTTACAGGAAATAATACATTTGAACCAAACTTTATAATAAACTAATGGATTTATTATATTCCGTGATCATTAATTAATAAATATTGAAAATTACATTAAAATTGGTTGATTTCCTGAATTTTGATGGATTATTTAGTGAATGGAGAAGTCGAAATGTTTTGATATTTTGGATAACTGGTTTTTGTTTACAGGAAATAATACATTTGCACCCAGCTTTATGATAAAGTAATGGATGTATTATATTCCGTGATCATTAATTAATAAATATTAAAAATTTCATTAAAATTGGTTGATTTCCTGAATTTTGATGGATTATTTAGTGAATGGGGAAGTCGAAATGCTTTCTTATTGTTATTACGACGGCCATTGTTTTGACACGCAATGCAGTGACGTCATTTTCTATCAAACAGGCCTGTAGTAACTCTCGGTGGCCATGCTCCGATACGACGTGGATACCGTTCGAAATGGTCGACGCAGACCTCCCTTAAAAAGTTCCTCCAGTCGGTCTGCGTGTTCGGCGATACGACGCCGCACTCAGTTCGTAAATTTCTGGTGGTTGCCATTTCCTGGGACCACAGGTAGATCATCTTCAATATCTTTCCGAGATTCATTCTGGATCTCGAAAAGAAAGTGTCGCTTCTAACGGAATTCCAGGAACGGCAGTCGGTATTTGTACACCTTCAGTAAAATCCGTCCCTGGAAACTTTCCTCTCCAACAAGCGACACATGTAGTGGCATTTAGGGCATGTCTTCTGTTTCGCCACCAACTTTTTATTTTGACAAAAATAAACGGCTCCTTCCCGCGATGATACTGCAGTGCAAAGCTGTTCGTAATTCATTTTGGGTTTATTTTCTTCAAAAAACTTCCTGACAAAAAATCTGTCTTTGAAAGCACTTATTTACACTTTGTGACAAAGTTATCGGCTGTTCGCTGCTACACTTTGTAACAAAGTTATCGGCTGCTCGCTGCTCGGTGATTGGCTAATCGCTCAGTATCTCTCCACCAATCGGCTCGTCAACACTCCGGCGTTTGCGTAGGACAGCCGAACGATTCCGAGTCGAACGTCACGAAAGCTGGGTCAGGATCGATATCAGTACCAATATTTATTTCAAATTGTGTTATATTCCCTCTATTACACAGAATGGTGCCTTTTATAGGTTTTAATAATAAGCAGTTATACTATGGCATAAATGCGATGTGCCAACCCGTTGTTGTTGTTGAACACTCTTCGGCTACTTAGTATGTGCGTTCGCTAATTTGACGTATATAGAGTTTAATTTCTCTTCATTTCCGTGCTAATTGGTTGTGGCCGAAGGATAGAATACCGGGCTACGAGTCTGTGGTAACTTTCAAACCGAGTCCATACCCTCCAACTGGCAAGAATCCACACTCTCATACACTGAAGATTGCATAAGCATGAAACGTCGATGTCTGTAGGTAATACTAATAATTGATATATCAAGAATTATGTGATCTATTCCCTACTTTTTTGTTCCAGCTCGTTTGACTCGTTGGTCTAGTGATCTCCATCAATTCTCTGTGTTGATATCTCATTTTAATACAGCTTCCTCTTCCAGTAGCTTCTTTCCAAGAACTGCAGGCTTGTGAAACTCTCTTCTTGCTGACTGTTTTCCTCCTACCTATAGCCTTAGTCTTATCAAGACTAAAACCAATAGGCATCTCCTGTTTTTTTTGCGATAATCATATTTCGTTCTTGTTAGCTCCTTACATCAAGTGGCTTCATGCCTTGTCTAGAGTGATTTCCATTTAAAAGACTCAGAACGTTACACTTACAAGATAGAATCTTGTTATTTTTGTACGATGAAAAGAGTTCACTTATGCAAATTAGCATTGTTTTGCACGGGCGAATTCTCGTCGAGATAAATAGAGTAGGAACTTTCCTCCCGGTGACTAGTGAAAAGTTGACTTGACGAGTTTAGACAACGGCGGGTATTAATTTTCTCTACTTCGTGTTGTGAAGAGCAGAACGAAGAGAAGGAGAAAGAGAAAGGAGAGAGAGCATCAATTGAGCTGTGAGCCACATTATTTTTTACTTGGGCAACAAGTCAATTACTTTCATTTAATGCATTGAAATTGATCTGTAACAGTTTCAATTGAAATCAGAGTGAACAAGCTTCCCTGGGTGAGTTTCAACCCCATTTTACAAAATGTGTGAATATCTGCAACAATAAAACGCAACGTACAAAAAAAGGACAATTTAAATGTGTATTTGGAAATCTGACTTTTGAATTTCCAAGGTTTTTACAATGGCGAGGGCTATAGTGTTGCTTAAATATGTTCGTTGAGTGCATAAACATAGAATAGAATGCCGAAAGATATCCAAGGAACACAATGTCTCAATCAGTACGATTATATCCATCGAAAATGGAAGAGGCAAAGTTTAATTATAGATTCATCTCGAAAAGTATCTATCTTCGTAAATTAAGTGAACGGAAACCAAAATATATTTATTGGGAACTAATTAGAAACTCATTCACTACACCCAGTGAACTACAGCTTTATTATCTGACCGCAAGGGCAAAGGTGAGCGAGTGTAAGATTATCAGTGCACTCCCTGCGTTGGGTGGATTTTTTTTACTCCTCAAAAAAGCCCTGTTCGGAGGCCAGTGAAATGTTGTATCCACTTTGTCTATAATTGGTCCCCCGATTTATAAAATCGGTTGATTTATGTTTTGAGGCATGTCCGTCCGGATTTTTCTCCGCAACCATCCATTGAATTTCTCTGAAATTTTGCATGAAGTTGTAACTTTGGTCAGGTTAGAAAGTGACATTTTCCGATTTTTGAAAAAAATCTGCTTAGCCCCCTAGGGGGTCAAAAGCCCCGAAATGGCAAAAAAATGACATTTTTTGCCCCATAACTTTTTATCCATCCATTCAATTTCTCTGAAACTTGGCCAAAATGTGGAGGCAATTGTTCCTAATAGAAAATAAGTATCGCTGACCTTGGAAAAAATCTGGTTCGCGCCCCCAGGGGGTCAAAAGCCCCTAAAATGGCAAAAAAATACCCTTTTCTCCCATAACGTTTGATCCATCCATTCAATTCTTCTGAAACTTGGCCAAAATGTAGTGGCAATTGTTCTGGATATAAAATGAGCATCCTTGACCTCAGAAAAATTCTGGTTCGTGCCCCCAGGTGGTCAAGGGGGGGGGGTCAAAAATGCCCCAAATTGCCCAAATTTATTGCATTTTACACTCGCCACATCGAGTCACATACAGAGGGGGACCACGCACGCGCGGCTTGTTATCTTAAGGAGCCTACTTCGTTTGGCAACAAATTTGTGTGACGAGACCATAGTAATAATTTCAGACTTATATGACGAAAAAAAAGGCAATTCATATAATCCTAAAAATAATATCGCAACAGTAAACATAATGCTTCGCGGTTGTTTTTATTCGATGTGTACGGATGCAAAAGACAATATAAAAAAGAATAACGAAGTTTCTCCATACAAAAATCAATTAAATTTTATTGACGACAGACAACGGATTTTGAGAAATAGCCGAATATACCGTCACTGGTAAGAAACAAGTCTCGCACTGGCCCTGAAAAGAAGCGTCTCCGTATGAGGAGAGGCTCGTTGTGTAGGAAGCGAACAGTCTGAATTGTTTCAGGCAGTGAAAGAGATTAGCGCAGTGGAATGTTGCTGGGTGACTGTCTCGATTCTTCGTGTATTTCTTTGGTTTGGCTTAGATATCAATTAGGTAGCTCCAGCACATGGCTCCAATAGTCCAACGTCTATTTTTAAAAGGTATGAAAGTTTATATTTCCTGCTCTTTCGATTGGCTAAAATAAATGTATGTATTAAAATTCTTATCCAACCAAGAGTTGATATTTTTTAACATATTCGTTTGCTGCTACTGGTTACACAAGGTTGACATAATTACGGCTATGTCTCGGGAAATACTAAAATAGAAATTGCTTCAATCTAAGAGGTATGTTTACTCATCGATGAGTAGAGTATTCAGCAAGATAACGATCCAGAACATGCAATTACAAGAAGCCAAAGGCGACAAAAATAGGGTATTATACTGACCAAGCCAGTTGCCAGCGTTAAATGCCATAGAAAATTGGTACTTTTGGCTCGGTATTTTCCGGCTGTTTACGTAAACAGCTTAGAGATGCTGAAGCGTTTAGCCAATTAGAAGACGTGAAAAGCAGACGACAACTATGGTTATTCAGAGGATATGACCCGCAGAGAAGGAGGGTTTTCTGGTGACAGTACTCAACAGGAATTCCGAAACTCACTTTCCCACGTTTTTTCCGACAAAAATTGCACGGTTCAAAAGCTGTACCAGCACCAAAAGAAAACAAAAACAAAACAATTTTGTACAAATCATTGTTTTATTGGTTATGTTCTTTATAAAATTTAGATTATTTATAAAAAACACGAGTTATCGAAAATAAAAAAAATAACTTTTAACTTTCCCGTCAAAGAAAAATATTTCATTGATTTTCTTCGTCAAAAAATAAATCGTCATAAAAATAAACATACAGTGAGTGTTTTTCTTTTATTATTCTTTCCGCTAAAAATCCGCCTCGTTTTAAATTTGGCGCCGGTTCGTTTTGATTCGGCTGTTTACGTATTTCTGCATCGGCAAAAGTCGGTTTTGTATGGTTCAAAAATTGTACCAGAAAATGTATGTAATAAATTAAAACTTAAAATTCATCGGAAGAAATCTTACAAAAAATTAGCGATCTTTAAGATAAGTGAAATAAAATTGAACTTATTTTGTATACAAGTCTAAATATTAAACGTTGTTGATTGAATTGTGTCAAAGACTTCAAAAGTAGAATTTGTCCAATACTTTCGCGGGTGGGGAGAGTGAGGTGTACATGTTTAAATAGATAGATATATACGAACAATAGAAGAAAAATAGAAAGAAGGAAAGATTCCCAACGACAGAACAAAGGATGAATATTAAAAAAAGAAAAGGAAAAATTAAGGATTTAATGAAAGAAAACAAAGAAATAATAAAGAAAGTTGGAATACAAAGAAGGAAAACATAGAAAAGGAAGTAAGGACAGCATTGGAACTTCCGGCTAACTTAAATGTGCCATGTCACGATCTACGTTAACGTATGTCGTGGTTTTTTCATTGATCTTATGAATTAACAAATTCATAATTTTTCTAAATTACAATAATTTGTACTTTCTAAGTATTTTGTCGATAAATAAAAAGAGAAATGAAATCGCAAAACGAAAGAATTATCTGAAAATGTACCAAATAGTCTCGATACAAAATAAATTCTGGAGTTAAGTTATGTATGAGTCTATGTATGTAAGTATTGTGTATCTATGTATGGATGACCTAAGTAGCTAGTATGGGGTAGTTTCACTTTGACTCAAAGTTATGCTACTCATAATACAGTTTCTTTAGGGAATGTGTTAGCGAGATAACAAATGGCACTGGTCTCTAGAGCTTCTTTAATATTCCCCTTATGTCTGTGTATTATATTCCACGAGGAAATCATACGGTCCAGTGGCGTTACTGTGCACTTTGAAATTGATTGAAAACTATTTAACATCCATACATTCCAAGTAGTCACTAGAATAACAGCCTCATACATCATTGAGCTAAAATATGCAGATGACTGTGCAATTATGGGCAACATCCAAGAAACACTGTAGGCTACCTTTAAATTTGCACGCATATAAATGTCACCAAAAACTGAAATGGTATGCTAGTAAGTATCAACTTCCTCAGTTCATCAGCAATTTTAATCACAAAATTGAATCAATAAAACACTTGGTGAGTTTCCCCCTCTCGGTATAATCTTCGTTATTAAACACTTACATCCTATTTCATAAAGTGATCAGACAAGACCGTGTTTAATACCCATTGTGTCGTTGATCAAGAAAGAGGCATAGTACAGTTTTATAAAAATTAAAAGTTTTATTTTATTAATTGTATTTAAATCCATGCGAAGTAAAGTTATTTCTTTGTAAAAAAAAAACGAAGGTTAAGGTCAGGTAAGGAGAACGAGGAAGGGAAAATGCCATTGACTGGTATAGGCCTCTTAGCGAATCACACTTACGGGGGTAATTTCTTTAACGCCTTCTAAATGACTCGACCTATAAAATGAATCGTTTATCATATGGATTGCGCTTCGATATTAAATTGTAGCTTAGATTCGTAGCAGTAGTAGCTACAATAGCACCAACAATCGCAGAATAACAACGTCTAAAATTAGTCGATATTTGCTTGACTTTAATGTTTGGTACTGATTAGATCAAATACACAATTTCGATTAGTTCCCTATAACTGGATTTAACCAATCCGAAACAATATATCCTGTGACCGGGCATCTACTCGGCATTGTGGCTAAGAGCAAAGTGTAGTATCTGTTCCGATAGATACTCCACCCCATAGACTGGTATTGTCTTGGCCTTCGGGGCTTGATTTACGCCGGTCTATGGGTCGGTCCTGTGCAGTTCTAGGAGGTCCACCCTCCTTGGCTTTGCCTCCCCTCTTTGGGGGAGGAGTAAGTTTATTGCTTACTGCCTGAGGCGCCCCTACCGGGGAATGCCGACGGGGCTGCCCAGGCAAGTTTTAATGGCCAGAGTGCTCACTTTCTCGGGCGCTGGCTTTTAAAACCCTACTTTCCCGACCTTGGGTCACATCTTACTTGTGGGAGTAAGATAAAACTGGCCTTGTGCCTAACCTCCTGGAGAGGAGGTAAATAAATACTCAGACATTTTATTTAAAGAAGAGCATCCCGTTTATCAAGTAAATAGCCGACGAGAAGGCCTGACGAATCTTTGTCGCTCAGAAAAACGCTAACGAACGCAGCCTTTAGCCTTTGGCTCTTGGGATCGGCACGTGGATTTATCATGGGGTTATTTCCTAATAAGAATACGAACTTTGTCAGTCTCACGAACAAACACAATACTCCTACTTGCGCACGTACTGTTAAACTAACAATCTCTTCTTACGGATTTATAATTACATTTTCCTCGTCCAGACTTATGGGCTAATAATAACCTTTTCCTTGTCCAGACTTATGGACTTATGATAACATTTTATTTATTTTGACTGAGGGACCTTACATATCACACTTTCTCCGTCAAGACACATGCACATTCAATAACTTCATTAAATAACTTCGTTACTAACATCCTTCATTTACAGGGTTTTCCAAAAGTCTTGGGCACATTTCAAGTCCTCATATCTGTATATACATTATTACATTTTAGAGGTTTTCTAGAATCAAAATCATGTAATAGATTTGAATCAAAATTAAAATAAGGATCCTAAACATTATATTTTCGTAAGTCGACATAAAAGTGATGCAAAACTGTTCTGTTTGGGGAATTAATTTTATCCGTCCTGGGACGGGTATTCTTCATGTGAAACTATACATTAGAAGGGAGTTGAACAAAGGTTGTTACATACTTGCCACTTGCAGAGTTGGCAAGGTAATCATAATCAGTCTAACATCAGCCGCTCATTTTAAAAGTATTATTTTATTTTTATTTTTTCAATGCAGAATTATATACCAGTTTCATGACACTAGTATTTGTAGTTTAGAAACAATTTAAAACTCTACAAAAGCATAAAGTTTTAACAAGCGAGTAAAAATGATGCCGACATGAAAAATAATGACACCGACTCCATTTTTTTATGAAAAATTCTTTGTTTAGGAATGCTCTATATATGTAGAGGAAAAACAATATCAATGAATGATATGGTCACATTAACGCAACTATTAATTTAAATTTATTTATAAACTCGGTTAAAAAAACAAGAAAAACAGCTAAGTCTCTGTGAGAATAAATTGAAATTCAGGAAATCTTTATTAATTGGCGTCTAATGATTATGGATCAAATATAATGCAAATCTGAAATATTTGAATTTACACTTTGAAATACTAAAAAGCAACAACTGAAATCTGGTGAATCCTTATTTATATATTATGCCTATTGTTAACATTTTATAAAAGTGGGAAACATTTGAATGTTTACGAAAGGCTTCCAACCCCTCTTTGCATGAAAATGAATATTGCCCACATTCACCACACTTACCTTAGTAGATTTGTTCCAAAATTAATTCACCCTGACGGCGGGGCAACGAATTCGCCGACTGCATCCCCATAATCCCACGCATATGGGTAACCTCCCCCACACACACAAAAACTCGGACACCTATTTTTCTAATTAATTATTTAAAATTAATGATTTGGTCTCAGAATGAATTTTTTCCAATCGAGATGACTTTACGTGATAGAAGTCTGAAGAGATAACTTTACGTGATAGATTATATATTTCTCTCACATATAAAGAATTACTTTTACATTTTGCCTTTTCGTGTTTCAATTGATTTTTTGATAACATTAAAATCATCATTACATTAATAATTGCCCACTTTTTGTTTATTGTCCCCAAATCACATTATCGGTTCTAAGAGTAATCTTTTCTAAGAGTAATTTCTTCTGTGAGTATAAAATAATTATCATACATATAGGATTTCATTTGACAATTTTATTCGGCATTAAATAACCCATAGATGATTTGTATGCCTTAAGACAAACTAAACCAAACCAAATCAAACGAAAATTCATAACGGTTAATTAGTTTAGGAGTGAATCCTGTACATACAAATACATAAACATATACACATATGCACATACCTCACTTTATATAAATAGAGATGAATATGTTGTTTTGTTCAAAATGAATTATTTTAATATTTAGTTATGTAAATTTTAGGAGTCACTTAACTTATTAGTAACATTCCAATTCTTACAAATGTTATGGAGAATAAAATATACATAAGTATGATAGGATTAAAGGGTTACATCACGACACATCCGCCTCAGTGGGATGAGTTGCAAATTCTCTACTGCGCGGGAAGACCGTTTTGGGTGATGGCACCGTGGCTTAGTTGGTGTCGACGCGGACTGACAACCTGGGTGTGCCAGGTTCAAATCCAAGTCATTTCACTGAAAACGCTTCCACCAAACCCACATGATACTTGTGTCTAATCTCCTGGAGGGGGGATGAATAGAAATCACATTAACACTTGTCCTCGGGTGGCCTCGACCTTGATGAAGTGGTGATTTCTGTTGTTTTTTTTAAGAAAATTTTTTTTTTTTTAATTAAAAAAGAAAAAAAAGACTGTTTACTGACCTGTCAACCTGCAACCTTTCTGTTGATCGCTGGGAGTCACAAGCGACGGGTCGAATGTAGTCAACATATACCGATGGGCATTACAAGCGGACTGCGGTGAAAGAGTCGATCACCCGAAGAAAACAAACTGATGGTTTATCTGACAGGATTGCTGAAGAATATACAATACTTCATGCGGAGAATGTGTCACGATATTTACATTCTGTGAATGTCGAAAACACAGTCTCAGAATTCTGCTGATAAAAATGCGTGCGGTTTTCTTTTAGGTTAATGTAATTCTCTATTTTCCCGCCTTTTTGTATGCGTCCTCGCATCTATATGACAGGCTTTGTCCATCGATCGGTCGATCGGGGGCCACGCTTTTGTTACTTTAACTAATCAGAAATAGTTTCTCTGGGAGCCGAGCACCTGTTTTGTGCTGGCTATTTAAGCGATCGGGGGCCACGCTACAGTTTGAAAGGTCAAAAATGGAAAACTTGAATTCATTCCGTTGTTAAGATTGCTGGAAAAGAATTTGGATCATTCTACCGCTTCGGAAAATACTTAACTCCTGGTGTAATCCTCTACCTGTAAAAGAGTCAGATTCCTTCCTAAGATGGGGCACTGCTGTCACATCTGCGGAGGCGGTACTTATTCCTTCCTTGACAAAGTAGAAAATCGACTTAGTAATCTAGTGGAGGAAGACATATGTTGTAATTACATACAAGAAATGTTGTTAGTTTTTCTCCACTCTATTATTATTTTTCATTGAAGGTGATCAATTAGTTCCTCCTTGTAATACATTAACATCAAAAACTCGTTTAACAAACACAATGGAAGAAAATTACTCGCAAGAATGACATTTAAAAAAAAAAAGATTTGGTCACCCATTCCGCTCGGATTATATTATCTGAATCAGGAAAAGGTGCGTTTGATAAATTTTTAAAGTACTAATACTAAATGCAAAATTATTCTCTATCTGCTCGCTATCTCTATCTCTCTATCTCCCTCTATCTCCCTCTCTCTCCCTCTCTTTCTCTCTCTCTCTCTCTCTCTCTCTCTCTCTCTCTCTCTGTGTATATATATATATATATATATATATCTTTTTTCCTCTTTCACTCTCTACGGGTTAAAAAAGTATTACAACTGGTGGTAATATTTTCTTTTGTTTATAATGAACTATTCCAATCTCTAAGTTTTCATAGTTATTTTTATTACCGTTAACTTTTTAATAAACAGATAGAGAGAGGAGAGAGAGAGAGAGAGAGCTGGGAGCGGGAGTGGTAGAGAGCGTATACAATAAGAGCGGATTGTCAAACATCATTCAGCGAGAGTGATGAGAGTAATAGACAGAAACATGATAAGACACAGATCATTAGGTGATTTAATTGCAAATTACGGCTGATTGGAAAAGTTAAAATGGAAATTTGTTTTAAACATAACTCAATTACCTAGAATAAACAGTGTGGATAGACATAACTGTTTCACTGGTTGCACAATTCGAAACCCGGATTCAAGTCACACTTGACTCCCATCCGATGCCTTTATCACCGCGGCCATCGTAACAACTACACGAAATGAATTATTATTCTTTTAATAGAACATGCAATAAGTCGCCGAGAGTGTGCGACAATCCAAGCGAGGAAACTCGCAATTTTTGCTTAATTGGAAGCTTTTCAAACGTGAAGGGTGCTTTAAATAATTATTTTAATAATAAATATGTTAATATCTACGTGCATATATATTTCATCTTTACCAATAATTATCAGTCGCCGTAAATTTGGAGGTTGTGGGAGTAAATGATAGCGTGAGGGTGAAATTACATCCGACCTCTTATGTAAATTACTTTGTTGGGAGAAGCTGCTGATGTGGAAAAAATGTAAGAAAATTTGAAAAAGAACGAACCGAACGCCATTTTTGCTTTTCGAAAACACGCATCAAGAATTTGCCTTAGTGGCTGGTGGAACACATTAGCACATAAAGGACGCAACTGGTAGTAAATACTTTTAGGGTATGTTGTCTGGTTGGATCGTCAATACCAATTAATTAACACTAAAACGTTGTATCCACATTATTTTTTTTAGTTACAATTTTAGAGAAAAGATAGATAGACAGAGAGATAGTCAGAGTTAAAGAGGTGCATGCTCATAAGTGCGTTTGTTCTCGCCCCCTAGTGAATTCTGACCGCCTCTCCTTGATCACGTAGTCTTGAGATTTCGCTTATCGCCCACGTTTTCCAAAGCATCAAGTTCGATCTCATGAACCCTCAGACAATTATACCCTGTCTTATTTCCTTCTCAACACAACTTAATATATAACAGTAGCAGGAGTCACCATGACGAAATTGAAATATGCAGTTGGTAACGAAAGAGATAAAATAAAATAGTCGTGTGCTTGGACACTAACCTGTGCATTTTCGTTATTTTCCGATAAAATTAAATTTAGCTCATGTTATCTTTTGTCTCCCACTAGAAAAACATTCGAGAGAACAATTTAATCGAATCATAGAAATAAAAGTAAACAAAAAGTAAAAATAGGCGTGCGTGTGTATCCTTGGATTATAGTCGTGGCTTGGTGTAACGGGTATGTGCACGGGTGGAATTCTGTTTCTGTCGTATTTCTTTGTTTTCTTTATTTTTTCGACACCTGTGAACTACGAGTTAAATGCACAGATGAACGTGGATTAATATAACCTTTTAGATTGTAGTATTGGTAACCTTAAGTTTGAGGAGTTTAAAATATATCCTTAAAAAAGGTTTATTTTAAAAGATTTACAAGTGGTCTTAAATTTTTGATCAGGAGTGTATATATATTCCATGATAAATGCCAATATACTGAAATCATATGCCCTTAATGGGGATTCATATACACTAAATGTACAAAAGCAGGGAAACTCCCAATTTTTTACACTTTTATTGTCATTAATTAAGGGTATGACTACATATCAACCAAACCATTTCATTATCACATCACTACAGTAAAAATCTCTATGTATGAGTGGATGAAGTGTGTGAGGTGCGCTGAAGAAAAATTCCTATCAGTAAAATACATAGCCCTGTTGTGCTCGCATACCTTTAATGACAATAAAAGTGTAAAAATTTGGGAATTTCCTTCCTTTTGTACATTTAGTATATATGGATTTTAATCTTAACCCTATTAAGGGCATATGATTTCAGTATACTGGCATTTATCATGGAATGTCACTACTTTTGTAAAGGCTATGCCTCAATACAATGGTCATTTTTAAGGTTTTTGGAATTTTCCGGAAAACTAAATTATATGGTAAACTGAAATTAAAATGCCATCAACTAGACCCTAGAACCTCCATGTCTGCCAAAAATCAGCTGAATCCATCAAATAGTTGATGAGATACAGTGTGGCACATACTACGTACGCACACACGGATAACACAAAATCATGCCTGACCTTTATGGATCTCTGGGTTATCTTGACTAATGATGCTGAAATTCTACACACTTATAGAACCTATCACAAACAAAATTTGTGCAAAGTTTTAACTAATTTGGTTCATTGGTTTTTGAGTTATGATTGATCAAAGAAATTAAACTTCTAGCATAGGCCGTTTTTTAAGTCTATAAAGGGATAGAGCGCTCTCGCGCCTCCTATGGTTTTGCAGTTCTCTGGGGAAATCACTTCTCCATAATTTCATCATGGATAGAATTAAAAACTGTAAAAAAATAAAAATGTTTCATTAAATAAAATGTGTTAAATATAAAGAACGTGGATTAATATAACCTTTTAGATTGCAATATTGGTAGCCGTAGTGGGAGGAGTTTAAAATCTATCCTTAAAACAAAGGTAAAAAAAAAGTTAAAATAGGCGTGCGTGTGTATGCTAGGATTATAGCCGTGGCTTAGTGTAACGGGTATATTCACGGGTGGAATTCTGTGTTTGTCGTATTTCCTTGTTTTCCTTATTTCTCCGACATCTGTTAATGCACCGATGGGGTTGGGCTGCTTGCTCAAATTACAAAAAGGAAAACACGGTAGTAATAATTGTTTGTTTGATTTTCTTTGCCAGTCATGAGATGAAGAGAAAAGGAATATGAAGCACAAAACTAACTCTTAGACCTATTTATTTGTTTTGCTTCTCCAACATTTTGTATTATTTTTAATAGCAAGGTTTGTGATAGTAAAGTAAATTCGTTTCAGTCAGCATGCTACAACTTCGTTAACCGACTTAATTCTGTTGTTACAGAAAGGAACACGTGAAGGTTGCCAACATCCCTAAGTGAAAGTGATACTATGGAACCGACTGGATTCGAACTTGGCACACATAGGTCCTCAGTGTGCGTTTTTATCCACTTAACAACCATCAATTCCGATAATTTAATGGTAAATGAAAGGGGGTAGGTTTTAATATTAACATTATCTCTACTATGAGACAAAAGACAATATAAAGTGAATTTAATCTGTAAATAAAGAAAATACATTGCGTAGGGTACTCTCCAAGCAATATTTTATTTATCATTTTTCGTTGGCTCTTTTGTTTCACTGTCAACTGATACAATACGGTCTATCTCACTTGTTCTAAAATATTTTGCTAAATGTGTAACGTAATAAAAAAAATTAAATAAACATTCCACAGATTAAAAGAATTATATTCTCCAAGGTTTGAAACACACGCATATCCGAAGTAGTGACAAAACAACAAGCACGTGGATAAAATCTCAAATAACAATGTAATCCAATTCGTAGAAATAAAAGTACAAAGGTCAAAATATTATGCTTGAATTATAGTCATCGATTTGTGTTGTAATGAAAATACTTTGTAACAAAAAATAATATAATGAAAATGGGCCAGTATTGTGTCTTTTGTATTTTCTGTTTTCCCTTTCCCTTTCTTTCGTTTACCTGTTTATATTTCTTTTCTTTTCTCTCTTTTTTGTCTGATAATATTAATATTAAAATCCAAGCAAAAGGGTAGACAATTTCTATATCTCGCTTTTTCATTTCTTTCCTCCTTACTCGTTTTCTCTGGATTTTAAATATTCTGTTCTCATAGTTCAAGGGATAAAATCTTCTATGAGGGTTACCTTACTCAACTATTGCATCTGTAGGAAGTTGAATTCGCAATATTAAGTAGCATGGTCGTATTGTTCGATGCCGTATTGAAATGAGAAATTTTCTAGTGAGTGATTCATTTCCGTTTAAAGGATTTTTGTTTCCTTCATTTCTTGAATCGAAGGAATTAAAGTCTTTTCGATTTGAAATGCTTCAATAACAAACATTCTTCCAACACGATTCCAATATAATATTATCAAATTCCAATCTAGTTTCTAATATTATTTTAAAGCGTTGATACTATCCTCAAGTAAAGACGAGTAAACCTCCCGTGATTTCCGTAGAAATCTTAATTATATGATATAGATTTTATTTGTTATACTGCCTGGTGCATAGATTTCGCTTATGATGTGGTTCTATGAATGTTTTTTTTCCTCAGCCTGTTGCATTAGGTTGCGGATTGCTATCATCGAGATTTATAGAAAAACGTGTATACCAATAAAAGACATGTTTTAAATGCATGACCATTTGTTTAGAATATTTTAGATGCAATTTTACAAATACGCAACAATGAACGTCAAGGTAACTAGGTTCATATACAGCGAGTCATTTGACAACCGGCTCGGTGCAGCTGCCTAGACCATGAGTCATGATAAGAGATATCCTATTTTGCTATTCTCTGGGGAAATCACTTCTCCATAATTTCGTCATGGATAAAAGAAAAAACTGTAAAAAAATGAAAATGTTTCATTAAATAAAATGTGTTAAATATAAAGAATGTGTATTAATATATATATATATGCGTGTGTGTGTGTGTGTTATACTTATAAGGCAATACAATGCAGAGATGTGACGGATAGACACAACTTGGAGCAAATAAGACATATAATGGTGGAACAAATAAAATAGTTTAACTCTTAATACAATGTATACATACACATATATTTTTCCCCAACCACACATATATCGGTTTATCTACACAATGTTCCAATGTTATATAATACCTGTATCAAGATAGTCTGGTGGAAACTCCGTATGATATAATATTACGGGAACTCTTTCTTCTCCAGAACCGTGCTCAACTCAAGTTCAAGCGTGCATATGAAGGTTGCCGTGGGATGCAGTCTCGCAGAAAATACCGGTTAAATTTGAATTTAAAACCAGATTCAAAAAACAAAATAAACTTCTTTTTTTTAATATTTTATTTATCTATTTTTATCTAATTTATTTATTCATCTATTTACCTTCATTAAATAATAATAATAATAATAATAATAATAATAATAATAATAATAATAATAATAATAATAATACAAGGCGTGGGACTCAGGAGAAAGACTTGAGTGTCATGATGGGCAGGTGCTCCCTCGTTAGCCAACATGGGGGACCCGGTCTGCATCCTGCGAATGTTGGCCCTTTTCATTTCAGAAACAAGACAACGGACAAGAACCAGGTAAGTAACCTCTCTGATTCCAGGTATGACAAGGACACAGACCAGAGACAAGAAAACCAGAGCGAAAACAGCAAACTGAAAAGATATAGAAAGAAATGGACCATGAAAGAGAACAGACTGGTGATGGAGTGCTATTATGAAAGCCGCTACCCTACGGAAAGAGGCTACCGAAAACGAATGAAACATCTCTGGGACATTGCTAGTGACTACCATACAACGGAACAAAGGATAGCAGATCAAGCAAGACAGATCATCAAGCGAGGATGGTTCTCGGAGATGAAACTGACGGAAATCAGACAGAAGGTTAATGGCGAAACGGAGCAAGTAACACCACCGAAGGAGAAACAACAGGAAGAGGACAGGCAAAACATACACACTGAAACTGAAGAGATTGAAGACTACGGAATCACAGAACCAGGTGAGATAGAAGACTGCGGAACTACAGAACCTGCTGAGATAGAACTCAACGAAAATGAAACAAGTGAAGTGGAGGACATTAGACGATACATGTTAGAAAACAAAACAAAACTCCCATCTCTCAGGAATGAAGTAGCGAAGAAGTTACAAGCAGAAACAGAAAGAGTAAACAGACTCCTCACACACATCCCAACAGAAACTATTACAGACCTAAACAACCTGATATATGCAGGCGCAAAATCGGTAAGTATGAAACTAAGAAACGAAGAGAATGGACAAAAGAAAGGACCGACAAAATCTGGATGGCAAATCAGACTGGAAACCCAGATCACCAAACTTCAGAAAGAAGCTAAAACCGTGAACAGAAGGAAGGAGGACATGAAACGATTAAGAAGCAAAAATCAGAAACGCAAGGAAAAACTAAATGAGAAACATGAAGAAATAAAACAAAGGATAGCAGCAATAGAAGGAAGACTGAGACGATACAGGTACAAATCAGAACAAAGCAAACAGAATAGGACCTTTGAAAACAATGAAAGCGAGTTTTATAAAAACGTAAATGGAGAAAAAACAACGACAGAGCAACCGAACCCAACAGAAACAAAACAATTCTGGAGCAAGATATGGGAAGAACCAAAAAAGCACAACAAGAATGCCCAATGGTTGAAAAACATGAAAGATGAACTTCAGGAAATCGAAGGAACCGAAACAGAAATCAACAAAGAAACGATCAAGAAAAGCCTAAGAAAAATGGCAAACTGGAGAGCACCAGGCCACGATGGAATACATGCATATTGGTTTAAAAAATTCACGACCCTGCATGAAAGACTAGCGCATAAACTGAGTGGATTTATCCGCAAAACAGACGTACCAGAATGGATGACGGAAGGAAGAACAACATTAATACAAAAAGACCCCAAAAAAGGAACGACCCCCAGCAACTACACACCGATAACATGTCTACCAATAATGTGGAAAATTCTCACAGCACAACTGAGAGAACAAATCTACCAATCCCTGGACAAACGTGGACTGCTCCCCGAGGACCAAAAAGGATGCTGGAAAGGACAAAGAGGGGCACATGATCTACTATACATTGATCAAAAGACCCTGAAGGAGGTGAAGAGCAGACAAAAGAACATAACCATGGCATGGATTGACTACAAGAAAGCTTACGACAGGATCCCCCAAACATGGATAATTGAATGCTTAAAAATATACAAGATACCAGACAGGATTATTAATCTCATCCAGAAAGCAATGGAAACATGGAGATTAAAATTGACAGCCGGATGACAATACCTGTTTGAGATAAAAATACAGAGAGGCATTTTTCAAGGAGACTCTCTATCACCACTATTGTTTATAATAGCCATGATGCCACTCAACTACATACTCAGAAAGTGTGATGCCGGATACAGATTTACGGATACAGAACAAAGAATAAACCACCTGATGTACATGGATGACCTGAAACTGTTTGCAAAAAACAAAAAAGAACTGGAAAAGCTGATAAATACAACCAGGATATTCAGCCAGGGTATCCAAATGGAGTTTGGAATAGAAAAATGTGCACTACTAGAAATCAAAAGAGGAAAACTGGAGACGACAGAAGGTATAGAACTCCCCAACCAAAAGGAGATGAGGGCGCTAGGAGAACAAGATAGTTATAAATACCTGGGAGTTCTGGAAGCAGACACAATCAAATATACAGAAATGAAAGAGAAGATTGGAAAAGAATATCTACGAAGAACAAGGAAACTCTTAGAAACTAAACTATATAGCAGAAACCTAGTAAAAGGGATAAACACATCCGCTGTATCACTAATAAGATACTCTGGACCATTCATAGGCTGGACCAAAGAAGAACTCAGGCACCTTGACCAAAGGACTAGAAAACTAATGACTATGCACAATGCATTGCACCCAAAAGACGATACGGACAGACTCTACATGAAAAGAAATGAAGGAGGTAGAGGACTGGTAAGTATAGAAGACTGTGTGGAAGACACCAAAAAAGAGCTGGAGAAATATGTAACCCAGAACACGGAAAGACTGATCACCACAGCAAGAGACACCAGCCCAAAAAACAACTCCGGAAGCACTGAACCCAGAAACAAAAAGACAAGAACGGAAAAGTGGGAAGAAAAACAACTACATGGACGCTTTATAAGACTCACAAGCGATGAAGCCAATGAAAACAGCTGGGCATGGCTAAGAAAAGGACACTTGAACAGAGAAACGGAATCTCTGCTGACGGTCGCACAGAACAATGCGATTAGGACAAACTTTATTAAAGCAAAGATAGATAAAACCCAGGAAAACAGCAAATGCCGATTGTGTGGACAAAGAGACGAAACGATAAATCATATAATAAGTGAATGCAGCAAGCTAGTACAAAGGGAATACAAGAACAGACATGACAGCGTGGGGAAAGAAGTACACCGGGAAATGTGCAAACAACTGAATTTCGAATATGCAAAAAAAACGGTACAAACACAAACCAGAAACTGTACTAGAAAACGAAAAACACGAAATCATATGGGATATGAATGTACAAACAGACAAACCCATAACAGCAAGGAGACCGGATATGATAATAATCAACAAGAAAGAAAAATCCTGCAAAATCGTAGACTTTGCCGTTCCAGCAGACCACAGAGTGAAGATCAAAGAGACGGAAAAAAGAAGCAAATATACTGAACTTGCCAGAGAATTGAAAGGAATATGGAACATGAAGAAAGTCAGTATAACACCAATAATCATAGGAGCACTAGGAACAGTCCCCCAAAACATGGAAAAAAGACTAGGAGAAATAGGAATCAAAGGGATAACTGAGACCATACAAAGGACAGTAATGATCAAAACAGCTACAATCCTGAGAAATGTCTTCGAATGCGGAAACCAACCCACATAAGCAACGAATGGGAACAAAACCATGGAAGCACAAGACAACAGAACCGGGGAAAATACAACCGCACGAGAGAGGCGCAAGCATAGGCTGACGCCACGAAAATGATAGACAGAGGGTCGAGGAGGGAAAGCGCAAACCAGACCTCCACTGGAAGAGCGCGGACAGCTCTGGGACCTTGGGGAGGCTTGTTGCCACTCGGTCCCCAGAGGGGACCAATGGCCCTTATCAGCGGGAAATCGGTGGTAGGTGGCTGTTTCGATACTGCAAGGTCATCAGCGGTAATGAACGAAAAGAGGTGGAGCATACTGGAAGTCTGAGGAGACTTGTTGTCACTCAGACTCCAGGGAATACCACAGGTTGTTGGCAGTGGGCGATCACTGACGATGACCAGTGTGATAACTCCTAGTGAGTGAATAATAATAACAGTAATAATAATAATAATAATAATAATAATAATA
>OY744518.1:53889938-54007438 GCA_963556195.1 Sepiola atlantica
ATATATATATAAATAATAAAAAAAATAATGATAATTTATAAGTAAGATTATTAGCGAACAAAATAGCGTAAATACATGTGGAAATCTGAAGAAAACAATCATGAGTGTATATTTGCGAATACTAGATCATGAAAAGTTTAAAAGCAATTAATTATGTAAATTTAGAAATGCGCATAGTGTTTACGGCGGTTTTTGTAGTAGTATATTATGAAGCTGGCGGATTAAGTAAATAGTAATATTACTCTGATGGTATTTTTGGCGTCAGACAGACAGATAGACAGATACATAATCTCCATTATTAATAGATATGTATATTATATATGCATGTATGTTATATATATATATTATGTATGTATAATATATATATATATATATATATATATATATATATATATATATATATATATATATATATATATATATATATATATATATGTATACATATATGAATATTATATATATTATACAGGGTGTTTCAAAAGTCTTGGGAACATAACGATTTTTAATAACTCAAAAACTATTAGGAGTTGAAAAATGAAATTGGTACCGTTGGAAAGGTTAAAGTTTCAAGTTTTGTGGGGAATCTTCAAAGTTGCTCAATATGAGCACCATTCGTCACACGGCAGACATCTAGTCGATAGTCCATTTCCTGCCAAACGCGTTCCAGCATCTTGACGTCAATGGTTCCCACAACTGCCGTTACTCGAGCCTTTAGTTCGTCAATATCTCTTGGAAGGGGCGGCACATAGACTTATTGCTTGACAAAGCCCCAAAGGAAAAAGTCACACGGGGTAAGATCTGGAGACCTAGGAGGCCAGGGCATGAGAACGTCATCACCTCGCCCAGATCTCCCAATCCATCTACCAGGCAGCCTTGTGTCAAGAAACTGCCTTACTCTAAGACTCCAGTGTGGTGGTGCACCATCTTGTTGAAAAATGAAGTCATCAGATTCTGCTTGTTCCAACTGAGCCATTAACCAGTCTTCCAGCATGTTGAGATAGGATTCACCAGTGATAGTTGCCTCTTCAAAGAAGAACGGTCCATAGACACCTTTCTTGGAAATTGCACAAAACACGTTCACTTTTGGTGAATCTCGCTCGTGCTCAAGAAGTTCATGAGGATTCTCAGTACCCCATATGCGAGTGTTATGCTTGTTAACTTTGCCATTCAGATGGAAGGTCGCCTCATCGCTAAAAATAAGCCGGTCATCAAAGCCGTTATCTTCCAACTTCTCTTGCATTGCAATGCAAAAGTCACGGCGAAGTGGCTTATCAGTGTCCTTCAACTTTTGGACCAACTTGAGCTTGTAAGGTACCATTTGCAGTCGTTCCCTTAAGACACGCCAGACAGTTGCTGGAGCAAGCTGAAGTTCCCTGCTGGCTCTTCTCACTGATTTACGGGGACTCCGCTGAAAGGCTGTCCGAACTTGCTAAACTGCATCTTCTGAAGTTGAAGGGCGACCTGTTCGCTTACTTGGGCACAAACACCCATCTTTCACAAATTTAGCATGCCATCTGACAATGGATTTCCTTTCAGGGGCTTCTTTTTTAAATTTCCTGCTAAATGCACGCTGAACACATGTCCACGATTCAGTCTTTGCAAATTGGAGGACGCAAAATGCCTTGTCTTGTTTAGAGAACGCCATTACTGCACCTGGAAAGATAACACGAAAATCATTAGTATGACCAAAAACTTGATTAAGCAAGCTTTAAAATGGCACCAGTTTCATTTTTCTACCTGGAATAGTTCATGAGATATACGCATTTGTAATGTTCCCAAGACTTTTGAAACACCCTGTATTATATATGCGTATATTATATATATATATGTATATTATATAAATGCATAGTGTACATATAAGTATATTTTATATATATGTATATTATATATATATATATATATATGTGTGTGTGTATTATATATTTATTATAATGTGACATATCTATGATGAAAATCCACAATCCCAAATAATATTTTCTTTGTCCTATGACGATACATGAAAGTCTAAGTGTCATATAGTTATTAACATATATCGTAGGATACAACACTAAAGTGCTGCAATTTAACGATTGTAAATTTATTTTTAAAAAATATGTTTAGTCATCGTTACCATCATTATATTTCAAACAATACTGACATTGATTATTACTTTACTTAATGATGCATTAACCATGTAATATCCATTTAATATTTCAATAACCTGAGAAGAATGTGAAAATAGACTGAAATAATTATAATAAATATTAGCAAACATTTCAGTGTAGTAAAGACCTGCGCTTTCTTTCTCTGTGTAAAAACCTTCCATTATGGCTATGGTCGGTAGCAACTCTTCAATTGACTTATTCTTTAGTACGTAGGTGTTGTATGTATTTTGGATGTATGTTCTTACGTTAGTTTTATCTCGTATGTTTAAAAAATATGTCTGTGTTTCTACGCTTTTTGCTTGGATTTATTAAACCCATTTACTAATTTTTGCTTTTTATAATTCTTGTATTTTTTAATGTTTTTTTGTGTCGAACTCTGGTCGTGGTAGCAACAAAATAGCAATAGAAAGGAGTTAATTTCGCGTGTTTTTCTGATGGTGACTTTCCAATAAATTTGTAATAAAATAAAGAAAGAAATATTGTATCTTTTATTTCCAGTGACTAAATGTCCGATTTATATTCGTTTACCTTGTTTAGGCACCGTAAGTGAGAATGTCGCCAAGCAAATTATCTCACCAGTTGAAAATGGCTATTTTGCTTCGAATGTGCGTGTTGTGTTCTCTACAAAACCTTTATTGGCGTCCTCTCGAAAAGATGTTTCACCCCTACCATAAAAATAATGTAATTTATCATTTTAAATATAGTAGTAGTATCGACTACGTGGGTAGGGCGACGTTGAGATTATATAGTAGAGTCCAACAACACATTTTAAGTAAAATTAGGAATGGAACCTTTCGGTCAACGGACGGTCAAAATAACACATACGGGTCTTCAATTACAGAACATTTGGTTGAAATCTCGCCGTGCGCGAGGAATTTCAGCATTGAATCCTTTATCATCCTCAGTCATGCTCACTCACTATATCAACTAAAAATTATGGAAACGATCCACGTTCGTCTAAAACGTCATTCCCTTTGTAAACAAAGAGAGTGTCTATTAGGACTTGATGTGATCAGTCTCTAAGATACATCCCCTATTGTACATATACTATAACGCTGTTTTATTTTGTTCTCTCTATTCCCTCTTCTCAGTCCATTTTTAAAAATCCTTCGTTTTTTCAATACCTCGATACAAGTTTTGTTAAAAGAGGACGAAACCGGTCGGCTGCCGTTTTTTATGCTTAACTTTTAATCATGAACGATAAAACTCGTCTTTCCTTCATGTTTGCGATAATAAAATGTTGTTGTTGTACTCCCCCCCCCCAAAAAAAAAAATAATTATATATATATATATATGTATGTATGTATGTATGTATGTATGTATGTATGTATGTGTGTGTATAAAGTTAAGGGCGACTAATAATGAAATGTTCTGCACCTTAATCACTTAGGAAGTGCGAGAATCGAAATAGTAGTAAGCAAAAACAACGAACGCTGCAATCACTAATAAAAACAATTACATAAAATACATTAAATAGTTAGGTGATAAAAATCGTACACATTTCCAGGCATGGCGTCGTAGTACAATGGTAGAACGCTGGACTATAGACATCAATATTGAAGGTGCGATCCTTGGTAGCCATACTGATGACAGCTGTGAGCCAGAAACAGGTGTCCATGGGTTGATTTTATGTACGTATAAAATGTATATATATATATATATATATATATATATATATATATATACGTATTAGTATTTCATGTATCCACATAAAATTTTATAAGGAGATATAATTTTTTATGTATCAATTTTCAGTATTTACTTCAACAGTGCTCGATACGTAAGTAGAGCTAGGTAGTAAGCTATGAAAATATATCTATGGCAATTAAGCTTCACAGAGGCTCCCGGGGATGAAACGCGGGAGCCTCTGTGTAGCTTAATTGCCATAGATATATTTTCATATCTTACTATATATATATATATATATATATATATATATATATATATATATATATATATATATGACTGTCACCCATGTTTATTTAATTTTATTATGTGTTTTATCTGTATAGCAGATCTCCCGAGTTTTTTTTATATGGGCTGGACTAATGGAATCGAGGAGGAGAGTGAGTATTTCTGCTAATTTTCTGGTGAATTTATGTGGGGTGCTCCCGATACTTGATATGATATGTCTTATCAAGATATTCACTTTGTGTATCTTTAGTAGGCTATAAAGCCCGGGGGTTTTAGGGTGATGTCCCAAGAAAGGTAGTTCACCAAAATCTTTCTGATTTTGCATTTGAAGTAGTGTGTGATCTTGAGTATTTGCTGTGGCGTGGTGTTCGTGTAGATGTTGTTATCCTTTAGTAGGAACTTAATTTTTTGTTGGTATCATCTGCGTCAATCATGACAACACCGCTTCCTTTTATCTGCATGGGTGATATGGATGCCCTTGTTATGGGCAAGCTCTCTGATGGCTTCTGAGTATCTCCGTGGTAATGTAGTATCACTTGGTAGGCCAAGTGAGTTTCTATAAAGACCTCGATGTACTCTATATTTTTTGTGATAGTATCAACTATGTCACTTTTGCGAAAATCGGTGGAGAATTTTAGGGCAAGGACATATTTCTAGGCAGGGCGTCGTAGTCCAATGGTAGAACGCTGGATTATTGACATCAATATTAAATGTTCGATCCTTGTCTAAGTTAGCCATACTGATGACGGCTGTTAGCCAGAAACAGGTGTCCATGGGTTGCTTTTATGTACGTATAAAATTAATATATATATATATATATATATATATATATATATATATATATATATATATATATAATTGATGTGTGTGGATGAGATGTTGGTTGCCTAGCTTTTTTCTAATTTTATTTCTGTGTATGTAGTTTCTTATTTATAATGTGTTCTTGATGGTCGCTTTTGTTCTAAATATTAGTGTTTATATATGTAAGTGAAGCCGTGAAGCCGTGAAGCCGTTGCGTTTTTGTAAGATTTGGGGGTGCCTATGGCTGTTTTACGAAAAGAGTTCATTAACTTCTTGGATAACCTTTTTCTTCTATACAACCATTCAGAAAAAAGTATCCTGTTATGGTGAGAGTCATCTGCTGAAAAAAACTTTTGTATTTTCCTATAAGTATACTGGCTCTGTGATTGTTTTCCAGGTCGACAGTATGATGATAAAATACATGATATTTACACAGCATTTCATTTTATGATATATTTTATCACTCTGATATCACTCTGCACAGCACCTCAAACGGTGTATACTTCTCAGTCTATAGAAAACTAATGAATAAAAATGATCTTATACATTTCTACCCCGACGACCACAATAGTGTAAAACTTGAAATGAAGAAATCTATATCGAAGACAATTAAAAGTCTTTAAAATATTCTCAATTTTTCATCGAAAACGCTAAACACAAAGCCTTTAATAACCACAACAAAAAACAGACTGGCACTACAAAAATCTCCTCTCATAACAACATCACTGGCACAAATAATTGATAAAAATAAATCTTACTCAGTTCTCCCCAATAATCTCATAAAATTAGTAACATAAACCTCTAAAACAATTAAGAATGTATTAAACACAAACGTCCGTCTCCACCTACCCCTCAGGATACTTATACCCTAGGCGGCATTTACAAAATAAAATGTGTCTCATGTCCGATGTTTTATATCGATAAAACGGACAGCAATATAAAATGCCGCATTTACAAACACAAACAGGATCGGAAACACAACAATCCCGCTAACGCACTAGTCATACATAGAAACAAGTTTACTCACAATTTTGACTTTACAAACTGCATCCTCTTATAGACCTAATACTCTCTCCCACGCCGCAAATGCATCGAAAGCGCTGTAATACTTCTCCCGCCATGATCTAATGGAAACCTCAGACTCGGATCTTATTTCTTAAGCAAACATCTGGCAAAAACCGCACTGAAACAATGAAATAAATCTCGCCACTGCATTACAGACTCCGATCACAGTTAAAGTAGCTATTATTTTTCACTGATTTTCATCTTTGTTTTCCATTTATATTCCTTTTTCTTATATTTTATTTTCTTTCTCCCCCTTTTCCCATTTTAATGTATTTGCCGAACGCGTTTTCATGAATTCGTTCTTCTTTTTTCAAAAAGTATAAACACGTTCCAAAAACAACCCGTTGTGCATTCTTGTTGTTCTTTTTTCTTGTGTTTGCCGTCATTCAATAAATTTTAAAATCTTCATTTTTTCTGAAGACATTCGTTGATCCGATCGAAACCAGTAAAATCTCCGTTTTTTTAATGATTTTTTCTGTATCTGATTTGTTTTCCTTTTGTCGTTTTCACACACACACGTACACACACACATATATATATATATATATATATATATATATATATATATATATATATATATATATATATATATATATAATTATTCTATGATTTTTAATTGCTTCCTCCAGATGTTGGAATTAATTTGTTGCCTTCAGTTTTTGAATCAGTTACTCATACGAGTGTCCACGTGAAGGTTTCCAACATCTTTGGTTAAATTGGCGCAATAGTTCCGACAATAGGAATGAATGTACGACACACCTCAACTATGGGTAAAATAATAACTTATGCTCACTCTACAATTAACCGTTTACACTTAGTACTGTGTTTCAACATTTAATGACCCCGAAAACGTGGATATACCGCAAAGCCGCCCCCCCCCCCGATAATGCAATATTAGATGGCATAATCGAAATAGTATTCATACAATTATCGCTCTGTTATTTTGGATTTGGACAAACAGTGAAGTAGTTCACAAACTGATTTCGAGTTGAGCAGACTTTCATTAATAATGTGTAGCACGGCACTTCAGAAAAGGGTTGCTATTTCTATATATTTTTAAACTCATGATACCGGCTTCGGTGTAGAAATTTTTCTGTGTCTGGGCAATAAAAGACAGGAACTAATTAGTATACGCGATTATATACAATATCAATGCACGTGGGTTGCTATTTTTGTCCGACTTAAGAAAAATAGGACGAAGCAAATTGGAATGGATACATCGTAAGTAGGATAATTGATGCGAGAGAAACAATCGAAATGCGAGCAACTGAAATATATTGACATTGCTTAATTGGTGCCACATGGACGGATGGCCATTATATGGAAAACTGAAATATATGGAAATGGTTTTACTGGTACCAAATGAAATAACGTAGTAGTAGTAGTAGTATTAGTAGTAGTAGTAGTAGTAGTAGTAGTAGTAGTATCATCATCATCATCATCATTATTATTATTATTATTTTATTTATTTATTTTTTCAAATTTATTATACTCCTTTAGACATTTTCCTTTTTTACTGTTTTTTTTCTTTTAAATTCAACTACTATAATTTAAATATAAAAAACATTGCACATAATATTTACACTATTCATACAATATGAATATCCAGATCAGATTTTGTTAAATATCACATCCTTGACATTGCTTAATTGGTGTCACTTAAATGTATGAAAATGGTTTTATTGGTACCAAACGAAATAACGTAATGGTATCATCATCATCATCATCATCATCATCATCATCATCATCATCATCATCATCATCATCATCATCATCTCTCTCGTGCGGTTGTATTTTCCCCGGTTCTGTTGTTTTGTGCTTCCATGTGTTTGTTCTCCATTCGTTGCTTATGTGGGTTGGTTTCCGCATTCGAGGACATTTCTCAGGATTGTAGCTGTGTTACATAACTACTGACATTCAAACGTAGCGTGCAGCAAGGGGGGAGAGGGCTTCTTTATTACTACACGCAGAAATCCTTCCGACCGAGGCATTTCTCCAAAACCACCTCAGCAGTTCGCTATTACATCCTCTCCGGCCGAAAACAACGCGAAATGTTCACGAGAGGATTAATAGTGATTTCAATCTTTTTTCTTAATACTTCTGATGATACAATTTAATCTATATCATTTTCATAATCATTTTACTCTATAAAATTCGAACTGTATATCACTTTTTCTCTATACTTTCGTAACCACAGTCTTAAATCTTCACGTATCAATTTACGGCATCTCAAGCCTTTTTAAAACCACGTATCTGTTCACGGCATCTCAGCATTTATACGTATCTTAAGGTCTCTAAACAGTTCTCAAATAAATCTCAAATAAATCTCAAAGTTTACCTTAACTTCTGTTCTCTTCCTTGGCCTGTGATTCGTCTGGTCTTCGCTGGCTGTGTCGTCTTAACTTCTGTTCTCTTCCTTGGCCTGTGATTCGTCTAGTCTTCGCTGGCTGTGTCGTCTTAATCGAAGGAAGAAGTCTGACTCAGACAAAATGAACACACGAGACACGGATTTTCTTGAAGGGATATTTCACACAAATTTATTTATTCTCACACAAATTTATTTACTTCTCGGTTCGGTTGCTGTCAGGGGGATTCCGGCTTCGACTCTCTCATACTCGGGCTATTTTCTTTCCTTGCTGGGATATCTTCTGCCCCCCACGGCGGGGCCTTGCCTTTTTACCGGCTACATGCTCGCAGCCGGTCTGCGCGGTATCGCCTCTAGGCACAGACTGATTCTAAAAACTAAGTTATTGTTTTCTGTGGTGACGTAATCATTGTTCCCACGCACGATATGGGGACAAAAACGACCCACTCTGATCTCTGACTCAAAGGTCACGTCAGGTGTCTAAATTTGTTATGACTATTCCTGAATCAAACACTTCTCTGACTCATTTCTGAGTCCAGAAACAAAACCTATTTTTCGATAACAAAATTAGCTATTTGATACTAGTTGATCTACCCGTTTGAAATACAGGGCCCGTCATAATATAACAGCTGTTTTGCTCATTACTGTCCTTTGTATGGTCTCAGTTATCCCTTTGATTCCTATTTCTCCTAGTCTTTTCTCCATGTTTTTGGGGACTATTATTATTATTATTATTATTATTATTACTATTACTATTACTATTATTATTATTATTATTATTATTATTATTATTAGTTGTTTATTATTATTATTAGTTGTTTATTATTATTTGTTTATTATACTCCTTTAAACATTTGCCTTTTTTACTGTTTTTTTTTCAATTCAACTATTAGAATTTAAATATAAAAAAATATTACACATAATATTTATACTATTCATACAATATGAATATCCAGATCAGATTTTGTTAAATATCACATCCGATAGTTCCTAAAAATACCTTCCTAATTCATTTTTTACTATTATTTCTGAATTCATCTAATTCTATTTCGGCTAAGGGTGTGTTCAGCAGTAAGTGTTTAAGTGCGAACATCAGGCCCCTGTGTATTTTACACATACGAAAATCTTGATCAACACATAAGAAATTGTAGAAAAGTGATTGTTTTCATTGGAAATTTTGAGTTTTATTTTTAATACAAATTTATTTATTATAATATTTTCTTTTTCACAAACACTCAAAGGAAATATGTTTAACGCCCCCTCCCCACATGCTTAGAAGATCTTTTTAAATAATAACGTTATTATTTAGAAAGCCATTCTTTACATGTGAAAGGGCTTTGTTAACTATTCTGAACTTTCACCGAGCAATTCCGAAAAACAAAAAAAAAATGGTTTTATCCAGAAATAAGAATACTTAACAAAGCCATTTGCGAGAACGTAATATAGCGGGACTGATTTTCGAACTTTATCGCATTCTGCTGAACGCATTCTTAGCCGGAAGTGGCAAATCCCGGACGTTATGCCGTTATGCCGGTCTATGATATCTCGTATGATACTTATGTTACAAAATGTGTGAGTAAGTAGATATTTTATGATTTTCCTAACGTGCTGTACCATTCTTATATAATACAAATTATCAATCCTAAATTTAAAGAATTACGAAACATCATATTGGATTTTGAAACGTTTGATATAAAATTGTTTTAAAACAGTTTGTCGATTGCTTCAAGCGTGCGTGCACAATGCTATGTTAAGGCGCCGTCGAGCATGGACTTAATAATAAATTAAAAGGAATTGCTAAAAATACAAGCTTGGAAAAGTATACCTACGTACGACAAGCTAAAAAGTTATTTTGTTTTTGTTATTTTTTTGTTTTGTCTTCTTTTCTTTTCTTTTCTTTTTTCGTTATAAAACTTTAGTTTCTTTTGTTGTCTTCTTCTTTTCAAAACTTGCCGGAAAATAAATTGCCCTGTTTTTGTTGTTGTTTGTTTCGTTCTTCTTTTATTCTTGTATCTGATAACCCGAATTGCTTCACATAAATCAATAAAGTATTATTTATTGATTAATGGCTGACGATCGTTATAATACAATAAAGAAATAGACTTCTTTTCTCTTGGCCACCAAACAATTTAAATTGAATATAACAATTGAATATAACAATTACGACGACAGTTTTTAGATTCCGTGTACGTGCTGAAATAAATGGAAATAGTTTTAGCATGCTCCGATTTTTTTTTATTCAATTACAAATGTACCCCTAGCTTCCTATTAAACTAAGTCATTCACCCCAACAATTAAATTTTAATAAACTATCCGCTTTCATTTCTTACCAGATACGGAATTGCAATTGTAAAGAAAAAATAAATTTACACCTGAATTCCGTGTCATGCCATAAACTTGAATACACCTGACGACAAACCATCAGGTGAAATTGTATTTTAGAGACACCGCAAGATAGCGACATTTCTAGATGATTTTCTTAGATGCTGACATCGTATCTTTATTGTAATGAATAAATGGGAGGGAGCATAAAAAGGTTCAGTAGCAGCGCAAGTTGGATAGTTGTCCGTCCGACTCGTTGGCAAACTTAGTGAGCTTTGCAGTTTCCAGTTAAATTTCGAAACGCACTTTGGTACTGGGTCAGGTAATTTAGGGGTAAATGAGAAATCTGTCGCAGCGTGAGGACAATTATAGGCAAGAGTTTGTTTTTTTCTCGAACCTAGTGTAGTATCAAAGGTAATTGATGCCCGTCTCACCCCTTTGATTAATGATGGAATGTTCTACATTCGTGTATATATTAAGAGTGAATGTTGAATACTATTTGTCGCAGTAAGCAACGAATAGTTAAATAAAACTTATCCTTAAGTTATGTTCGGCTTCGAGTTTTTATTACACCTAGCAAATTCGCCAAAAATTAAAGAAAGGAACGTTTACTCGAACCGAAAGAACATCTGGGGATTTGAAAACGCACATTCTCTCTCTCTCTCTCTCTCTCTCTCTCTCTCTCTCTCTCTCTCTCTCTCTCTCTCTCTAAGGGTTTTTAGGAAAACCTGACATCAGGATACTTCACCCTACAGGTAAACCATGGCCAAATATTCAAAATAACATAGTTTTCGAAGCCCAAATAAGATCCTCTCGAGACGGCTATACACTGGCTCATACAAGGACTGGTGAACTGTATCCTAGTGATGTTACCTAAAGGAACAGCCTTAGCTGGATACTCCACCAGACTAGATTGTTTGTCCTGTAATTCGGTAAGACCAAGAAACCACAAGCAATATATATATTATAACATAGTTGACTGGTCAATTAGGAAGAGGAAAATTAATGTTTGGAGAGGTAAAAGAAAACTTTAGTTAAACACTCGGATATCTATGTATCTCATAATAGAGATCTAGTGTTAGTCTCATGAGTTATGAGACTTTATAATGAAGTAAAATGAAAAAAAGCAGATTTATTACATGCGTTTCCCGGGTGGGGATATATTGCCGCTCACAATAACTTCAAATACATTCATATTCACAATTTTTATCTTGAAATAAAAGTTTTTTTTAAACATTTGCAATATGAGGTCAAGTAATAAAAACAACGGTAAGCGCGGTGGTGTTTTCTTTTATAAAAGCTACTTGTGGACGATGCGTTTCTTACAGAAAGCTGTAAAACGGCAAATGACTTTAATGAATCAAAACGTATTCGTTATTATTTCATTATTCAAAATCTAATAAAGTTATTTCAAATCTAATAAAATGATAATTTAAATGTTTAAACCATTTTTGTAAATCCATTCTGAACTGATATGTTCTTTGTTCAATTTTTTTTTATGAAACGAAAAAAATATATTTAAAAAAATGAATTTTGTTTCTTTACGTACTAATATATTTCAGTTATTTTATGGACCTAGCCGATAATTGTATCTAGTGACCCAGATCGAATCGAAGGTAAATTTTAATGATGTCTTCAGATTGTGTGAAAAATGTAACCTTCATTGAAACTGTTTAGAATGTTCTAACTGTTAACATATCAATTTTTATAATACAAAATTAATATTAATCTTTATTCTTTATTCCATTATAAATTCCAGTATACTGAAATCATATGCCCTTAATAGGGTACAGATGAAAATTCATATACACTAAATGTACAAAAGCAAGGAAATTCCTAAATTTTTACACTTTTATTGTCATTAATTAAGGGTATGACTACATATCAACCAAGCCATTTCATTATCACATCACTACAGTATCAATCTCTATGCATGAGTGGATGAAGTGTGTGAGGTGCGCTGAACAAAAATTTATACCAGTAAAATACATAGCCCTGTTGTGCTCGCATACACTTAATGACAATAAAAGTGTAAAAATTTGGGAATTTCCTTGCTTTTGTACATTTAGTGTATATGAATTTTCATCTTAACCCTATTAAGGGCATATGATTTCAGTATACTGGCATTTATCATGTAATGTCACTACTTTTGTAAAGGTTATGCCTCAATACAATGGTCATTTTTAAGGTTTTTTTTGGAATTTTCCGGAAAACTAAGGTATATGGTAAACTGAAATTAAATGCCATCAACTAGACTAAAACCTCTATCTCTGCCAAAAATCAGATGAATCTATCAAATAGTTGATGAAATACAGGGTGGCACATACGTACGTACGTACGTACACACGGATAACACAAAATCATGCCTGACCTTTCTGGATCTCTGGGTTGCCTTGACTAATGATGCTGAAATTCTACACACTTATAGAACCTATCAAAAAAAAATTGGGGCAAAGTTTTAACTAATTTGGTTTATTGGTTTTTGAGTTATGATTGATCAAAGAAATGAGATTTCCAGCATCGGCCGTTTTTGAAGTCTATTAAGGGATAGAGCGCTCTCGCGCCTCTCTTGATTATTCTCTAACTATAATTGTTTATGTCAATCAGTCCCATTTACAATCGCCATTAACATTGACATCGACCATTTAGCTACTACTTTTTTACCTATTTATTTTAGTTTTTGGAATGACATTTTTTTTGTTTATTTCTTTTAGTAAGTGTTTTCAGATTAACATAACAAAAGAGTAAATTCTGTTTTTAGGAGTTTTAGTTCTGCCATAAAACTACAAAACGTACTAACAATTTTTTAACATAAATAACCTCAAGATATCAATGTACAACATACGATGTACATAGTTGTAACTTTAATGCATCTTTTGTCTATAAATCTAGTTTAAGAAAGATCCGACCCAAAAACCTTTAAGAGACACATTTTAAATTACACCACCGAACCTAGCGCAAGTTTTATTTCTTTATAACTATATGACGCAGATATAATTTTTGTAAAACGATATTTTATAATATCCTTGCTGTTCTTACGCGACGTTGTCCGGGATTATTTTTACTTTCATCAATAACTTACGTACGAGCATTGATGTTCTGTGCGTGCATATAATAGAGCAACGGCAGCAGCTCTAATGTGTATACAATTAATGATAAATTGTGTATATGTTTATTTCGTGCGTATGTATATATGTGTGTATAAGCTGTGCGTTCACTGTTTGAAAATCAGCAGTATCAGCTTTTTTAGCACCAAATGTAATTTTATTTCTTTGTATAGTTTAAGTAATAAATTCGTACGGTATTTTTTAATGTATTTAAACTTAAATTTCCTGTTAAGTCGATTATACAAATAGCATTTTATATCAGATATTTTAAAATCTACTAGCTGTCCTTACCCGGCGTTGCCGAGATTATTTTTACTTTCATCAATAATTTACGTAACGAAATTCTGAATATATTGTGGTTATCTAAGAGCAATATATATTGGTTATGTAAGAATAATGTATTCTGGTTATCTAAAATAAATGTATCGTAGTTATGTAAGGGCAATGTATTCTGGATATCAAAGGGCAACGTATTCTGATTAATTAAGAGCAATGTATTCTGTTTATCTAAAGGTAATGTATTCTGGCTATCTAAGGGTTATGTATTCTAGTTATCTAAGGGCAATATATTCTGGTTATCTAAGAGCAATGTATTCTGGTTATCTAAAGGCAATGTATTCTGGCTATCTAAAGTCAATTTATTCTGTTTATCTAAAAGACATATATTCTGGTTATCTAAAGGGCAATGTATTCTGATTAGTTAAGCGCAGTATATTCTGGATATCTAAGGGCAATGTATTCTGGTTATCTAAGGGCGATGTATTCTGATTATCTAAGGGCAATTTAATCTGGATATCTAAGGGCAACGTATTCTGGTTATCTAAGAGCAATGTATTCTTGCTATCTAAGGGCAATGAATTATGGCGATCTGAAGGCAATGTATTCTGACTGTCTAAGGGCAATTTATTCTGGCTATCTAAAGGCAATGTATTCTGGTGATCTAAGGACAATGTATTCTGTTTATCTAAGGGCAATTTATTCTGGATATCTAAGGGAAATGTATTCTGGTTATCTAAGGGCGATGTATTCTGATTATCTAAGGGCGATGTATTCTGGCTATCTAAGGGCAATGTATTCTGTTTATCTATATGCAATTTATTCTGGATATCTAAGGGCAATGTATTCTGGTTATCTAACGGCGATGTATTCTGATTATCTAAGGCAATGTATTCTGGCTATCTGAGGGCAATGTATCCCGTTTATTAAAAAGCAATGTATTCTGGCTATCTAAGGGCAATATGTTCTGGTTATCTAAGAGCAATGTATTCTGGCTGTCTGAGAGCAATGTATTCTGGTTATCTAAGAGCAATGTATTCTGGTTATCTAAAGGCAATGTATTCTGGCTATCTAAAGTCAATTTATTCTGTTTATCTAAAAGACATATATTCTGGTTATCTAAAGGGCAATGTATTCTGATTAGTTAAGAGCAGTATATTCTGGATATCTAAGGGCAATGTATTCTGGTTATCTAAGGGCGATGTATTCTGATTATCTAAGGGCAATTTAATCTGGATATCTAAGGGCAACGTATTCTGGTTATCTAAGAGCAATGTATTCTTGCTATCTAAGGGCAATGTATTATGGCGATCTGAAGGCAATGTATTCTGACTGTCTAAGGGCAATTTATTCTGGCTATCTAAAGGCAATGTATTCTGGTGATCTAAGGACAATGTATTCTGTTTATCTAAGGGCAATTTATTCTGGATATCTAAGGGAAATGTATTCTGGTTATCTAAGGGCGATGTATTCTGATTATCTAAGGGCGATGTATTCTGGCTATCTAAGGGCAATGTATTCTGTTTATCTATATGCAATTTATTCTGGATATCTAAGGGCAATGTATTCTGGTTATCTAAGGGCGATGTATTCTGATTATCTAAGGCAATGTATTCTGGCTATCTGAGGGCAATAAATCCCGTTTATTAAAAAGCAATGTATTCTGGCTATCTAAGGGCAATATGTTCTGGTTATCTAAGAGCAATGTATTCTGGCTGTCTGAGAGCAATGTATTCTGTTTATCTAAGAGCAATGTATTCTGATTATCTAAGAGTAATGTATTCTGGCTATCTAAGGGCAATGTATTCTGGTTATCTAAGGGCGATGTATTCTGATTATCTAAGGGCAATGTATTCTGGTTATCTAAGGGCAATGTATTCTGGTTATCTAAAGGGCAATGTATTTTGTTTATCTAAAGGGCAATGTATTCTGGCTATCTAAGGGCAATGTATTCTGGATATCTAATGGCGTGTTATTCTGTTTATCTAAGAGCAATTAATTCTGGATATCTAAGGGCAATGTATTCTGGATATCTAAGGGCAATGTATTCTGACTATCTAAGGGCAATGTATTCTGGCTATCTAAGGCAATGTATTCTGGCTATCTGAGGGCAATGTATCCCGTTTATTAAAAAGCAATGTATTCTGGCTATCTAAGGGCAATATGTTCTGGTTATCTAAGGACAATGTATTCTGTTTATCTGAGAGCAATGTATTCTGTTTATCTAAGAGCAATGTATTCTGATTATCTAAGAGTAATGTATTCTGTCTATCTAAGGGCAATGTATTATGGCTATCGAAAGGCAATTTATTCTGACTGTCTAAGGGCAATTTATTATGGTTATCTAAGGGCGGTGTATTCTGTTTATCTAAGGGCAATGTATTCTGGCTATATAAGGGCAATGTATTCTAACTGTCTAACGGCAATGTATTCTGGTTATCTAAGGGCAATGTATTCTGATTATCTAAGAGCAATGTATTCTGATTATCTAAGAGCAATGTTTTCTGGCTAACTAAGGGCAATTTATTCTGGTTATCTAAGCGCGATGTATTCTCGTTATCTAAGGGCAATGTATTCTGGTTATCTAAGAGAAATTTATTCTTGTTATCTAAGAGCAATGTATTCTGTTTTTCTTAGAGCAATTTATTCTGGTTATCTAAGGCAATGCATTCTGGCTATCTAAGAGAAATGTATTCTGGCTATCTAAGGGCAATGTATTCTAGTTATCGAAAAGCAATGTATTTGTGTTATCTAAGAGCAGTGTATTTTAGTAATATAAATAATAATCTTACTAATAGAATTATATTTAACAACTATATTCGGTAATAAATCTCCCATGGATGGTTGATAAGTCGTAAAACAAACTAAACTAAATCAAACAAATGTATTGGTCTGTGGTTTGGGGATTGTCGGAGTCTGCCCGTTGGCTTGAGTGTAGGTATGCTCAAAGAGTAATATTTTTGAGGAGTAATGTTTTTAAGGAGCAATGTATTCTAGGAGCAATATATTCTGAGAGCAATGTATTCTAAGAATATGAATAATGACCATACCTATAGAATTATATTTGATAACTTTATTCAGCATTAAATAACCCATAGATGTGCCGTATACACGTAACTGAAATGTAAAACAGTTTTTGTCATTTTTAAGTGAAAAGTAGACATAAAATGGGGAGTAACTTTGTATTCATAAATACAGAGTTACTTCCCCTTTTTAAGTAAACCGTCGACCAAACAAAAAGATGTAAGACTGTATTGATGAATACAGAGTTACTTCCCCTTTTCAAGTAAACCGTCGACCAAACAAAAAGATGTAAGACTGTATTGATGAATACAGAGTTACTTCCCCTTTTTAAGTAAACCGTCGACCAAACAAAAAGATGTAAGACTGTATTGATGAATACAGAGTTACTTTCCCTTTTTAAGTAAACTGTCGATCAAACAAAAATATGTAAGACTGTATTGATGAATACATAGTTACTTCTTGGCGTTATTTTGAAAATTACTCCGTTCCGATGAAATAATTTCTCAAACGAAATAATTTTTTTCTTGCTTAGAAACATCACGAACAAGAACCCAACATTGATTTTGTAGGAGCAAAGTTATCGATGACCAAAATCTACAAACAGAGTGACTTCCATTTATATGAACAAATCAATGTGTGAAGCCTGAATTTAGAAGTGAAAATTAGACATTGCTATCTTAGAAAAAAAAACTGTAGCCTCACCTGCAGTTTGTTTTCCTTTTTTAATTAAGATGATTTATTTTTGCAAAATGTTATTTATATGTTTTTAAATTAAATAGTGAATGTTAAAGTTAATTATTACACAAATGGAATTTAAAAACATAAAAATAACATTTTCCACGGATAAATCCGCTTACATTAAATTAAAAGAGGAAAACACACTTTGCTATGTACGAATTGTAATAGCTGCTGCTTCTATTGCTCCGTCGGCAATTATTGAAAATGTCACCATTTTAAATTAATTCCGAGTGAGATACCATTTTTTGAAAGAAATTGAATAGAAAAACTGAATAATAAGAATAACGTTTGTGGGACAGAACATATCGATAACTTTATAAGAGAATTAAACTGGCTCTTCTTTATTATGGCGCTTTACATTTGAATGCAACGCAGCACTTTTAGAACAGTTTCAATTTAATTCAAGTTTCACGCGTGTTCCTTCGTGATGATTCAATGTTTCAAATAAAGAATATGACAAAAATATTATATTTCTTAATCTTTTGAATGAAGATTGATAATTTGTATTATGTGGATTATTTAGACTATCGTCCTCATCTTGAGTGTTATTCTCACAACGATTCGGCCGCTGTAACCTCCGGCCTTCTTCAGGTGTATCTTTTCGAACTCGGAAGTATTTCTCTCGAACTCGAGAATCTGGACGGATTTTCAAACGAAACCCTTTATTTAATCAACGGGAAAAGACTGCCATCGTTCCATCCGCAAGTGGATATAATGCTAAGTAAAACTCAGTTCTAAGTTATAATCATCTGAAGGTTGAAGGTTTACTCCTTGGTGCGGGCGATACGAAGAACTGCGAATTACTGAAGACTTTTCCCAGTCATGGCTGACATAGCGATAACATGCTACTCCCGTAGATTAAATAAAGAGTACCGTTCGAAATTCCGTTCAGATTCCCGAGTTCGACAGAAATACTCTCGAGTTCGAAAATATATAGCTGAAGAAGGCCGGAAGTTACAGCGGCCGAAATGTTGTGAGAATAGCACTCAATATGAGAACAGTAGTCCGAATAATCCAAATTATACAAAAATATTATCATCACTAATTTTTTCATGTTTGATTCCGAAACAAACATCGACAGCGCAAAGAAAATAGGTGAAACGTGAACAAAACTAATCATTTTCCGAAAATGTCTTCATAAATCATACGAATATTTATAATTCTGATATGAAAATTATATTTACCTCCGTTTTCCGTCGAATTTGTAGCTATGTTTGTATACAGCCTCGCCTTAACGCTGCCTGACCAATCGTTAACAAACTTGGTGAAAATATCGGTCATAGTCTAACTAAAAACTGATTTAATTTTGAGATATCAAGGTCAAAAGACAAGATCAAGATTACGGAAAAGGTAGAAAGTAGCACCTTTGGCGATACTTTCGGTCCTGTTCATCGGTGAGATTCGCAAGTTGGCTTATATTGTAAGCAACGAAGTCCCGCATCTTATATGACTTTGACCTTTGATCTTGAAAAGTTCGGTCAAGATCGAAATTTAGACGGAATTTCAACTTTCAATGTTTGCAAATTTAATATATAGATCGGATGATATTTGATAACAGTAAGCAAGATGCAAAATATCAGGCTCATCAGATAAATACATTTTGAGTTATCAATATTTCCATAGTATAACCTCTAGATATTCGCAAATTGGCTTATATTGTAAGCAACGAAGTCCCGCATCTTATATGACTTTGACCTTTGATCTTGAAAAGTTCGGTCAAGATCGAAATTCAGACGGAATTTCAACTTTCAATGTTTGCAAATTTAATATATAGATCGGATGCTATTTGATAACAGTAAGCAAGATGCAAAATGTCAGGCTCATCAGATAAATACATTTTGAGTTATCAATATTTCCATAGCATATTTCATACAATATGGAGAAGTAAGGCTCAGATAAGACTTTGACCCATCCTTATGTTGCCAGGCTCAAGTATGCAGTTGCATGACTGACTTATGTTCTTGTACTTACTATAACCGAAAATATTGACTTCTTCTTTTCGTGTCTTTGAAGCATGTGGTCATACAACAGTTTTCCACTTTTTTACGCAGTCCTCCACATTATTGTTGTACTCTGCAAGATCTTTCAAGATGCACCGGTTGGGAAGTAGAAGGCAGACAAAGCAGTGTTTCATCGTACGTTTCACCCTCTCAACATTCGCAAATAATTGGGTCAGTTTTGTAACACCATCTGGTCATAGCAACATTTGACTTATAAATGTTTATCTTTTTGCAGATGGATATTTATGCCATGGAGATATTTTTATCTTCAAGCAAGTGATTTTTTATTTTAAATAACAAAATAATTAAAAATCCCGCTTAAAATATATAAATTTTCATCGATAATTTAGCAATAGACTTAAATAAAAAGTAATAAGTATTTGGGATTTTTGCTTTTTTTTTACATTGGTTTCTCATTTTTAAGGCTCTTCAACTAATTATTAAGTCGTTTAATGCCAAAAACATACAATGGTAAACCATTCGTTTTAGACGATTTTTGTTGTACTCATATAGCTGAGACAAGTAGTTAGTTCTTGATATCAGCCGACATATATGACTGTTGGATTCTGCATTTAATCATAGAATGTAAGCGCATTGTTCTTCTGTGTATGTATAGAAGAGAGCGATGTCAGAAGCGCTCATGTGTATAATATTAATTCACTGTCTGTACATCAACAGTAGGAGCTTTGTTCTAGTGCGAAATGTGATTTTACTCGTTTGTATAGTTTCAGTAATAAATTCGTACCGGAAACACGTGTATTTATATTTGTTCCTGCACTCGCCTTAAAGTTCAATGTTTTGCTTTCACGCAAATGAATAACTTTGCAACTTCTGAGACAAGAAACGTTACCAGTGATTTAACAATGGCGTAGCCCCTTCTCTTTGTTGTCGTTAATTCTTCAGATTACTGTCTATTTTACAAAATTAATTCTTCAACTTTTAACCGGGGGTTCAGTTTTCTAAGTAAGTTTAGCTTCTTATTTGAATGCTCGACCGCTATTGCTTCAACCAAGACATAGCATTTATAAACGTTTTTTTTTAAACGAGAGATGTGTCATCTTATATTACATTTATATAACAAGCAGAATAACCTGCTTAAATAATTTAATAGTTTTCTCACAAATTTATAACCGAACGCCTAAGATTTTTTAAAATCCTTTAATTTCGGGATAAAAGTACAGAATAGTTAACATTCGATAACTCGTAAACCATTAAAAAAATCACACATAATTTATATCAAACGCATTAATATGAAATTCTCCATCTAAACCAACTAGTGTGAACGTTTATAACACTGTAAAGTTTCCACTTTTTCTTCTCTAAAATCTGTCTTCTCGATAATCGACATTTACTGGCGACCGACAACAGTAAGCATGGTGACCAGAAGAACAACAAAACTCCTTGAAAGGAAATTATATTGTAGAAATCTGATGAAATAAATAAATACTTCAGTAGTAGTAAGACACTCTGAACTCTTCATGAACTGTACAAAAGAAGAATTTAAGTATCAGGAAACTGATGCGCATCCACAACGTTCCGAGCCCGAAGGATGATACTGACCAACTCTATACATAAAGGAAAGAAGGGGTAGATATTGAAGATTGTGTAGACGATGCGATAAAAAGACTACAAAAATATTTTTTTAAAACAGAGAGGCTGATTACCGCCACCAAAAGCATTACCAAGGTATATAATACAGACAGCAGCGAAACGCGAAATAAAAAAGGTCAAGGGACGAAAATAGGAAGAGATTTACATGGACGATTCATAAGATAGGCCGAAGAAATGAAAAACAAAATAACATGGATATGACTACAAAAGGGATACTTTCACAGAGAAAGAGAATCGCTATTGACCACAACAAAAAAAACAGTACATATACATTTTGTGGACAAAGACACTAAACGGGAAAACATATCTTATGTGAATGCAGTAAACGTTCTCAAATAGAATATAAAATCGGACATAACATAACCGGGGAGATAGTCAACTGGGAACTGTGCGGTTGACTGCAGTTTGAACATGCACACAAATGGTGGACATGGAAATAGAAACACCTAAGGTCGTTGAAGTAAAAAAAAATCCGGTCGTAGTAATAGTCAACAAGAAGGAAACAAACCTGATGAATTGTAGATTTTTCCTTCTCAGTAGAAAACAGGATGACAATCAAGTAGAAAACTAAATAAATACATGGAGCTTGCTAGAGAGCTGAAAGGAATATTGTACATGAATAAAGCTACAGTAATACCAATAGTAGTAGGAAAACTAGGAACAGTTCCGAAAAACTAGTCGAAATTGGAATCAAATGGATGATTTGAACCATACAAAACACAACACTGATGTTAACAGCTGAAATATTAAGAAAAATCCTAGAATGCGGAAACCAACTCACATAACCAGATAACACCTACCAACAACTTCCCGGTAGAAACAGAATATGCGTAATCTCAGCTAAAAAATATAAAGTGAACATTACACGAATCCAAGTGAACTGGAACTGCCAGTGTAGATATATAAGAAAAGTCCCATAAATTACCCCCCTACAAAACATACGGTGACATCAGCATCGGTTGGTGTCAGGAAAAATGATCGTTAAAAGTCTAGGAGGATAGAAAGAACCATTTAGACATTCATTGGAAGGGAACCAAGATTGCTGAAATCCTGAGGAGAATTATTATTACGCAAATTCCAGAGAAAGCCAATGGCCGTTATCAGCGAGAATTCAATGTAAACAGCTGCTCCAAGAATGCAAGCGATTTCAAACTAATCGAAAAGGCGGGGGAAACTGCTGAAAATTTGAATGGAATTGTTGTCATTCAGACTCCAGGGAACACACCTGTTTTGCTGTTTTGCTAATTTATAATTTAAAAAAACAATAATAATAAAATGATTGTATCTGGGAGTATCTGGAAGGATGGAAAGACCGAAGAGGAGAAGCAACATCCAATCAGCGAACCATATCTATCAATTCACAACCTGGAAAAATAAACCAGCCTTTAATTCCAGATGCGACCAAATTTCACCATTCACATTCCATTCGCTAACCTTGTTTTTCATATTATTACACGCTTGTTTGTAGGCATTTTCACATTTAAGGGGTAGCCAGGTGTTGTTTACAGTTACATCTGAGTTTGTAGGTTGCTATATTATTTTTTGTGTTTTGTATTATATGTATCATGATTTTCGTGCCACTGTAGTCAGGTTGGGATGTGCTTGTTCATTAGTATGAGAATATATTTTCTTACGTTTGCCTTTATATTTTTATGCTTCTATTTCTACTTCGTTGGGAGTGTATGTAAATTTTTCCGTCAACGCTTTCGTCACAATATAAGAAAGGCAGCATTCTCTGTTCGTGTGTCTGCTCCCTGGAACAGCCTGCCAGAGGAGGTCGTAATGATTTCTATCATATTCAAGTATAAAGTCGCCTTGGGTAAACATTCAGACGGTATATAGATGCAATGTCTTCTGTTTTTTTTACATTGCACTTTGCTAATTTCTATGCCAATAAAATTGATTAACTGATTGATCGAAACCGCTGATTTTAAGGCTCTTTCGTAATCTCCTTTAACTTTATCGAAAATAATTTCAGTCGATGATTTATCAGATTATCGACGACTGATTCATTATCGATTTGTTTAATTATAGATTGCGTCTGATGTAAAAAGGTTTGTATGTATATACTGCGTTATTGTCTTGTTTTTTAAATAGCGTCTGTTTTCCTTTTTGTAGATTAAATGTAAAGTCTACGAAATCTAATTCGTTCTAGTTATTTTTATGTCTAATAATATCAAATCCTATTTGTTTCGAAGTCTATTCTTTCTCATTTTTATATAGTTTTAATCTGTTAACACTTCTTAGTATCATTTGCCCATCATCTCTGTATAGCCCTATAACATACTTATGTATAATTTCTACTAGTGTTGTTAATTTGAGTATTCTCACTAATCTGACCTCTTTGCACCGTCGAAACATCCTATTGTGATGTCAACATTCCTTAGTTCGCCTTTCTTTATTCACACTGTTCTTTGTCGAATAGTACGGATTTGGGGGATGTTTAATTATTCTTAGCTCATCGTTTGTTATTTTTACATGTTTATTAGCTAGAGTACAGGCTGTATCCTGTAGTGCTTGTATGGCTTTGGTGATTGGCCACAATTCCTAACTTTCTTATAGAACTTCCAGAAGAAAGTTCAGATTAATGAGGAATAATAAAGGATGCTTGCGATCAGAGAAAAAGTAGAAGAGAAGAGCAGATAATGCTGACAAAGAAGTAAGGGGCATAAAGAGAGGGAAATAAGTTAACGGAATAAAGACATGATAACATTTGTTACAAACCAAAACAGGTAAGCTGGAAACGCGAGAATAGAAAATCAATAAAAAGTTTTTAAAATCACGGTGTAAGATTAGGTTACCCGGAAGGGAGTCTGTGTGTTAGAGTGCAAAGAAGAAATAGAAAAAATAATGTGCAGTAAAAGCGAATGTTGGGTGATGGGGGAGTAAGAACAAGTATTCTTAAGAAAATTACAAAGATTTTCAAACTAATTGGATTCAATATAGACATAAAAACAAACCTAAACGAAGTAGCCTTTATATATGTAAAATACACATTGCAGAAATGAATAAACACACCATTCAGGAAACTAAACGATTAAACACTATATACACACATTTCTTCCGACTACCTGAACAAATCCCACATTCAATGAGTCGCAGCTTATCTTATATAGTATCGAATGTATTCAGTTGGCAACTACGTTGCCGCCATTTTTTTGTAATTTCAAATCTATTTTCTTTTTGAGAATTCTATGTTCGAACGATTTTGTAATTTTTTTTCGAGTTAATTTTAGTTAATTTCTGTTTATTTTCTAATTATTAAAATCAAATATTAAGTTAAAAAAATACCATTTTCAACGCCTCCTTTTTGCTATTAGTTTTTTTGTTTTTTTTATACCAACAAGATATTAATAATCTTGTTGAACGTTGTGAAGAAGTTGTAATACATTATGAGTTAATAAGTCGATATCTTTTATAAAACCTTTTAAATTTAACAAATTAGTGCACAATTTTTTTTCTTTAATTTAGTTCCAATTTTTTTTTTTGTAAATACAATATTATATTTAAGCAAAATTACTTTCAAAGATTTACTTGACTTTATAGGATAGTTAGAGCAGTCATTTATACTATATATAAAATAGAGGTTAGTTATAAGGACTACTTACCAAAATAAAAAAATGATTGAATAATAGATGAAACTAATTATATTCTTCCGCTCTAGATTTTCACAGTATACTAAAAACTGAAACGTCAGTGTTGTAAATATACATCAGACAGATGTAATATTTTAAATACTCTCCAATCTTTATGACTAATTAAAGATGTCTCTGAAAAAGTACAGATGTTGCTGAAATATGGTTAATTATCCTTCCGGTCCTAAAAACGGACAATCGGTGCTAATGGGTTAAATTTTAATTAAAAAAAATATGAGAACTTACTTCCCGACTAATATATCAGAACACTGAATATATACACTCTTGTACGAGGTACCAACGTTGACACATCAGGTTAGAGATTGTCTTGTTTTGCATTAAAATCTGGTGGGGGTATTTTTTTTTAATTTATTTCCTCAGTTGCTTTTGTTTTGAAAATGAGTACCCATATTTTTCGGCCATTTATAAAAGTGGTTCACATTTTTTACAGTTCGGATTTCTTCTTTTTTTCTTTTATCCATGTACGTAATGATACGCTAAGCCAATTTAATGTTCGTGCGTACGTTATCACCCTCCACATCTTTTTAATGGGATTGCCCGATTGCTGAAGATGCTATGCACAAAAAAAAATAATTTTAAAATTTCATCTGATGAATCTGAAATAAACTTTCTTTGGACTTTGGTAACTGTTCTGTCCAAAGATGGCACAATAATATTGTGGAATCTGCGCTCGTATCGGACGTTCAAAGAATGAAAATGTGTCACAAACTCCTACAAGGGTTTTGACGATAGACCCTCATAACAAGATGTATTCTGAAACTGCATTAACCAGAGTACTTAGATAAGTATGTTTAGTTTGAACAAAGGAGGCACAATAATATCATATGGTCTGCGTTCGCGCCGAACGTTCATAAAATGGAAATATTTTTAAGCATGTAGAAATTCCACAATTCCACGCTAGTTCAATTCAACAATTCCAAACTTTGACATGAATTTGGAAGCATTGTAATTTAATTTGCGAAAATCTGAATAATCATTAAAAAAATATATATTAAAGACCTTCGAAATATGTCGAATATGCAAATTTTTTTATTGCATCTAATTATGTATCATGTCGAACGTTAAACTCGAACTAAAACACACTTTCTTGGTTTTCTTTCCAGGATCAAAGTGTAATTCCTGTTCTGTCCAAATATGGCACAATAATAACGCGCGGTCTGTGTTTTCGCCGGACGTACATAGGATAGAAATATTTTTAAGCATGACAGTAATATACAACAGCTGAATGATACGACTGTGGAATTTCCAGGGGTCCCGCTAGTTTATTTATTAATTTAAAATACATTTTCATTTACTCTTTCATGTCCCCCTCCGATCGCTTTGATGACGAAAGTATTTACAGGCACCACTACCAACGAGATTTGCAGTTACCATTTTTTGCAAGGTTCATCGTTCAAGCAGAATGCAATTCCTCCATTTTTTATTTTATTTTGTTCTCTCTGAACAAAGCATTTTTCAACTGAAGCGTAAGGAGCTACTTTGATAGGGGCCAGATTATAAGAGGGCAACCTGGGCGTGGAGTTAGACAGCAAAATGTTTATTCTGCATGTTGGAACAGCCAGGGAAACAGAAAGCATAAAAGGCATTCCAAAGGCAAGCAGTCTGAGGAAAGAAGCTATCAGAATAAAAAATCCTCCCGAATCTAGGGACTTCTACAGTGAAGGGTGGGATTTTTTTTGCTAGTTGGGTGGGTCGAGGGTATTTATTTGAGGGGGTACAAGTTCAGTAAATTGATCGGAGTACATTGCATGAAAGTAGTTGTAAAACAAGTACAAGAATACAACACTGCGGCGATGCAACAAAGGCTGAAGCTTGGCAGACAGTTTTCCGAATTAATGTAATTGAACAAGGGTCAATTACCCCAGAAATGTCTACTATTGTTAAATATGAACAATGCTGTGACTTGCTTCTTGTTTGATGACGAATACGATGACAACGATGATCGTATTTATAATCTGATTCTTCCAATCTACTATATTAGATTGTCGATCTGAAAATAAACTGCCCTTAAATAACTATCAACACCTGTTCTTGCAGTTCACATCGTTTATTATAGGTTAAACCCGCAAAAAAAGGAAACGATGAACCCAAGGAGGGATGGTATGCGCCCTTAACAGTCTAGATACCAGTCGTTAACAAACGCGTCGAAATCACAGGGAATAAATAGAGAGAAACACGGAAACGGAAGTCACCTCATCCCATTTCCGGCTCTTACGCAACCCTATCCCGCGACTCTGTGAATCAAAGGACAGACAACTTGTCCTATCCTCAAATACAATACTCAACACTACCACGAGTGTACTTTTGTTCATAAATGAATCAAATTGATCTCTTTAAAAATTTAATTCAAACGAGAATGCCACTCAGTAGGGCACATAGCCTTTAAAATCTCAACTGTACAAATAAAAAAAGGTTAAATTGAATACGTTTTTTTAAGAAGTTTTTTAAAATAACAAATAAAAGTAAAATAATACTTCAACAATTAATACACTGAGTAATACATCACATTCATTAAAACATAGGAAGAAAAGTCTAGAATTATTTAAATAATCTAGTGAGTTTCATCCCCAAGTTGAGGAAGAATTTAACTTGTAAAAGGTAACCACTACACTATCAAGGCCGGTAGTTAAATGGTGATGTTGTGGAGATAGTTACATTTATGTTGAATTAATTTCTGTGTATACACGTTTGGTTTTATAGTATATCAACCTATTGGGTTATTTAATTCTTAGACATAACACTCATTATAAATGTGTGATTGATTGGTTGAGTATATTTGTCGAAAATAGCCGTCTTCTTTCTTGCGCCTAGCATACAGATCGAGTATCTGTCCTCGACGATCATTACGGCAGTGACTGAACCATTGTGACGGCCTTTTTTCTGTCGGGCTATGGTATTTATGTTCAGCTCAAGGGGGTCTATCCTTTCGCTATCAAACAAAATACAGAGAGGCTGGTTATCGCCGCCAAAGGCACAGTCAAGACATACAATACGAACATCAGCAAAATGGGAAACAAAAAGTCCAGAAACGCAAAGTAGGAAGAGGGGAATGCCGACGGGGCTGCTTAGGCAATTTTTACGAAGCCAAAATGCACTTGTGCACTGGCTCATTCTCCCCAGCTTCCGACTCTGTGCCACACCTTGGGAGGGGAATCAATACCTGGTTGAGCATTAGGTTTTACGGCAAATCAATAATTGTAGTATTATTTACTACCTGAAACACAATACTTACTGTTGATGATTTGTTGTATAAAATTAATGTTATCCATTCGTGGAGAAATTGCGGGTTTATACCTTTTCAAACAGTAGTAATAGTTAAATAACCACAATAGGTACGATAGGGTCAATCGATTCAATAGGGCGAGGCAGTTTACAGCAGACAACATCCCCCTATATGCACTACGTTTAGATCAGTCTAATCTTTCATATTCAATATTCTACAGTAAATCTTCTTTAGGGGAGGGATGTTTATTATTACACTAGTTGGACCCATTGAAATTATATAGTTGTATCCTCTATCTGTTGTATATTGCTGCCATTCTTATGGGGGTCTACCTCCAACACCCTTGTATAAGTTGTGACATATTTTTATTCTATGGACGTTCAGCGCGAACGTAGACCCAACGATATTATTGTACAACCTTTGTTCAAACTGCAACAATTCTTATCTAAGTACTCTGGTTAATATAATTTCAGAATATGTTTGGTTCTAGAGGTCAATCTCCAAAATCCTTGTAGAAGTTTGTGACATATTTTCATTCTATGAACGTCCGGCGCGATATTATTGTACAATCTTTGAACAGAACAGATACTACACTTCGACCTTAACCCGAAGGCCACGAAAGTGTATTTTAGTTCGAGTTTTCTGTTCAACACAACAGTAACATCAGATGAAATTTTAAAAATTACTTTTTTTTGCATTGCACCTTCAGCGATCGAGCGATTTCATCTTTTTAAAAAAGTGGTGCAGGGTGATTTTTTAACATAGTTCACCCCAAACAAGGCAAACTGCACCTGTAGGCGTAAGGGGCTACTGAGAATTAGGGTGAGAGTTTGGGAGGTCATATTTAATTGGGAACTGTGCAGCGAGATGCCTGTTTACATTGGTTTTAAATTTCTGTGTGTCGGTACAGTTGGGGAAACAGGGAGTTCCAAAGGCCAGCAGCACAATGAAAGACGTTATTAGAGTATAAAGTTCTCCGGCATCTGGGGACCTCCACAGTGAATGGATGGGATTTAGCTGACTGTCGAGTGTATTTACGTCGAGGGGGTACCAGAGCAGCAAGTTCATCGGAGCACAATCCGTACGAACATGAAATTGCCTTAGCGTATTATTATATTAATGCTAAGTAAATAATAAACCCATACAATAAATTCAACATTAGGCAAAATATAAATATTACATTTTGATTTAAAAGTTCATGAATATCTTTTTGAACGACTAAATTAAAAACAAAACTATATTCGGAACATCGGATGTCATGTTGGCTTGGCTAGCTGATAGCAGGCTTAAGGCCTTCCCTCGAAAAATGGTGATAGAGAGGGGATCGTAGAGCCAAGTCAATTCACGATAATACCCGGTGGGGCGCGTCATCAATAGACCGAGGGTTTGAGGAAATCCCACGTGGTGGGTCCAATCGCCCCACTCGTATCCATGACGATCGGTTGGAATGCAGATTAACTGAACGAAATATTTCCATGGCGTTTTCATACTGTTCTTTTTGTTTTCACCTTGTCGATAATATCTTTTCCACTGTGAAAATATTACCTTGCGTTACGTAGAGTAACTGGTTTCTATCGATCATAGATAAAGGTGTGACCGGCTCAGGTGTAACAGAAATAAAAGATTTGCAAAACATTAAGAAAATGGTGAAAAATATGTCTAACTTTTACTGGAGCTAAAATAAAAGATAAGTATAATGAAATGCGAAAAAATTAAGAGATAAATCTCGACTGTTCAGAATTCTGTCGACGCGCATGCGCACCAAACGCACAATCTAAAAAAATAGCTTATCTCTTTTGAGACAACAGTTGAAATTAAATACATTAAGAATAGAGCTATTTTAATTATTCGATTTGTCAAGTGAGGTCATGCGATGTTCTCCGGGCCTATGTCCGCATGGCTGGTATAAAGCCAAAATTAATATCGTAAACATGTGCAATGCTGCTTGTTTAGTGGGGTACATAATTCTAATACATGCATACAACAGACCTGCAATGGGAAAAATATTTAGGTAAGCGAAAAGAGACCACCCAATAAATGGGCTAACATCTTTGAAATAGTAATGTATTTTTGGATGCTTTAATTGTTAGCCACGTGAGTCTTAAAAACATTAAGGTTCCTCCAGATACAGGGCACCCTGGGCAGTATTATCTTTATGTCTATAGATAAGCAGCTTAGCCTTTTTTAAGTCGGTTGATTGTGTGGTCTACTCTAAATTACGCCAGTATCTCTCTCTCTCTCTCTCTCTCTCTCTCTCTCTCTCTCTCTCTCTCTTGTATGTATATATATATATATATATATATATATATATATATATATATATATATAGTTGAGCAGAGCCGGCAGGGAAGTCAGTTGGATCTCTATGGGTATGGGCCTTAAGCTAATGGACTGTTTGTTTTGGGTTGGAAGAAATATTTTTATTGATTTGCTGACCTGTCGTTCAGTAGAAAAAAATAAGTATCATTGTAATTTCTTAAAATAAAACATCGTTACTTTTTAAGCTTGGTTATAGTTTTGTTTGGAGGGAGAATCCTTATGTTACATCAGAAAATAAAACTACATTATTGACACTGCGACTGGTGTCGAAATTAAGCACCGAATTCGAACGGACACAACGAGCGGACGATCACGGTCGGTGCAGTGAACGCACACACATGCATATCCATAATATGACGAAGTAAGTCATGTGTCATCCATTTCAGCCTGTTGTGTTTTAAACAGACACGATTTGGATTTCATCAAAACGTATTGGCTACGAATTATCAGAGAGTAATCTCCTTCGAACCAGATCCAACACATTATTAGCTAACGAGAGAAGACACTTTTCTATTTCCGGAAACCAGGAAATAAAATTCCACCGATATGCGCATTTACAAACCGGACGCCCAACCAATCGGACGATAAAGATTCACAAGTTCGAAAAGATGCACATGAAGAAAGTCGGGAGTTACATCGGCCGAAACGTTGTGTAAATAATAAACAAGGTAAGAATAGTCGTCTGAATAAAGATAATATTTAAAAAAAAAAAAAGGTTCAAGAACTTCTGACATCTATAAGGACATTGGATTGAAAGTGCTAATTCCGAATCTGCGGTTAGTTTGGTTCTGAGATAAAGCATATAATTATGATGCCGCGACACACATACAGACATACAGACAATAGTCATCTTCATATTCGTGTTATCATGAACACAAATAGTCTATACTATTCGTATGCGTCCACCTAAACTGCGCATTAAGCGGAGAAAAGGCTAGGTCAAACTAAACTGTGAGACACCAAGCGACGAGTAAAGCCTCGTAAAGAGAGGCAAGAAAGAAAATACTCGCAATAATAAATATGTGAAAATAAAGGGAATTAATGTAGACAGAAGCACGATAAAGAGAATAAAATAATTGAGTAAGAGAGGGTACAATCTATCTTGAGAGAGAGAGAGAGAGAAGGAGATCGAAGGAGAGAGGGGGAGCAAGTTAGAATGAGAGTGAGTCGTATTGAACCTAAGTTGAATCAATGATAACTGCCAAAACTCCAGCGGTACATAAAAGTATGCAATGCGATAGACGAAGAAGCCGTGTCAAAAAATAAACCCGAAAGAGGTTTACCAGCCAGGATTGTTGTCATTTAGGTGGCAGGTCGAGATCGACTGCGGGTAAAAGAGAAGAAGAAAAAAAAACACAAATTGCTCGAAGGTTACGTGATAAGAAAAAAAGTATAAAAATATTTGAATCTGAAGAGAAATCACTCAAAATAATGGCGACTGCGTTTGCTTTAGAAATAAAACGGATATTCTTACGATTCGTTCATTTGATCTACGCGTCTAACGATAAAAATACTATGTGAAACATAAACGTGACAAACCAACGGACAAACAAACGCTTTTGAGATGTGTTGCACAATGAGTAATTAAATTAAATGAATTAATGGAACAATTGATTCAACTGGACACCCTTTAAATTGGCGCATGAAAAATCGCCAAATATGTTTCTCTAACCGTTTTTAATTTAAAAGTGTATGCCTTGTATTGGCTGTCAGTCAGATTTGTGGTCGAATAGAAAAGAGAGCGATTCTAATGTTTACCTTTTCATTATTTGCACGCATGTTCGTTATTTTGCACATGTATTCTGTAACTCTATGTTCGTATACTCTTTAAAAGTAAATCTCATATTGTTATAGTTTTTTCTTTTTCACCTACGCCAGTCGAGCATAAAGATGTCAACTATAAACTCTCTTTTTGTTGCATGCATTACATAACATAAGATGTAAGGTTAGTGAACACCGAAATACTCCAAACAAACAGTATCAAAGATAACACTAACTGTAAAAAAGTGTATTTCGGTTAAGGTAGCACGAAATAGAAAAAAATGACACTAACGAGAAATCAAGCCTCTCAAGGGACATACATAAAAACAATGCACCACATCAGCAACACAGATAGGGACTATTAACGATGCAACTGCAAAACTCCCTACTATAACAGGAAATTGTTTAAAAAGATTCAGTTTACAAATTTGTGTCCGAGGTATGCAAGTTATGCCGAGAAGAAAAACGTCCGATATCACTAATTTACTAAACAAAACGGTCGAACTCGTATTAAAATATCGATACATGCGTAAGTCGATGCTCTTTATTTTAGCACGAGATTTTTTCATGTAAATAGTAAAATAAGAAGAGAAACGAAAATGATGAGTAAAACACAATAATAATAAAAACAAATGTAACTTAACAAAAAAGTGTTTAAAAATAAATTTAAAGAGATGAAGAACAAAAATAATTATGAAATTATATATATATATATATATATATATATATATATATATATATATATATATATATATGTATATAAATATATATGTATATAAATATATGTATATAAATATATATATATATATATATATATATATATATATATATATATGTATATAAATATATATGTATATAAATATATGTATATAAATATATATATATATATATATATATATATATATATATATATATATATATATATATATATATATATATCAATATCGGAGGTTCGATCCCTGTCTAAGTTAGCCATACTGATGTCGGCTGTGAGCTAGAAACACGTGTCCATGGATTACTTAATTAAACATCAACCTGTTTCGGCGAAGCTTTGGGTGACGTCCGCACTGCACATCCATAATTCTGAGAAAGGTCAAGAAAAGATGACCTAACCAAATAGAAGTTCACCTCTTAAGCTGGTCAGCAAGGTGTGGTTGACGGCTGTTCTTACTAGCAGAACTAAAACAATATTATACAGAAAGAAACAGGCTAATGATTTAATGTGCGTACTTTCATCAATCGCAAGGATTCAAAAACCCTGAGCAACGTACTCGTATAATTGCATATGAACTGACTCTTTATAGGATCGATATTGCTTCACTGGAGGAAATTCTATTCAACAAGGAAGTGGGGCTAAATATACCTTTTTGCTGGAAGGGTAGACATGAGCGTGTAACATCGAATAACGATTTGTGGAACAGATTTTCGTATGTGGCCGGAAGTTGAATAGGTGAACTGGGTTTTACTGTTCACGCGGAGTTAGTCAATTGAGTCAAACAGGATTTAGTGATAGTATTATGCACTTTCATGTGCAATTGTGTTTCAACTGATTTATGACAGTCATTTCAGTTTATGCCCCAACTCTTAGAAGCGACGAGAGGCATATCCTCTTCTACTACCAAGATCTCAGGATGGTGCTAACTTCGATCCCAGAAGCTGATAAAAGTGTGATTCTAAAAGACTTCAACGCCAAAGTGGAGCCAGATCATGTAACGTGGACCGTTTTAGGTATGGAGTAAAGTGCGTCAATAGCAATGTTCATCACCTCAATAGCTCTGCATTGAATTTGGTCTTGCCATCTGTCAACACCTTTTCAGATTAGAAAGCTGCTCATAAGGCAACTTGGATCTACCCACAGTTGAAGCACAGGCATATCTTCGATTATGTTATCACCCGTAGGTGGGACCTTCATGGGGCGATTCTTGCGGTTGGTACATGTTCAGATAAGATTATGTGTGGTTAACTGAATCCCTATATGTGTCTCATTCTCAAGGTTATTGATGTATCTAGACGACAGGACAAAAAGGCACATGAAGATTTTCATAGTGCGACCAGGAGTGTACAGTATGATATCAGATAGAATCAATTCAGGACTGGGTCTTCAAGGTCAGTGTTGAGGTTCTTGGTTTTAAGTTGAATTATGACGATTTATTCGATAAGAATGACTTGCAGGTTAATCAGCTCTTAGAAGAGAAAAACTAGCTGTGCAGGGATAGGTCAGCACGCCCGGAAAAGGCCGTAAATCTTTACAACATGCTTTTAAGAATGCAAAATCGTCACTCTAGCGTAGTACTAGTAAAATGAAGAACCAGTGGTGGCTGGGTAATTATGAAACAACACAGGCGTTCTATGATAGGAAAAGTGTCGAGACAACATGCCACTTGTTAGGCAGGTCATTGGGTTTCAATTCTTATCTATGGTATTACCCAAAGTCCCGATGATATTATTAAACAGTGAACTGAGCATTTCGGGGATCTCTTATACAATCCATCACTGGTTAATGAAGATGTAATCAACAGTCTGCAACAGAAGGCTATGAACCCTGGTCTGATGGACCAGCCCACCGTCTTGGAGATTCATAGTACAATTAAGGAGATAAATATCTGTAGTTGACTACTTTGAGAGCACTCTCCCCTGAGATAGACCAGATTAAGTGTAGTTGACTGCTTTGAGAGCACACTCCCCTGAGATAGACCAGATTAAGTGTAGTTGACTGCTTTGGGAGCACTCTCCCCTGAGATAGACCAGATTAAGTGTAGTTGACTGCTTTGAGAGCACTCTCACCTGAGATAGACCAGATTAAGTGTAGTTGACTGCTTTGAGAGCACTCTCCCCTGAGATAGACCAGATTAAGTGTAGTTGACTGCTTTGAGAGCACTCTCCCCTGAGATAGACCAGATTAAGTGTAGTTGACTGCTTTGAGAGCACTCTCCCCTGAGATAGACTTGATTAAGTGTAGTTGACTGCTTTGAGAGCACTCTCCCCTGAGATAGACCAGATTAAGTGTAGTTGACTGCTTTGAGAGCACTCTCCCCTGAGATAGACCAGATTAAGTGTAGTTGACTGCTTTGAGAGCACTCTCCCCTGAGATAAACCAGATTAAGTGTAGTTGACTGCTTTGAGAGCACTCTCCCCTGAGATAGACCAGATTAAGTGTAGTTGACTACTTTGAGAGCACTCTCCCCTGAGATGGACCAGATTAAGTGTAGTTGACTGCTTTGAGAGCACTCTCCCCTGAGATAGACCAGATTAAGTGTAGTTGACTACTTTGAGAGCACTCTTCCCTGAGATGGACCAGATTAAGTGTAGTTGACTGCTTTGAGAGCACTCTTCCCTGAGATAGACCAGATTAAGTGTAATTGACTGCTTTGAGAGCACTCTCCCCTGAGATGGACCAGATTAAGTGTAGTTGACTGCTTTGAGAGCACTCTTCCCTGAGATAGACCAGATTAAGTGTAATTGACTGCTTTGAGAGCACTCTCCCCTGAGATGGACCAGATTAAGTGTAGTTGACTGCTTTGAGAGCACTCTCCCCTGAGATGGACCAGATTAAGTGTGGTTGACTGCTTTGAGAGAACTCTCCCCTGAGATGGACCAGATTAAGTGTGGTTGACTGCTTTGAGAGAACTCTCCCCTGAGATAGACCAGATTAAGTGTAGTTGACTGCTTTGAGAGAACTCTCCCCTGAGATAGAGCCCTCGATTTCGACAGACTTCTAAGGATCGAAAAGGCTAACAAAGTTTTGGTAGGTTTGAAAAGCGCATGTAGTCAAATAGCTTAGTTTGTACGTATCATGCATCTAGTCTAAACTCCTATATACCTTGGACTATGTACTGCCAAAGTATCAGTGCCCTGGAGAGGTTCCACTACATAGGCAACAGGATGATCTCAAACGTTAATTGGCAATCGCTCACAACAGACACCATTGTTCTATAGCACACAAGTGTGTCGGGTATAGAAGTGCGCATTATACATAGTCGGATGTTCTAAGCAGAGAACCTGCTTAAACAACTGCAGCATGATAACCATCTGAAAACTAAGCCAACAAGACGTTATAAAGATGTAGTCAAAGACAATTTGAAAACCCTTAGACGTATAGGACTGGGAGAGGATAGCCTCGAGGCGACCGATTTGGAAGAAGCGTATCTATGACGACTGCGGGAGATTTGAGGTAAAGGGAATAGACTACTCCACTTTGAAACATGATTTGCGGGATGGTTAGTGTCGAACGTCCCAAATACATTTCAGCATAGTCTGTTAGTTTATGGCGGGTCTATTGAGCCACATGCTATCCAATGGCAGCAACCTACTATAGGAGTCACAAACAGAAGTAGGACATAGTCAGTGTTCTCGTGTGTCACATCTGCAGCAAGACTTGTAAAAATAAATCGGGGCTGCTGATTCAACAATCGAACAGTTCAATCTTGTCAGGATGACATTGTTCTATAAAAAAGTGACAATCATCATATATAAAAGAGAAAGTTTGTTTCGACGTGTACACGTATTTCCGGCTGTTATAGAAATCGATATCTAAACAGTTCGAAAATCAAATTAGTCTCAATCAGCGCTAAACTTTTCCATTAGTGTGACTGAGTAAATCAGATGAAAGTAATTGTCTTTGAAAAAGGCGCAATTACGTCATGATTTCTTCTGCTGTCACATTCTACACGGAAGTTTCACACGTCATAGAAAAATAGAAAGATAGTTTTCTTTCTATTTTTCAGTTGCTTCTTCTAACTGAACAGAAATGCCGAAAATCCCATTTTATGAGAAACGAATGAGATAAAAAGAAAAAGTATGTTACACACAAAGAAACACTAATTATGCTTTCTTTCCACCCGGACAACAGGGAATACACACACATACACACACACACACACACACACACACACATATATATATATATATATATATATATATATATATATATATATAAAAGGATAAAATAAATCCGACGGTAGGAATTAAAAAGAAAAAGCAAAAGACCTAAAACTCAACGTTTCGCCCAGCTGTTTCGTAGGCTTTTGTTGCGAGATCGATCGTTGTCGTTGATCGGCTTCACAACTAAGAAAAGGCGGACACAGGCAAGAAGGTAAACGACAATGACAAAGAAGAGAGGACAAACGCAGATGAACAGTTTATTTACCATAAGAGGTAATAACTGGTTGAGAAGGAAAAGTAAGAATAACAGGGGTTTTATTTATCTTTCTTCCCACAAGGTAAGATGTGAAACAAGGTCGGGAAAGCGGGAATTGAAAAACCAGCACCCAAAAATTTGAGCGCTCTGGCCATTAAAAATTGCTTGTGTCGTCCCGTCGGCATTCCCCGGTAGGGGATCCTCAGGCGATTAGCAATAAACTAACCCCTTCTCAAAGGGTGAGAAGGCAAAGCCTGGGAAGGGGCACCTCCTAGAACTGCACAGGACAGACGACCGGCGTAAATCAAGACCCGAAGGCCAAGACAATACCGGTCTATGGGGTGTAGTATCCATCGGAACAGATACCAACCCCTCAGGGGTGACGTCGCTGGAAGCAGGAAAAGGCTGGAATGGCGTCACTGGAAAAGGAGATGCTGGAATGATGAGCAGGCAGGACGACGAAGTGTGCTGCAGAGCGCCGGGGCAGCTGGAGAGTGCTGTGCCTGCCGGCATAGCCGTTGGAGTGTCGTGTTGCAGAGTGCCGGGGTACCTGGGAAGTGATGTGTCAAGTTGCAGAGTGCCGGGGTAGCTGTTGGAGCTTGCCGCGGGTAGCTGGAGTCTGCTCAGGACTGCTGGAGATTGCTGCAGAAAGCTGGGATCTGCTCAGGCTTGCTAGTGGAGCAGGAGCCGAGTGAGATGGAGCAGGAGCCGCTGGTGCAGATGCAGGTGCAGGTGCTGGGGTCGAAACAGGAACAGGAGACTGGAGTTCAGGGGATGGAGCACGTAGGAAAGTGTTAATCGCATTAGTAGTCTCTATTTAGCCCTGAAAACGGATGTTTGAGTGTTGCCGCTGCTGCTGTTTGATTGTTGTTGCTGCTGCTGCTGCCTGCTTCCTTGGTCGACGACTGGTCCACCCAGTCGGATGTGGGGGTCTCATTTTATTTATCTTCCTCCCACAACGGTAAGATGCGACTTTATTTAGGTAAAAGAAACGGTTACAGCAAATATTTAAAAAAAAAAACAATGCATGAAAATGTTCCTACTCACCTTAGGCACAAGGCCTGAATCGTTATGGGAGGGGGGTTCGTTGGTCATACCATTGGTCTATGTGCACTTTGCCTTTAGCTAGACTCTCACCAAAATACCTCATTCTCTCTGTGGGTTGGATCTACTTAGGTGTTCCCCAATTTGTATAAAAAACATTTTATTGGAAAAAATTCATCGTGGGGGAGTGGGACAATATTTACAAAAGTTTTATACAGGATTAGTAGTGGCCACCCCAACCCTCTGCTAAGTGATAGACTGTCCACTGTTTTCCGGGTGATCCGAAAACAAGCAGATCGGTCTCTAATTGGGGTAGGGATTTAGGAGGGCGGTCAAAAAATAAATTGAGTCTGGATGGGATGTGGGAATGGATGGTGGTGTCCTCCGAGATATAGGGTGACATAGGGCAAAAACAAAGTGTAGGGAGTAGGCATCTTTGGAGGCTCTCTAGTACCAAAAAACAAAAAACAGGGTCAGAACGCATTCACTCTACTAGCTAAGGGTCTTTGTTAAAGTAAGCTTGAGGGGTGGGTTCCGTAGAACCCAGGACCACGTGTGCCATGCCTAAGCAGGGAACATGTGTTCATACCTGGAGCCTCGACGGATGCACAAGCTAGTGTCGTGCACCCACCTCCTATCGAACTCCGTGCGATGTAATCTCCTCCAATCGCATCTGATCTTCACTCTGAGCTGGTGCTTAAAGTAGACGATCAGATCACGATCGGAAACAGATTCAACCCCATGGACCTCGTCAAGACGTGAAACCCACGTCACTATTCTCGCTACGGCTAGGATGGTTAGAAAAAACATTCTTTTCTCCCTAGACCAGGGCGGGGCCACGTTGTGGACAACCAATGCTTCATTCAGTGGCATCGGATGCTCGACATCGAGGCGAGCCGTTACCTCTCCGACATACTCCCAGAGTCGCCGAAGTTTGCTGCAAGTGAAAAGGGCGTGCTCGGCCGTTTCTCTTTCGCTGTCGTCGCAGCGCTGGCAGTAAGGATCCGTCCTCACTCCATCTCTGGTAAGCTTGTCGTAAAGGGGCAGCGCGTCCCGGACCAGTCGCCAGGTCAGAGAGTACTTAGAGTTGTTGAGATAACTCTGGCCTGGCGCCCAACTCCACTGAGAGCGGATCTCCTCCTCCGACCATCCCAGCCGCTCCCCAAGCGGATCCGAAGCGGACCTCTCCACTAACTCCCGATATAGTCTTTTCCTCGGCTGTGTAAGAGCCCTGGGCCCCGGCAGCGCCTTAAGCACGGCTCGGCATTCGGTGAGGAATGTCGGTTCTCCCCTCGGTCTACGACGGGCTTCGACCTCGGGGGCGGGTATGAGGCCGGGGAAGGCTTTCCAGACCGAAGGGACCAAAGGAAAATCATCTGTCAAAGAGCGACTCAGAAAAACCAATCCGGCATTCCCAGGCCCCCCTCGCTCGGACTTTGAGTACAGACCTGGCTGCAGACATATGGTTTCCCTCTCTTCCATCTTCCAAACAAGCGAGAAGAGCAGGCGGGTGAAAACCAAAAGGCGATCCGCAGGCAGATGCGACACAAGGTCGGGAAAGTTGAGTGAAAAACTGACGAATACATGGAGAGTGTGCCATGACAGTCGCTGGTTTTGCTGAATGGTTAGATTACAACAAATAATTCCTGTGGGAATTATTTGTCGCCCAATCCAGTCCAGAAGTTGTTGGACTGTATAAGAAATATAGTCTACTATCTCAATAAACTATATTTTTATTTCTTCCATCCAAGAAACTGTTTGTTGTGATATTGCTTTCTAGAATGTTCGATGAAGCCCAGTATTTTTCCATTCTTCTAGACGAAAAGTTAAAAGCATCAGCGATGGCAAAATACAAGCAGCCACCAGTAATTTTCCGTCTTACGTAGCATGCAAGGGGTTCAAAAACTGCTGCTGCTACCATCTTTTTTTAAGATGGCGTCTGATTTAAAAGTAAATAAACATAGCGGTCCAGACCGCGACACTTTATCAAGAGTGTGGGGGTCGTCATACCTTTTTTTGGTGATAACTTCCTCCACAAATAAAAATAATAATAAGAAAACTTACATGCAAAATCAACGGAAGTTTATTTACTGAAATAAACTATTAACAAATAGAATATTTTTCTTTTCGTAATGAGTTCATGAGTCCTTTCTTTAGTTTCAGGGTAAGTAAAAATAAGAATGTCTTCTTTTGTTGAAATGTTCATTTGTTATAATATATTAAAAGAGGCAATAGGTAATGTTCGCCTGTGAAATTGTATGAAGCGCGCGAAAGGGTGAAATGGTAAAGTGATAGTAAGATGCGTGTAACCTCCGGATGAAAAGTCAGTTGAAAGAGAAAGTTTGATGTTTGTGTGTGCTTATATACTATTTGGATAGGCTCCAGCGAGCTTAAGGAGAAAAGTTTAGAAAAATATGTCTTTGAAGAAATCTCATTGGACAGAAATATCACGTGGTGTGCTCCCAATTACGTCCGCTCGTTTTGAGTTGATTTAATATATAAGGCCACATCGGAATTTGCGTGGGCGTTATTTTATATTTGTCATGCGCCAATACAATTATATTCACTATGCGCGCCTAAATTGTATTTATTCCAAACAACAATTTTTATTCGAATCTTAACCGTGTCAACTGGCACAATACTCCTCCCAGATTGAAAAAAAGGAAAAAATTATTTTTTTTTTTTTCATATGTAATATATTCCTTGAAATGTTTCGGCCAGTGGACTTTTCTACCTGTTTTTGTCGTAGGTTTGACGTTCCCGTCACTTTCTGCTGGACTCCCATGTTCTAAGGGAATTTGTTCTGGTGGGGAAATTGTCTGAGGGTGTTCCTCAATGTATGCTGGTTTAATTCGGTCGATCGCGATGTTGTCTTTCCTGTTTTTCCTTTGGACAGTGAAATATGTTTCACTTCTGTCCAAAACTTGGTATGGTCCTGTGTAATTTGGACAAAATGGCTTTTTGACTGTATCGTTCCTAATAAATACATATTTGCATGTGTGAAGGTCATTTGGCATATGTGTTTGTTTGTCAGCCCTCCTGGTAGGTGTAAATTTGAGAGAAGACATTTTGTTCTTTAATTCCGTCACAAATGTATTTGTGGGTGAAATGTCTGCGTATGCATCAAAATATTGTCCAGGTAGTGTGACTGCTGATCCAAAAACTACCTCCGCTGGCGTGCTTTGTAAATCATCTTTTATCGTGTTTCGGATCATTAATAGGATTAATGGTAAATTATCTGACCAGTCTGCGTTGTTATAACTCGTAGCCAAAGAAGTTTTTAGCTGTCTGTGGAAGCGTTCGACGAGGCCGTTCGAGCAAGGGGGATAAGCCGTTGTCTTTATGTGGGATGTTCCCAACAATTGGTTGAATTCTGCGAAGAGTTTCGATTGAAATTGCGAGCCTCTGTCCGTTGTGAGTACTGACGGTACTCCAAAAATCGCTATCCAGTCTTTTAATATTGTTACAGCTACTGTGTCCTTCACGGGTATGGCTGTTGGCCATCTGCTGAACCTGTCGACTATGGTGAGAATGTGGGTGTGTCCTTTCGAAGGGGGTAATGGCCCCACCAAGTCAACATGGATATTGGTAAACCTGGCATCTGGCGTACTGAAAGTACCCAGTGGTGACTTTGTATGCCTGTGTATTTTATTCTTTTGACAGGATACACACGTCTTGGTCCAATTTCGAATATCTGTATTCATTTTCGGCCAAACGAAACGGTCTGCTATTATTCTTACCGTGGCTCGTTTGCCTGGATGAGATAAATTGTGAAAATGTTGAAAAACATGTCGTCTGATGCTTGGCGGTATGTATGGACGTGGTTGTTTTTTTGTTGTATCACAATAAAATGTTGTTGTACTAAAAGGTACAGGCATTTCCTTCAGTTGCAAAGACGTTTTCTGTTGTACGTCAGTGAGTGTCTCGTCCGTCTTTTGTTCTTGTGCAATTAATTCCATACTCAGCGAACTGGAATTTATCGAAGTTATTACAGCTCGTGATAATGCGTCCGCCACAATGTTTTCTTGTCCCTTGACGTATCTGATGTCTGTAGAATATTGAGCAATATAATCAAGATGTCTGATTTCTCTTGGGCCATATTTATCTATGTGTGTATGCAGTGCATACGTTAACGGTTTATGGTCAGTGTAAATACAAAAGTTTCTTCCTTCCAACAGATGTCTAAAATGTTTAATTGCCAAATAAATTGCTAATAGTTCCCTTGAAAAGGTACTGTACTTTGTCTGTGTCTTGCTCAGTTTGGCTGAAAAAAACGAAATAGGGGTCATTGTATTCCCTGTCAGTTGGTGTATAACTGCTCCTACAGCTATGTCTGATGCGTCTGTTGTAAGTGTAAGTTTTGATTCCTCACTGTCCTTAATATTATTCAATTTTGTGAAATTGACTAAGACAGTTTTAGCTTGATGGAAAGCTTTTAAAGCTGATCCTTCCAGTTTTAATTGTTGGTTTTTCGTTTTGTTCTTCAATAATGACGTTAACGGTGCAAGGATTGTGGAACAGTTGGGTAAAAATCGTCTGTAATAATTAATTACACCTATGAAGCGACGAATTTGTCTAACAGACGTAGGTTGTGGAAAATTCGTAATGGCACTTACTTTTTCGGGTAATGGTGATATTCCATCCTTATCAATTGAATGTTCGAGGAAATTTACTTCTTGCTGACCGAAAATACATTTGTCCAAGTTTATTTTTAAACCGTAATGGGACAGTCTTTGGAAAACTTGTTCCAAGTGTTGTTTATGTTCGTCGAGGTTTCTACTAGAAATTAGGACATCGTCCACGTATGCGAATACGAATGGAAAGTCCCTAAAAACCTCGTCTATCAACCTTTGGAAGGTTTGACAGGTGTTCCTAAGTCCGAATGGCATTCTGACAAATTCGTAAAGTCCAAATGGCGTGGTCAGTGCTGTTTTATGGATATCTTCTTCCGCCACCGGTATTTGATGATATGCTTTCACTAAATCCAGTTTGGAAAATTTCGTGGCGTTTTGCAGTCCGATTGCGAAATCGTGAATGTGTGGGATAGGGTATCTATCCGGTACAGTTTGTGCATTTAATCTCCTGAAATCGCCGCAAGGACGCCATGTTGTCGCGTCTGATTTCTGTACCATATGTAGAGGAGATGACCAGGCACTTTTGGAAGGTCGAATAATTCCTTGTTGTAACATGCGTTGGAATTCGTCCTTTGCGATCTTGTACTTATCCGGCTTCAAACGTCTGGGTGTAGCGTAGACGGGTTGTCCACTCGTTTTAATATAATGCCTTGCATTATGTTTTATATCATCCGCGACTGTGAATGGCTGAGTAAGTTGTGGGTATTTTTGAAACAGCCGACGAATGTACGTCTCTTCAGGAAAGGCAGAACTAATCCCAGTAGACTGGTATCTTGTGGTGATACCTTTTATTACGATTTTTGTTTGGTTATCAGTCAGTGTGCGATTAGTCATGTCTACTGATAGATTATATCGTGCTAGGAAATCTGCTCCTAATATTGGTGTCGTCACGTTGGCTATGGTAAATATCCACGAAAATGTGCGACGCAAGCCGAGATTGACGCTTAAGTACTTTTCACCGTATGTCGGTATTTGTGTGCCATTAGCTGCCTGGAGGTGGTAAGGCTGTGGAGTAGCTTTCTGTTTACTTAGCGCTGGTATCACGCTTATTTCGGCTCCGGTATCTATTAAGAAGTTATATCCGTGATTACTGTCACGAATGAAAAATAGACGACCTTTAGTGGAAAATCCAGCAACAGTTGTCGTCTCTACTGGCTGGAATGATCGTTTCCCTGATTCTTGTTTTCAAAAGTGCAAGGATAAGTGCAACGCCTCGCTTCTGTGCCGAATTTTTTGTGGTAAAAACAGATTTCGTTCGCTCGTTCTCGTGTGTTGCTTCGACCTCTGCTAAAACTTCGTTTTCGGTAGTTCGGTCGATTATTAAATGAGTAACGACGGTTTATTTGCATTAATTCCTGCAATTTACGAGTGAGGTTTTCGACCGTAGTTTTTAGTTCGGCCACTTCGTCGTCTCTCGTCTGTTTTGGCTGTGCTTGTGCTGAGTTTACTTTGCGGCCCCTCAGATTTTCATGAATTCGGTCGGCCATGTCGGCGAGTTTTACCGTGCTTGTCTCTTCCGTTGTGGGTGCCAGAATTTGTACTGTTGTGTCTGGAAGTTTATCCAGCCACAAACTTCTCATTATATTTTCGGACATTTTGTTGTCTCCTAGCAATGATCGCATGTATCGTAAAAGTTGCGACGGTGTGCGATCTCCCAATTCTACTTGGGTGAAGAGATTGCGTAACATTGTCTCGTTTGATAAGCCAGTCCGTCTCAAAATAGCCTCCTTAAGTTCATCGTATGGATTATTTTCTGGTACGTTCTCCAATAAATCAGTCACTTCCTCGACAACGTCTGCCGGGAGTTTTTCAACCAAATAACAATACTTGGTTCGCTGAGACGTAATCCGTTTTGCGTCGAAAAGGGCCTGGATCTGGATAAACCACGTCTTTATATTGGTGGGATTAAAAGCTGGAATATTTAGCGTTAATGTAGCTAGGGGTGTTTCAACGCGGGGAGCTTCCATTTTTCTGTTTTTCGTTTGAAAGTGATTTTAAAGCCTTTAAACTGTCGGTTGATTTTTTTAATTTCGACTTAATAGCGACTACCGGCGTAACTCGCTAATTTGTTGCTACATTGTACTGAGATCCACGCTTCGTCTGACGGCTTGTATCATCCCTTGAGATTCGCATTGTCTTTTTCTTCCTTTGAGTGTTACCGCACGCATGATATCGCCAGTATGTTAGGAAACCGCGTGTAGCTTATAAGGATATTTCGTTGTGCATGCAATTCTAAGTCGTGGTCACCAACTTGTGGGGGTCGTCATACCTTTTTTTGGTGATAACTTCCTCCACAAATAAAAATAATAAGAAGAAAACTTACATGCAAAATCAACGGAAGTTTATTTACTGAAATAAACTATTAACAAATAGAATATTTTTCTTTTCGTAATGAGTTCATGAGTCCTTTCTTTAGTTTCAGGGTAAGTAAAAAGAAGAATGTCTTTTCTTTTGTTGAAATGTTCATTTGTTATAATATATTAAAAGAGGCAATAGGTAATGTTCGCCTGTGAAATTGTATGAAGCGCGCGAAAGGGTGAAATGGTAAAGTGATAGTAAGATGCGTGTAACCTCCGGATGAAAAGTCAGTTGAAAGAGAAAGTTTGATGTTTGTGTGTGCTTATATACTATTTGGATAGGCTCCAGCGAGCTTAAGGAGAAAAGTTTAGAAAAATATGTCTTTGGAGAAATCTCATTGGACAGAAATATTACGTGGTGTGCTCCCAATTACGTCCGCTCGTTTTGAGTTGATTTAATATATAAGGCCACATCGGAATTTGCGTGGGCGTTATTTTATATTTGTCACGCGCCAATACAATTATATTCACTCTGCGCGCCTAAATTATATTTATTCCAAACAACAATTTTTATTCGAATCTTAACCGTGTCAACTGGCACAAGAGCGAAAAAGGTAGAAGTGACAAGAAACTAGAAGATCTGTAATTTTAGGGTATAATAAATTTAAATCCTGATATTACAAATCTTCTTGTTCTTTGCCATTTTTAGCTTTCACTGTAAAGGTTCCTAGATGCCGGAAAACTATTCTAATAGCTTCTTTTCTCAGATCACTTGCCTTTGGAATTCCCTCCCTGCTGCCTGCTTCTCTAATCGTACCCCAACATGCAGAAATTTAAATGTAATATGAACAAGCATCTACCCACTTAAGCTGACCCGTTCCAGAGTAGCTCCTTACACCTAAGTGGCAATATGCCTTTTCGTGTGAATATTTTTTTAATTCACATACCCAGAATCTGAAACAAACGATATGAACGAAAAACTCATATCTAAATGTAGACGCAAAATAAAATCTCTACTGAGCCACCTACAAACCAATAATTCCAAATCATCATCATCATCATCATCATCATCATCATCATCATCATCATCATCACCATCACCATCACCATCATCATCATCATCATCATCATCATCATCATCGTCCGTCTTTAAGAAATTGACAAAGACTGATATAAAATTAAATTAAATAAAAAGTAAATATAAAAAAGTGAAAATAAAATAGATAAACAAATGGAAAATAAAATAATAGATTCACAAAACTAAGCAAATTAATTAATAAATCCTGGCAAACTTAATACTGTTGCAGAAATACAGACGTAAACAAAGAGCTGGGTTCACTAGATTTCCTTTACAATAATGCCCCACCCAATACTATATAGAGAGATATCTATCATTTGGTCTGATGAATGCAAGGCGACAAACTGCCTGTCACTCAAAGTGCACTGTTGATTCTATGCCTAAGCTCTTCAAACTTAAATCTAAACACGCCCTATCACCGATATTGAAAACTCTCCTAATATAAATATAGCAACAATATATATATATATATATATATATATATATATATATATATATATATATATATATATATATATATATATATATATATATATATATATATATATATAGGGTAAGGTACACGATAGGTCATGAAAAATGAAGTGTCGTGATGGACAAAATGTGTGAAAAGATGACAGACGGAAAACAAGTCAGAATGCAGGAGAAAAACAAAAACAAGAGATTTTTTTGACCGGTTTCGTTCGTAGGGAACGTCTTCAGAAAATGAAGAATACAGAAAATAATTTTATTTTATATTGAAGGCACACACATGGGATGAGGGTAAAAATGATCTGCTTGGATCATGTGAGGAGACATTAAGTGATGTTGGGACATGATAAGTAGGTGATACATTCTTCAAAGGCGGTGGGGGGAGGAAGGCGGCAGAGAACCTAGCTACGGTGAACATCTTTTCACACACACACACACACACATATATATATATATATATATATATATATATATATATATATATATATATATATATATATATATATATATATAATCAAATATAAACTAAAAGTAAACTTTTAGTAGATAGAACCTATAGTGAAATGGTTTAAGCTCAATATACGAGATAGAGCAATTATAAAGGTAGAAGAAATAAGAGTGATAAACATGTACGAAAGTCCAGATTTATTTCAAACTTAGATTGTTCAATGTAAGGTATATTCTTTAATAAACTAATGTTTATTGTTCTTTCCTTAAGCCAAGGCTTTTCAAATTTGTTTGCTCTTTCTTCAAAATATCCTTTTCATTGGACACTTTAGTAACGGACAATTACCATCTGGACAAATCCCATATCTTCTTCACACGAACTCTTTTTCACTCCATTTTTAATAATATTTTTTCAAATGTTTGAACTTTGGCTTTTCCACAGTCAACTTATCTATCTGTATATCTGCTCTGATGATAAGATTTCGATCTTTGAAAAGCCTTGGCTTAAGGAAAGAACAATAAACATTAGTTTATTAAAGAATATACCTTGCATTGAACAATCTAAGTTTGAAATAAATCTGGACTTTCGTACATGTTTATCACTCATTTCTTCTACCTTTATATATATATATATATATATATATATATATATGGTATGTATGTAGTCATCCACATACATGTTGCCCTATCACAGCTCTTCATACAACACTGACTGAATGTAAGTGATATCTCAATGTAAACATTATCAAGTGCCGGGAGCTCGAATTAGTTTTACCCAATGAGCTATGCCTTAATACTAATGGCAGTTGGCGATATCCTTACAAATAAGCTTTGGATAGTCATCCACATTCAGACTGTTTCGCTGTATAACAGAGTTGTATGAAACTATGTTTACGGTAAGTTACACATAAATGTTTGGGTTTCACTCAGTAAGAGTTGATCAGGCTCATGCAAAGATGAACATTCTTGTTTCTCTTTTATAATAAACTTTCCTAAGAAACTTTTCTAAGAAAATTTTCTAAGAAACTTTTGTAAGAAACTGTTATAATAAACTTTTATAAGAAACTTTTATAATAAACTTTTCTAAGAAACTTTTATAAGAAACTTTTGTAAGAAACTTTTATAAGAAACTTTTATAAGAAACTTTTGTAAGAAACTTTTATAAGAAACTTTTGTAAGAAACATTTATAAGAAACTTTTATAAGAAACTCATGTTTACATTTAAGTAAAGGTAAATTCGTATGAACCAACATGGAACAACTTTATTGACCAGCTTGATATTGTTGGTGGCATTCTTTCAGGAGGGACCATGTGAAGGTTGCCAACATCCCTAAGTAAAAGTGGTACTATGGAAACGACTGGATTCGAACTTGGCACACCAAGGTCGTCAGCCCGTGTCGAAACGAAACAAAACGAACCGGTAATACCTGGTGTGGTATTAGCCTTGAGCAGGCTATGCCGGTTTTCTTCCGAAAGAGGAAGTTTACAGCGAATATCAAATTCACAAGCCGTCTCCAGCTGAATGTATATCCCGGTCATGGGAAGATGACATACAGCGCCTAGCATTCCAAAATGGTTACCCATCTGGAATTGGCCAGGCTTGACGTTGCTTAACTTCAGTGATCTTACAAGAACCGGTGTGTCAACGCAATTATGTCTGTGTTGTTATCCACTTACCCACGGTCACCTCTCCACATTTAATAATACCAATATATATTGAAGTTCTTAGCGTATTGTCAAATCATAGACTTTTTTATTTTTTTTATCAAAATCGCTCCAAGCAATGCATGAATCCACTTGATATAAGGAGCTAACAAGAACGAAATATGATTATCTATTGGCCTTAAAAAGACTAAGGCTATATATATATGAGGAAAACAGTCAGCAGGAGGAGAGACTTAAAATGACAGAACAAAGTAATAAAAAGTCATTACGAAAAAATACAAAAAATAGACACTACATAGAAATAATAGAGACAGAAAGTAAATTTATAAGATAAACTTAACCTTAGCGATAGAATTAGCAACTTAAAACTAAAGAAACATATATGCTACTAAAGTACAATAAAATTGATTTTGATAACCAGTTAACCACTAAGTACTAATGACAGGATCACAGGAAACTTAAACCAAGGCCTTGTGTTGATACATACAGTAAGCAGACAATAAAATATGATGTCAAACAAAAATAAAAGCCCTGGAGATCAGAAGAAGGATTTCAGTGTCATGATCGGCTGGTGCCCCTTTCATGGCTAACATGGGGGTCTACGTTGGTATCCTGTGAATAATGGTTGTTCTAATTTCAGATACCAGTATATAACAAACCAGATACAGGTAAGAAGAAGTGAACAAACAGTAAACCAAGGGGAACACAGGGGAATAAATTGACTACAAAGGAAAATAGACCAGTAATGTAATGTTATCATAAAAAGCAACCCTACTGTAACTGTAACGGTGTTCACCCCCCGGGGTTGGGAGTTGAGCCAGTTCCAAATGAGTTCACTGCATTTCGTGTCAATGCAGTCGACCCTCGCCGATCGGCAGCTGAGTTCTTGGCCTACTTCAATCATTCCCTGTTTCAGCATCGAACACGAAAAAATGCACGGGCCAGCCATCAGCTGCATGTCTGTCCTCACTGTTCCTATCCAAGTCTTCATCTGGTCGCCTCTGTGTATCTTCAAGCCGGTGAGTGCGATTGGGGCTACAAACTTGCATATAATTCTTCCTCAGGCGTCGAAGAATGTGACTAAACCAACGAAGTCTCCTTTTAAGAAGAGTCTCCATGATGCTGGTGATGTTGCATCTTGTATGGATGGTGCAATTTGGAATATGGTCGGAGAGACGGATGCATACATAATAATAGAAATGATAGAGTGCAGGTGTTCGAGGAACCCTTCCAAAACGAGTATACTTTCCACGTAGCCCTGTCCTGGAAAGGCGAATGGGTTTCCTTCTTGCCATGTCCCAATTTTGGACTCCAAGATCGGTAGGAGGCGGGGGTGGGGGGGGGGGTGGCATGGTTGATGAATAAATAAAAAATTATTCATGGTCTCAAAACAATCGCCCAAGAGACCCCATATGAACTCAGATTCAGAGACTGAATACGAAATTAAAAGATTTTCCTAGTGTATTGTACTTGAAACAATTAATAATAAACTGTTAACTGAAATGTCACCATTCTTTATTCAGAAAGTGTTCTCTAGCAGAATCACACTAAAAAAGAGTGAGGTGATGGCGGTTAAGTAGATAACAATATGGAATGATGACTTAAATGTGCCAAGTTCGAATCCAGTTGGTTCCATAATGTCACTTTCACTTATGAATTTTGACAATCATTACGTGGTCCCAACAATGCCAACAGAATCAAGCTAGGCAACAAAGTTAAACCATCTTCATTCACACGAATTTATTTTTTAGCAAACAATGCACAAAACCTCTGAAATGGAACACTACTTGTGGAGGTCAATAAACAAACTATGCAGGTTAATTATATAAATTTAAGACTTCATGACACTAGTGCCATGTACTGGTTCAGCATGCATCCTGTGCAGGTTGAGCCGGCTTCCTCTTTTGGAGGAAGTTTCTAGGCAATATCAAATTCACAAGTTGTCCCCAGTCGCATGCGTATCCCGATCAGACGATATAATTTTAATTAATTATAATTACTATAATTTTAATTAATTATAATTACTATAATTTTAATTAATTATAATTACTATAATTTTAATTAATTATAATTAATATAATTTTAGTAACGTTAGATTTGTAGGTTTTGTGTTTTGGTAGGGAGGTGTTGCCATCCTTCCACATACAGCACCAAGTATTCTCAAGTGGTCATCCATCTGGTAGTGACCAAGCCCAACATCGCATAACTTTGGTGATCTAGCAAGAACCATGTGTCAACATGATTATGCCGTATATATGAAACCAGTACAAAAACCTACCTCCCACCAGAAACCAGTACAAAAACCTACCTCCCACCAGAAACCAGTACAAAAACCTACCTCCCACCAGAAACCAGTACAAAAACCTACCTCCCACCAGAAACCAGTACAAAAACCTACCTCCCACCAGAAACCAGTACAAAAACCTACCTCCCACCAATCATTAAATTCTTCAAACGGAGTAATAAGGCACAGAGAAGTTTTCCTATGCACCATGGAAGAAATAAAGTCTGAATTGAAAAGTCACTGTCATTGATGTAAAAAGGATCACAAGTAAATACGGAGAACAAATAAATATCAACACTTGCATCTTAAATTTACACACTTTCCAAATACTAAAAATTATAAAGATTTGATACGAAATAACAATGGTAGATAAATGTATACTGAAACCTCTTCAATGTTTCAGGAGTCAGAAATTTGGGTACCATAAGAGTTATTGTAAAATAAACATGTGGTAAATATGGTACAAAAGATCGAGACCATATAATAGAAAACTGCTCAAACAAGAGCATCCAAATTGTTTTTAAAAAACCTTCTGCCAATTCCAAAAATTGCACCACTTATGTTGGGATTTTTCCCGTTAAAATGAAGGACGAAGACTGTAGTCCGCTGGAAGATAAGTTGGTAGCATAAAAACGTGACTAGACAAGAACAGAGATAACAAACAACTTGGGTAGATAAAGAAAGGGTATTTATATAGATGAAAAAAGAGAAGAAAGAAATAGTATGTTGCTTGCAAAAGAAATGCTTTTGCAGACTCACTGTAAATGCCAGTTGTCTTGTAACAGGATGCTGTGAAGAGTAGTTGAGAACATCAAGAGGGCTTTGTGCGTATTATATACGCTAAAAAAGCATGAGCCCGCTCTCACCTCACACGACAGAGAAGAACGATGTTGATCGGCTGCGAGGCTGGAGAAAAGAGAGCATTATTTTCAAAAAAAGGCGCTCTCCTATGTTTTCTGCGGAGATTGAAGCAGTGGTCTGTGATTGGCTGATTTTCATCCAATGACAGGGCACTTAGAATTCACTGCGCTTAATAGTAATTCCAATACTTAAAACAAGAAAAGGAAATAACTTAAGTTAAATACAATAAAAGCATATCCTTTTCAGAAGCATCGAAGGAGGTGATGACTTACATGAATGATAATAATTATGTCAACATAGCGTAAGGAAGAGACGTTGTCTCTGTCTTATGTTTAAGTCACGAAATAAAATAACAAAACCTTTGCTTACAACAACAACGAAAAGGGTTTATTCAATAAAGTTACCTATACCTTTTGGTATAGGTGGAAGAACGCTGGACAGTGTCCGAGTGAGGCAGAGGAAAAATAGGAAGTTCTTAGGGCTGCCGAAAGTCTGAGCAGTTATCTTCAGCCAAAGAAAAGGGACAGAAGAACGAAGCAAATACACAGAACTTATCAGAGAACTGAAGGGGGGGGGGTATTTACCTCCCCGGGAGGTTAGGCATAAGGCCAGTTTTATCTTACTCCCACAAGGTAAGATGTGACCCAAGGTCGGGTCGGGAAAGTGGGACTTGAAAAGCCAGCGCCCGAGAAGGTGAGCACTCTGGCCATTAAAAATTGCCTGGCCAGCCCCGTCGGCATTCCCCGGTAGAGACGCCTCAGGCAGTAAGCAATAAACTTACTCCTCCCCAAAGAAGGGAGGCACAGCCTGGGAGGGTGGACCTCCTAGAACTGCACAGACCAGCATAAATCAAGCTCCGAATGCCAAGACAATACCGGTCTATGGGGTGCAGTATCCATGAAAGGAATATGGAACATGAAGAAAGTTAATATAATACCAATAATTGGGGGAACACTAGGAACAGTCCCCCATAAAATTGGAAAAAAGACTAGAATAAATTGGAATCAAAGGGAAGACTGAAACCATACAAGGGACGGCAATGATAAAACAGGTGAAATCATAAGAAAAATCCATGCATGCGGAAACCAACCCACATAAACTATGAACACTAACCATAGAGTATTGTTGCCACATCTGGGCTGGTGCATCATCTACTACTCTCTCCCTCCTTGACAAGAGTCACCAACCTAATAGGTCCGTCACTGTCAACCAAGCTCCAGTCTCTGTCCCATCGCCGAAATGTAGCATCCTTGTGCTTGTTTTACAAATACTTCAATGGATTATGCTCCGATGAATTGGCTATTCTGGTGCCCCCTCGACGTAAATTCACTAGACCAACTCGACAATCAACTAAATCCCATCCATTCACTGTGGAGATCCCCAGATGCCGGAGAGCTTTCTACTCAAATAGCTTCTTTCTGTGTGCTGCTGGCCTCTGGAACTCCCTCCCTGCCCCCTGTTTCCCGACAGTACTGACATGCAGAAATTTAAAATTAAGGTAAACAGACATCTCGCTGCGCAGATCCCAGTTTTGGTTGACCTCCCCAACCTCCTCCACTTTTCTTTCTTCTCAGTAGCCCCTTACGTCTACAGTGGCGGCCTGCCTTATTTGGGGTGAATTACGTTAAAAAAAATTTTTTTAAAGCCACATAGAAATTGCAACAGAAATAAAACAAAAACATGAAAGGAACACCACGTGTACCCAAGGTAAACTGAAACTGGATTAAATCGTATAAACTGCCCCCATCCCCCACCCCCAAAATAGCATCAGCTTTGGCTGATATCACACAAAATAGTAGTGGAATGGTCAAGGAGAATGGAAAGACCGAGGAGGGAAAGCACTAACCAGACCTCTACTGAAAGAGTGCGGAGAGTACTAGGACCTCGGGGAAGTTTACTGCTACTCAAATCCTAGAGAAGACTGATGGTCGTTGCCAGCAAGAGATCAATGGTAAACGGCTGTTGCGATATATATCAAATATTTAGTTTTTTAATGTAGGGTGCGTTTTTTCGTTTATTTACAAAACTTTTTTAATAAACAAACAAAACATCACAGATATTGCTAGCATTCAAAATTCTCGTTTTAAAATGACTTCATCTCTACGATTATTTGATTTATATTTAAATTATTATAATTCTAATAAATATAAACATTTTTTTCTTTTAAAGTGGAATAATTATTTCACATTTTAATATTTATATTATTTTTTGGTAGATATTTAAACTCTTAGCGTCTCAAATTCACTTTTCGTTATTCGATTTAAGATGTAGAAACAAAATAAGAAAAATGTATTCAAGACGAGTAATATTCTATTAAATCATTCCAGACTGAGGCAATTTTAATTTTTGTCCCAATCCAGGTTTCCGAAACCGAATTGATCCCAAGTTAATAAACAGTAGACACACTATTATTCTAATTCAGTAGGTTTGTGTTGCTGAACCATTTTTTCTCTTTCCTTAGTTATTACATCTATTTCTCATGAACTTGGATTAATGTTGCATCGTCAACATTTATGCAGACGACACGACTATCTATGGCAACACTTTGAAGAGCAGTGATGACCAAGATCTTTTTTGATTCTCTCTCTTCCAACCATGAGCATGTGACACAATGGGAAAAAAAGGTGGCTGGTTACTTTTAATGCATCCAAAACCAAGCTTCTCTCTTTTCACCACCAACGCTCTGATCCCCACTTGGCCCCAATTCAAATGAGTGGCTCTTGTCTTGAGGAAGCCCACTGCATTAACAAGCTTCTGGGACGAACCTTCACTCCAGACTTTAAATGGAAGACTTACATTAAATCTGTTGCCAAGGAAAAATGGTTGGATCATTCTACTGCTCAAGAAGGTATCTCACACCTGACGCAATTCTCTCTACCTGTGTAAGAGTCAAATACGTCATAAGATGAAGTACTGCTGCCACATCTGGGGAGGTGCTGCTCAGAGCACCCTTTCCTGCCTTGACACAGTGCAAAACCAACTTCAAAATCTAGTGGGTGATATCCTTTTCCTCCTCCCTACTACCTCTTTCTCATAGAAAAGACGTTGCTAGTCTTTCTCTACTCTATCGTCATTTTCATGGCACATGCTCGACTGAGCTTCAATCTATGCCACCCTCTCCCCCCATTAAAAAATCACAACAACAACTCGTCTAGCACAACTACTGTCAATAATTTCATTTTCTCTCTCTCTTCCTAAAACTAAACGAAACTTCCATGAGCAATTTTTTTGTTCTAGAACTACTCGTCTGTGGAATACAATACCGTGGGGCTGCTTCCCAACTGACTACAACATGGCCGTCTTCAAGTCCAATGTAAACAAATTCTTGTTGAGCCGTTCTCTTAAATAATCAAATTCTGCCCTATTTCCACCATCCTTACCAATCATCACAGTGTTGTCACATCGTCAGCCTAACACTCATTAACCCTTATCCTCGAGTGACCTTTGGGCCTTGATAAATGGTGACACCTTAGTAAAAAAAAAAAAGGTTTATTATACAGAATAGTTTAACTTTTATTTCATTTATTCCTCCACCTTGGCAACTCCGTGTAGTTCTGCTCGTATTATATATATTTTACTACTTTTTTTCCCCCTATGTTTTGCTGTTATTCAATAAATTTCAAATCTTTATCAGTAAATCTCTCGTTTTGATGACTTTGTTCCATGTTTGTTTCTTCTTTTGTCTTTTTCATACATCCTGTCTCCACAGCATTTCATTTTATGATATATTGTGCATTTTATCCTTATATTTTACTTAGTAAATTTGACAAATATCCAAAGGATCATGCATACACTAGTTAATAAACCGTGTTGGTTTGTTACATATACAAGAGTCGTTAAAAAAAGTCTCAACTAGAAAGAAGACCCATAGCTGGCACTTGTAAAACTAGAATAACTAATTCAGATTTCTCTGTTCATTTCTCTGCAAATAATAGCTATGATACATAAGGGAATCACTGAGAATAAGGTAGAGATAGTTGTTGAGGACTCCTATGTAACTAATGCATGTTGTATCATTTAAGAAAAGGGATAGCACGAGTCTTCAAATAACCTCATCCACTGATAAACAAGATGACTCCTGTACCCGATGGGGCATAAACCCTGGGCGGGTTGAGCCAGCTTCCTGCACAGGTGGAAGTTTCTCCGAAAATATTGAATTCACAAGCAGTCCCCAGTCGCACGTATATTCCAGTCAGGGGAGATGCCTATGTTAGGTTGTGCATCTTTTTGCGGGGCGGTGCCTGATATTTTCAAATGGTCACCCATCTGGTACTGACTAGGCTTAATGTCACTTAACTTCGGTGATCTAACAAGAACCGGTGTGTCAATATAATGATGCCGAATATGCTATTCACCGTATGATTTTGGATGACAGACATCTTACAGTCTAGCCGATAGCTAAGTCAATAGGCAGTTTTTCTGGTTTGGTCCACATTGTTTGAACTGAGATATTCTTGATGAGAAATCTGTCTGTAAGATGAGTCCGAAGAATGATGACGCCAAAGCACAACATGGTTGAAATTTTCTGTACATTTCTGACTCGCTCGAAGGCTTCAAGGCTAATCCTAAGAATTTTCATTGCAGATGAGTAAACTGGATCAAAACAAATAGGGAATATACCCTTGTTGTCCACCCCAAAGAAGTTTAAGCAGGCAGCAGGTGTTGTCAAGATGATGGGGTTTGTCTTTGAGGATTCTAAAGATGTCATCATGATATGCATGCATAGAAAGACAGACAGACAAAAAACACACACATGCAAATCAAATGCTTCAAATTAACAAGTAAATTTTAAAAAAAAGAATCAAAATTAATATAAATTGCTCAAAGGTAAAATTGATGTTATCAGTAATGAAAATATAGTTTTTTTTATTTTTAATATAGATACCATAGATAAAAATGACAATTTTTTTCAAAAACCCTAAAAATATGTAGTATTGCTATTAAAGTGGTGATTATGTGAAACTTTACGACTTAACATAAAATAGAAAGATGTGGTGGGTTCTGATGATATCGGAGCTTCAAATTTTATATAAATTTCAATTGAAAAAAATATTTTTAGTAGTAACTATCTTTTGTGAAATCAGTACATATACAAAAAAATAAAAATGAAGATCATTTGTAATATGATGATCTATGTTGAAACTATAAAATAACTTCAAAGATTTAAAATAAAATATTTAACAAAATCTGTTTATTGAATTACATTTATGGAAAAGATGCATTCACACTACACACGGTTGACTTTCTTTTTTGTTTTAAAACTTCTTCAGCTTGTATACTTCTGATAGTTTTCGTTGTTTCTGTTTCCTTTTCATCTTTTGTGCTAGATAGTGAATTGTTATTTTAATTGACTTTGTGGAGGTCTCTTTGATCTTCTGCTTGCTTCAGTTTCTTTTCTCTTTCAATTCGATTATATTTATCACCCATATTTATATATAAATATATATATTCCATAGGCTAAAATCTGAAATCCCGGAACACTTTCATCACTTAACAGAATCGTGGTTGAAATTTTGTTTTGAAAAAAAAAAAATATTAATAATACTGCTTTATTACTATTAGTGTTTCATCCAGAGCAATGCCATGCCCATTATGACGTCATCCAACAATATCTAAGTCTTGATGAAAGAAAAAAGTGTTGCTCTCGTGTGCAGGGAAGTAAATAGGGATTTATTAAAATAGACTTTTATTTCTTTCAATAAATATATTTGATAACTTAAAAAAAAAAAAGAAACTGGTGATGTAAATAGTTGATTGTTTGAATGTAAATAGTGTTCTTAAATGTCAAAAAATTAAATATATCTAAAAATATTTTTTGTATGTATGTGTGCACACGTGTACGTATGTTTATGTTACTCCTTTCTTTTCAGTTTTCTTTTTTTTTTTTGTTTTTACTAGAAATGGGGCATCCTACTGGATGCCAGACATTCACCCACTATTTCAGAGACTCCAACCGATCTGAAGACCCTAGTTACTAACTGTGAGTGGTGTGACTATAAACTAGCTGGGAACTTTGAATGGTCAGCCCCCAATGACTGAGGGTGTTGGTCTGAGCAGGTACAGTGGGTCTAACTGTAACCAACCAGACTTCTGGACTGATACAATAGAGGACATTCCTTATAAAAAAGACTGTCAGAAAGTGAAACAGACTTGTTCTGTCTTGACCGAGAAGGACAGTCAGCGAGAGAGACACCCAAATCCATGGCCGTCTATCATTTGTATTGTATTGTTTTTTTTATTTATTTAACATGTCACTAGAGCAACTGCGGCCACTTAATACAATTACAGAAGTGGGATTTGCAGTTTGGCAACGTGCTGGTCGGAGCTGCAGTGCTTCATTTATTTGTAGCAGACGTGAGCTGGAAGAAAAAACAAACACATACACTGACTGGCGCTATTTAAGTTGATCTGAGGGAGATAACGCGATTGTCGTATTTTGTTACAAAATCTGACAAAGTAAGGGAGAGAACTGTCTTTATTGTTTTTTGGGGTTTTATTAAATTTAAATGAGGAAAACATCTTATGACTTTTTTTTTTTTTTTTTAAATCTAAATGAGAAATTTTTTGTTTGTGATTTTTTCAACAATATTAAAAAAAATTATTTTTTTATTGTATTTATTAAAAATATTCATTTAAATTAGGATTTTTTTCAATAATATTTTTAAAAAAAGAAATAACTTTTTGTATTTTTTGTAAAAAACCTTAAAAAAAGAAACTGAGTATTAATATAAGCAATTTTAATATTTAAACAAGGAAATTTTTATTTTAAAAATTGTTAATGAACGAAGAAAAACCTGAAAAAAAAAAATGAAATTGTTTTCTTTTAAATAGCCAATTAAAAAGTTGGTGTTTTTCATTTAAATAAGGATAAAAGGTTATCTCCGTTATTTTGCTACAAAATACAGGTTATCTTCCTCAGATCAACAACATCAACTTAAGTAGCACCCATTGTCTTTTTATTTTTGAAAAGTCCAAATCTGTTAGATATTTAAGTCTTAGAGAACAAACATAGCTAAACCAGGAACTGTTTCACTGCTGATTTTGATTGAACCAGAAGACGAACACTTTCTCAATCAGAATCCATGGAACTTGGAATGAACTTCCAGATGTAGTAAATGCATGAACGATGCAGCAATTCAAGGTGAATTTAGACAATCTATTCTTTTCTGCATAAACTTATACTACCCTTTTTATACATGGAAACTGAAGCACGCTTGTTTTATTTTTTGCCAAATTTATTGAATTGAATTCATAAGAATATCTTAACTTCTTCATTCAACTTCCAAGTGTTAAATCATCTTATATATGAATATCAATACTGGATCAATTCACAAAGTCTTAAACAATTTCAAAAGTAATAAACGCTATGTTGGAATCACTTGCAGTTATGTTGCATCAGAATATAGGGTAAAAAAGATGGATAACCAAAAATTGCAGTTGGCCCTTAAGGAATTTCTCCTTAAACCCTTAACGCTTATTTACCACCCAAAACCACATTGACAGAAGTTATATTTGTACTCCACGTCCACCCGGCAATGCATGAAATTACAATCCTTCTTTTAAATTTATTTTAAAATTCCATGAAAAATACCAGTATACTGAAATCATATGCCCTTAATAGGGTTAAGATGAAAATTCATATACACTAAATGTACAAAAGCAAGGAAATTCCCAAATTTTTACACTTTTATTGCACCGTTTTTTATGTTATGTTACATTAATTTCTTTAACTTTATAAAACATGTATCCAGTTAAAAGAAAATCCTTTAGACTTACGTGAGATTTAAATTCGGGCATTGCCATTGTAAAACTACTGCCTTAGTAATGTGTACTCTGTGTGCTGTAAGCGAACTAACTGTTCAGATGATCCTTTGCAAAATTTAAATGTGGATTTGAACTGAGAAGATGCAAATCACTCTGGAAGAACTTGAGAGTCAGGTGAAGGTGTAAATATTGAAACCAACCCAAAAATTACAACTACGGAGTCTGTAGAGATTTTTGATTTACTAAAAACACTGTTCATAAACTGTTGTGATAGAGAATATCTTCTTACAAGATTTCGACTTGGCTGAAGAACAAAGACATTAAAATACAACAACAGTTAGTCATTTTATGGCTAAACAAAGAACTATCCATTCCTTTTCCAACTTCTCGTTTTCCTGAAGAAAAGTTAATAAAAATTGTTAACCGTTCAGATTTTAATAAACTTGATTACAACACAAACTTGAGTGAAAATCATTGTAATGCGAATACAATTACTTTTATTTCTATCTAACAGGAAAGCACAAGATTTTGCAGACAATCCAATATTCTATTCATCAAGTGTTGAGATTAATCCATAACAAGAACTTTTTTATAATTTACAAATGAAATTTTTTTTTTTATTGAAAAAATAAATGTTTAACAAAAGCAGGAATATTTTTCTTTATTTTATTTTTTGAATATTTTACAATTTTTAGGACTTTTTACAAACAAAACATTTTCATTAGATTAAAAAAAAGTGTATAAGAAAAATCAAGTTCTTTTTACAATAAGTCTTTGTGGCCTTCAAAGAGAAGGACTTATTGATTATCGAGTTTGGGTGTTGTTTGCATGTAGAGATGTTTTTAAACATGCTTGGCTGGGATAGCAGCATTTCGGACAAGAGAAGGAGCCGGAGGGAAAGGAGTGGGAGAAGGAAGGAGAGAAGAAAGAGTGGGAGAAGGAGAGAAGAAAGAGTGGGAAAGGTAAAAAGGAGTTGGAGAAGGAGAGAAGAAGGAGTGGGAGAAGGAGAGAAGAAGGAGTGGGAGAAGGAGAGAAGAAGGAGTGGGAGGAGAGAAGAAGGAGTGGGAGGTGAAAATAAGAACCAATAGGAAGGGTGTAAGTGAAGGAATAGAGGGTGGGGGTGGGAGTAGTCTAAGATGTCTACCGTGTCACCATTGGTGTTCGAGAGAGCTCTTCTTTTTCCAAACGTTCAAAATGTTGTCTGGCATTTTTGATGTTAAGAAGGGTCGCTGCAGAGGCTAAAAATAAACAAATATTTACTTAAATAATGATTGAAAAAAAAAAAACATGACAAGATGACATTTTTATGTCATAAAAAAATATAATTTTGATTTTCAACTGTAAAATTATAAAATTAAAAAAATTTCAATTTGCATTAAAAAAAAAATAAATTCAAAGATCATTAAAAAAAATATTTAAAAAAACAGTATCACAAACCCCAAAAAACTCAATTCAGGAATTACACAACAAGCACCAATGATCAGCGAGTTAAGAAAATCCCCTTTGTAACACTGATAGGTTCTTATTAAAAAGTAGTTGCAACTTTTGAGAAAGGATAAAAATTCAATTATTTTTATATCAACTGAAATAGTCCTGTCCACAAATCTCTTTGAGAGATGAATTATTAAACTGTTTCGTTAAAGGAAGGAAAAAAAATGAGTAAAACTGAGACTCAGCATGCTGGAATTTCTATTTCAATTATTAGTTTTTTTTATGTGCTGAATTTTGATTATGGTAACAGTCATGTTAAAACAAAGGAAATACTTGTTTTCTGCAACTTTTTATTTATCTGCTTATAACTTACACTTTGCCAAATAAGTTGATTTCTTTTTAAGAAAAACATTTTTCTAAATCATAAAATATTTTATTGAAAATATTATCTCATGACTTTGTTTGATTTTTTATCATTACATATACTATTATTTTTGTTTGTTTGTTTTAATAAATTATATTAAAAATTAAAAACGTAACGAGTTATGCCCCTTATATGTAGGGATAGAGGTGCGAATGGCCATGGCCACCGAGAGTTGACAAGGCCAAGCAACTAACTTCCTGCCCCCCTCTGACGTCACTGCATTCCGTGTCAAAACAAGGACGGTCGTAATAACAATAAGAAGGCATTTCGACTTCTCTATTCACTAAATAATCCATCAAAATTCAGGAAATCAACCAATTTTAATGAAATTTTCAGTATTTATTAATTAATGATCACGGAATATAATAAATCCATTACTTTATTATAAAGCTTGGTGCAAATGTATTATTTCTTGTAAATAAAAAACACCTTTACTAAAGTTATTCAAAATATCAAAACATGTTGACCATACGATATTGTAAATATTTAAAACAAAGCATTAGAAAACTTTAAAAATTGCATGTAAAAAAAGAAAAGAAAGGAACACAATCGATTCATCTTGAAACTGATCTTTATTCAATATAAATTTAAAGAAAATAATAATTCACGATCAAATACTGCAAAAAACTGAATTATGAATTACCATTATTTAAACTTCTAACCCAATCAACCGTAAGTAATTCAGACTTTGAAATTTGTTTAAAAATTATACAAAAAAAAAGTTCACGATCCTTGTTTTGACACGGAATGCAGTGACGTCATTTTCTAGCCAACCGGCCTGTAGTAACTCTCGGTGGCCACGGAATGGCTCCCAAAAAATCTGAATTGACATGATTTCCCAATCCAGGGGGCCATGACCCCCATGAAAAAGAAACAAATCGTAAGAGAAAGAGAAATAGTGTGTGAGAGAGAGAGAGAGAGAGAGAGAGAGAGAGAGAGAGAAAGAGAGGGAGAAAGAGAGGGAGAAAGAGAGGGAGAAAGAGAGGGAGAAAGAGAGGAAGAAAGAGAGGAAGAAAGAGAGAGAGAAAGAGAAAGAGAGAGAGAAAGAGAGAGAGAAAGAGAGAGAGAAAGAGAGAGAGAAAGAGAAAGAGAGAGAGAAAGAGAGAGAGAAAGAGAAAGAGAGAGAGAAAGAGAGAGAGAAAGAGAGAGAGAAAGAGAGAGAGAAAGAGAAAGAAAGACAGAGAGAGAGAAAGAGAGAGAGAGAAAGATAAAATGGCAGAGAGAGAGAGAGGTTATGAGCCATTTAAAATTACTCACTGATGGACGAGTCAGACATAATGACCATAACGTAAGTGTTAGACGTGAAGGCATCAACAAAGGCAGCAAAATGAGAGTTGCGCACTTCCATGCTCTGGAACGATGCAGCCACTTTTGTGCAGCTGAGCTTGAATTGTTTTATGATGTTACTGATCTTCTCAAAACGGTGCACGTCACGGTGTGGCTTCCTTTGCCAATACGAGATCACCTGCGTTGGAGTGAGGAGGAAAGAAAGTAAAGAAATTAAATGAATTTTCATAATGCGTTTCAGCTGACAATGAAATAAAACAATTATTTGGCAAAAGAAACAAAATTTTAAACAAAATTGTTGAAACAAGAATATTTTTTTAATAGCAGAAATGCATATTTAAATCGGCTAAAAGATCATCATCCCAAATATTACATCTTTTTATCAGATTATAAATACTTAGCAAATTTATTGGCAAAAAAAGCAAAGTGCAACAAGCCATGTAAAAAGACAAGATATTTACATCCATATACCGTTTGAATGTTTGTCGAAGGCCACTTTGAACCGAGATATCGTAGGAATTGTCACAACCTCCTCTGACTGGCAGTTTAATGGAGCAGAAACAGGGACAGGAAATGCTGCCTTTTTTCTGTTGAGATGACTCAACAGAAGAAAGGCATCATTTTGTTTCTGTTTCTGCTCCACAAAAGCGTCGGTGGTACATCTGCTGTGGGTACATGTGGTACATCTGTGGGTACATGTAGAAACCACAATTTGACACTGGGATGAAAAACTCTGAGAACAGATTTTGTGTTTGAAGCCACTCTTTGTTAGTAAGTGTGGAAACTCCTGTTATCATCCTGGTTGCCAATCGTTGAATATGTTCGATCTTTTTGAAGATAACAGTTTCTTGCTTCAATTGCATACTCAAAGATAGTCTATCATCATCATCATATTCGGTTTAATGTCCGTTTTACATATCACACCAAAATTATGTAATGGGGGGGGGGGGAGTGTTTGTTATTAGGTTAAGAAAGGATCTCTGGATACTAGTAATAAACATCAATAGCTTGCACACGTCCCCATAACAGGTTCATAATACTGAAACACTGTGACCCCAAAATAGATTAAGAATCATTAGAAGGTCGCCAAGATGTATTCTGTATTAAAATATAATGTAATTAAAATTAAATAAATAATGTAATCAATTTTTCTTTAAAAAAGTTATTCATAAAAATTAATGATTGCTTAAAAAACGATATCATGTTGAACTAAATAATAAATAGAGAACGCATAGTCGAGGACAACCTGAAGGCTCCCTTTTTGTTGGCTACGGCACTGTAGAGAAAGGCATGACTCTTTTCCCTAGATTGATCCACTTATCCTTTGATCCTCACCGTGTTTAGCAAGAGGGTATCTAGTATCATTTTTTTTTTGATCTTTGGTATGACTCGAACACTAACCATTATGCTAAATAGTTTATTTTAAAGAAATTAAAAACGTGAATAAAAAATATGAGGTTGTTATTTGAAATTTCAATATGTTATATGCTTGTTGTAGTGTTATGTTTAAATTTCAATATGTTATATGCTTGTTGTAGTGTTATGTTGAAATTTCAATATGTTATATGCTTGCTGTAGTGTTATGTTGAAATTTCAATATGTTATATGCTTGTTGTAGTGTTATGTTGAAATTTCAATATGGTATATGCTTGTTGTAGTGTCATGTTGAAATTTCAATATGTTATATGCTTGTTGTAGTGTTATGTTGAAATTTCAATATGATATATGCTTGTTGTAGTGTTATGTTGAAATTTCAATATGTTATATGCTTGTTGTAGTGTTATGTTGAAATTTCAATATGTTATATGCTTGTTGTAGTGTTATGTTGAAATTTCAATATGTTATATGTTTGTTGTAGTGTTATGTTGAAATTTCAATATGTTATATGCTTGTTGTAGTGTAGTTTTAAATTTCAATGTTATATGCTGTTGTAGTGTTATTTGGAAATTTCAATTTTGTATGCTTGTAGTATTATTTAAAAATTTCAATATGTTATACGGTTGTAATATTATTTAAATATTTCAATATGTTATATGCTTGTAGTATTATTTAAAAATTTCAATGTTATATGCTTGTAGTATTATTAAAATATTTCAATATGTTATATGCTTGTAATATTATTTAAATATTTCAATATGTTATATGCTTGTAATATTATTTAAATATTTCAATATGTTATATGCTTGTAATATTATTTAAATATTTCAATATGTTATATGCTTGTAATATTATTTAAATATTTCAATATGTTATATGCTTGTAATATTATTTAAATATTTCAATATGTTATATGCTTGTAATATTATTTAAATATTTCAATATGTTATATGCTTGTAATATTATTTAAATATTTCAATATGTTATATGCTTGTTGTAGTGTAACTTGGAAATTTCAATATGATACACATAGTTTTATATTTTAATTTCAGTATAATATGCTGGTTGTAGTGTTATATTTTTCGTTTATCATTTTCATTTGATAGTTTGACAAATGTAAACACGTTGAGCACAATATTTGTAGAATGATTCTTTGCTAATTTTTTCCAATTTTTATAATTTTTTGATTTTGAAATTGTCCTCATCTGATGTAGAATCAAAACTACATATTACCATATTAAATTGTGATAATCAAATTTGAAAAATTCAAAATTATTAAGTTTTATCAAACCTGAAAATTGAAACCTTCAGAATGAATTCACAAAGCCGATATTTGATGTTGATAGCAACATTGTCATAATTGTTTGACTCATCTTGGAGTTAAGAAAATGGTTTACATGATAAAAAAACAAAACATTTTAGGTGATTGTATTGGTAATACGTAGTGAAAGCAACATTTTTTATAAATTGAAGAAACATTTCTTTCACTATATACTTTTAGAGCAAGAACTTGTCTTCCTACCACAACTGCAAAGATCTTCCCTTTCTTCTTTCATGCACCTAACATAAAACAGAATTTATAATTTCTTTCCAAGAACTGTAAATCTACGGAACACATTGCCACAAGTTTTCTTTCCCTAGGACTACAACATGGTCATCTTCAAGTCTAATGTAAATAAATACTTGTTATAAACCGTCCTCATAAGTCATCAAATTTTATTAATTCTAGTCAATTTCAATCCTCTCATAATATTCTTCATCATTTAACTGACAATCTATCTATCTCATCAACCCTTATCTTCAAGTGGCTTTGAGAAGTGGTGAATTATAAGCAAATAAAAAATATATATATATTATGATAAAATTACCATAACTTTAAAAATGTAACATTTTTCAACAGGTAAATCCACAAGAAAAAAACGAAAAGGATCAAGTGCCAACACACTTGCAATATCCAGGAAATAAGAAATAAAAGGTTAAGTTTGAGAAAGTCTAAAGTCTAGCAGCAGAGATCAACATTAAAAATGTACTTTTGTTTGAACTTACAAGGAACGTAGCTCTTTCAAACAGCAGGATTTCTTCAGCGTCGATCGCATTGGCAAAATGGGCCAAATTAGTTTCCAATTGTTGAACATTTGGAATTAATTGGTAAACAATCGATGACCATGCCTGGAAAAAGACAAACAAATTATATTAAAAATTTTAAAAGGAGAATTTGATTTTGCTAAAAAATTGTAAATCCTTCAATGTTGATCAGATTGTTTGACGTTCAATACAGAATTATCTCCCCTTTGCAAGTAAAATTGTGAAGCAAACAACAAATAAGATAAAGAGATTAAAAAACTCAGGCTGATTTCTGAGGAATCTATAATAAAGTTTATCTGGATCAACCGCTGGGTTTCAAGATTTCTGTAATGTATTAATATAATAAAAAGTTGACCATAATCTTTTGTGAACTTGATTTATTTTTTTTCTCCTCTTTTTCGTTTGAATTTAATACTGATACTAAAGGCTCTGACTGAATGAGCTAAATCACATGAGGTTGGAGAGAGAACAGTTTTGAGATAGTTATGTAGTAAATCAGCAAGAAACTCAAAGGTTGGCAGATCTTCTCCTTCTTTGCGTGTCTTTGAAGCATGTGGTCATATGACAGTTTCCCACATTTTTATGCAGTCCTTTGTATTAATGTTGTACTCTGCAAGATCCTTCAAGCTACACCGGTTGGGCAATAGGGGCAGACAAGACAGTGTTGCATTCACAGATGGTTGGGTCAGTTTTGTAGCCCCATATACTCATAGCAACTTTTGATCGCCCCATTCCCATTCTCAGGCGGTTTAGTGTTTTCCACTGAAGCCAGGGTGTCTTTGAACCGGGAGAGAGTTCCTCAGAAACAGGGATTCCCATGTCGCTATGAGGGGAGTCATCTTGTAGCCGTCTGGTTCACAGCTGTAGTCTGGTCTCTTCCATTGTTAGAGGTTCGACATGGTTGAGGAAGTTTTTCCTTGAATTCAGTGGTTGGACTGTTAGTTCACGTCCATGAAGGAGACGGCGTTCATCACTGATAGCCTTTGTGATCTCTCCTTGGCTGGGGACTTCCCATCTCACATCTGAAGGGGCAATGTCAGTGAGAAGATGCAGGTTGTTCAGGTTGGTGGGCTTCAAGCAGTCAGTGATCAAGCGACAGGTGTTGTTCAATTCTGAGTCTAGGTTTTTGGCATGCGTTGATCTCTCCCAAACAGGACAAACACACTCAGCAGAGGAATAGCGGATGATTTGGTTGGTAAATGATTTCTATAGTTGACTCTGTACCTCTGCTGGCCACTTTGGTCAAAGGGATGGATAGTGTAAGGTCCTAAAAAGTTATGAATGCAAACAACCTCGGCCGGTGACGACAGTGTGTAGAATTAATGAATTAACATTATAAATATTCTATGTCGTTCAAGGTTATCCATGTATCTGAAGCCAGCTTTCAGCAATAAATTAAATCCAGTCAGACATGATGTCCAAAAAAAGTCTAAAGATAATTACTAAGAAATATACAACATAGGAGTTTTCTGAAATAGTTTCTGACAGATTACCTACATTTTTTTCCGGGTGCTACTTTTGTTGAGGATATTCTGTTTCAATGGGATATTGTTGTTTTTTCTAATTTTCCTGCCACTCTCCAAGAAGTTTTATTTTGGTTATGTATGTTTACCATGCTTTTAGATTCTTTAAACGTTCACAATATTTGGATAGGAATCAAGAATTTTCCTTCATTAGATTGACTTAAATATTCTTACAACTGCTCAACATACTCTTACAGCCTTTTTGTATATTTCCTCAAAACCTCAATTTGTGAAATAGGAAATCTTCGGAATTTGGCTTTATAGGGTTATCTCTTTTTGGATGTACCGTTCGCTTTGTTTTGTAGTTTTATTTTCAATAAAAATCTAACAATGAGCAAATAAGAGATGAAATTAATACAATATTTTTTTGTTTCAGAATTAGCAATAACATTTATTGTTTCGGAATTATCAATAACATTTATTGTTTCAGAATTATCAATAACATTTATTGTTTCAGAATTATCAATAACATTTATTGGAGAAATCAAATAAGGAAGTTTTACCTTATATAATGTTTCATCCCATATTGATGTGGCAAAGCAGGTACACTGTAAAGGTTTAGATAATCGTTTTAAGTCATCTTCTCTTTCATGGAAAATCTGGAAGAAATTAAAAAGTAAATTACAAAATTGAGTAACAGCAAAAAAGAAAAAGAAAAAAAAAAAGGACAAAATTGAGTAACAACAAAAAAGGAGGATAAAATTGACTAACAAAAAAAAGAGGGATAAAATTGACTATTAAAAAAAAAAAGGACAAAATTGACTATTAAAAAAAAAAAGGACAAAATTGACCAACAAAAAAAGAGGAACAAAATTGACCAACAAAAAAAGAGGAACAAAATTGACCAACAAAAAAAAGAGGAACAAAATTGACCAACAAAAAAGAGAAACAAAATTGACCAACAAAAAAGAGAAACAAAATTGACCAACAAAAAAAGAGAAACAAAATTGACCAACAAAAAAAAAAGAGAGGATTTTATTTGATTTGATACTCCTGTACGTATAAAAAATGTCTATCTAAAAATGTAAAATTAGATAAAACAATAAAACACTAAGAAGTTCTTATCTATAACTTCAAATATAAAACATAGGAGTTAAAATAAGTGAGGTTATCTCCTTTTAAATAAATGCATGTTTAAAAAAGTTGAATGTTCAGAATGGTGACGCTAGTGTATGATCTGCATAGCAGATCATACACTAGCTAATTAGAATCCATCTTGAAGTGTATAAATTCAGTGCTTAGAAAGCCTGGAGCTGAACACTTTCGAGAACTGGTAGAAGAGAGCGTTAGACAGCATCCGTTCTTTCAAGCATATTTTACTGAATTAGACAGATCAAATAACACAGAATGTCTATTTCAAAACTTCACTTTCATACCTTTACTTTCCATAGCATTCCGCCACGTCTTTAACTTAAGTAGACCTTTCATTGTTTCACAGGCAAATACTAAATCATCAACAGACAGCACCATTTCCAGATAACCTGTACAAAACTTCTGGGACAATTCTTCTAAGACACAAACGAAAAGCAACGGATTCAGTACAAGAAGTCTGATGTAGTCCTATTTTAACATTAAAGCTGTCACTAAATATGCTGTTAATTCTAACATGACTTTGAGCATTTTTGTACATTGCTTGAAAAACCTTCACCAACCACTTGTTTGATCCTAATTCACACAAAGCCCATCAGACAACAACTCTTGGGTCTCCTTCAAAAGCTTTCTCCAAATATACAAAAACTAAATACATGTTCTTCTTACCAAGATACTTCTCTTGAATTTGTCTCAATATAAATATAGCACCAGTGGTACTTTGATCAGGCATAAAACCAAATTGTATTTCCTTTCAGCTTATCGGATTTCTTATTTCCTGCTCAATTATACTTTCAATCACTTTCAGAGGCTGATCCATCAACTTTAAGCCTCTGTAATTACCTCTTTCCAGAGCTCCTCTTTCAACCTTGTAACAATTCATAATTGTACTAAGATGTCAGTCTTTTAGGACAACCTCTCCTTTTATGATCTGACTTTCAAGAGGATGTATTAAGTGATCGTTGCAATCTATCCTATACAAGTTTGTGAAGTTAATTCTCTCCTCCTTTTCGGGTCATTTAATTCTGAATCCAGTTATTTTGCTAGAAGTTTTTATTCAGTGTTTGTTTTAACTAGATATTTATGATGTAGGTATTCAGTTTCGGTTCATAGTCAGGGCTGATTCTATATAAATCATAAATAGGATCTTCACAAGTACTATGACACCGGGTTAGAGTGGATTTGGGAGTAATGATAACAAAGGGGTTACTTCACATTTCCCAAGGCCCCAAATTAGGAGCCACACCACCATCTTAAAAAATTAATAATAATGATCTGAATAATAGGGAAGTAATTTGTAATTTATTGTTTCATGCGCATATTGTATAGCCCTTTATGGAACTGTATGTGTTTCGCTTATGGCGGCCAGGATTAACAAAATGTTTTGATACTGTTGTCTTGGTTGGGTTACTGGACACTTATGGAAGAAGAATTGGAGAGACAATTATTTTCACTTCAAATATATATTTTATTTACTTAACTATGAATCCATTATACTTAATTAGGAGTTGCTTCTGACTATCATCAAAGGGGACACACTCGGGGGTTCAAATGGTCATATCCATTCAGACTTGACATTATGATCATTCTCTTCTAAGTTATAAACTGGAACTGTTAATCTAACTTTAAATCCTATTAAAATATACCAATGAGATAGATGGTGCTTATTTAGATTAGGACCTCCGCTAAAATCGACTTGGCATCGGTTTATTCCGGATGTATTTGTAAACCACCGGAAAATGCTGACGCCAAGTCGCTTGACTCACTTGGGTTTAAAAAAATCAAAAACTAGGTTGGATTTACAAGTGGGGAAAGAACAAACATTAACCAACATTTAAAGCAAAAAAAATAAAAAATACATTTAGTCAAATTAAATGAAAGAAATATTTTTTAACAAAGAAATTAAAATAAACAGGTGATAAATTATACTTTTTTAAGTGTTTTTTTTATTACTGTAAATTATTTTTGGTTTGTAATCAGGTAAAAATGGTGTCGTTAGGGTTTAGAGTTCAGGGTTAGGGTTAGGGTCAGGGTTAGGTATGAAAGTTTTTTTTGTTAGCATGCAAAAAGTTTGCTTTAGTAAGAATCAATCAAAGAATTGTATTTTTTGCCCGAACATTTTTTTTTGAGGATTCCTTTGAAAATGTTGATGGCACACATCCTGCAGAAAATTCTTCCGTAGCCGTACATCCAATCCCGCATTCGTGGTATGAAGTTTTCATGGTTGCTATGTCTTGATACCACAAATAGATTAACTTTAGTATTTGACCGATGTCCAATTGAGCCTGTTCAAAAAAAGTACCACTTCTTATTGATATCCACAATCCACATATTACGTTACTGCATCGCCAAGAGTATTTATCGCTAAGTTTGGCTCGTTTTGCGATCTTACATCTTTCTACACATGTTTTTTTTTTTCGCGATTAGTTTTTTTTCCTGAAAAAAGTTAATCACTCCTTCAGGAGACGCAACAGCCTGTGATAGCTCGTTAAAATTCATTGCAGGTTTGATCAAAATTTATTTTGCATTTGTTACTTTCGCGTTGAAATGTTGTCTGCTTATTTTCTTGCAATTTGATTGGCTAACTACTCTGGTACTTCCAGGTGGTTTACGTAAACATTTAGAAAGTAGCGACGCCAAGTCCATTTAGCATGGGTCCTAATCAGAGAATATATCATGTATCCCCACATATGTAGATATGGTCAAAGCCTGTTAATTATACTGAGTTTTTTTGTATATTGGCAAACCATTCTACACTGAACTTTCAAAAGCATATTACAGCTAAGTACTATGTAATACAAAAAGGAAAAAAGAAAATAGGAAAACAGTATAAAGGAAAAAAGATAAAGGCATCAAAGAAAAAAGGATAAAGGAAAAAAAAGATAAGAGAAAAAAGAAAGTAAAAGGATAAAAAATGAAAAAGAAAGGAAAAAAGAAAAAAGGAATGAAAAGGAAAAAAAGGAATAAAAGAAAAAAGGAAACAAGAAAAAGGTAAAAAGAAAAAAGAAAAAAGGAATAAAAATTAAAAAGGAAAAAAGAAAAAAAGAAAAAAGAAAAAAAAGGAAAGAAAAAAAGGAAAAAAAGAAAAAAGAAATAAAGAAAAAAAGAATGAAGGAAAAAAAAAGAAAAATGGGATGAAAGGAAAAAAGAAACAAGGAAAAAAAAGAAAAAGAAAAAAAGGGATAAAAGGAATAAAAGAAAAAAACGAATAAAAGTAAAAAAAAAACAAAGGAAAAAAAGCCAAGAACTAAATAACTAGTTTGTCCTACTTACACTGTCCCTTTGTTCTTCGTGCACCAAATCCATTTTGTGCACTAAACAAAAGACTTTTGCCTCTGGGGAATTTTGCAAGATGGCCTCCAAACATGATTGATAATAATGCATGTCTTTTTCCAATTCCCGACTTTCAACATCAAACACATAGATTAACACCTCAACATTACGAAAGATGTTGTCTCTCTGGCTGGCAAAATAGTTTTCCATGAACGCCTCTTGACTAGAAAGAAAATAAAAGACGATAAGAAGTCAAATAAAAACGTTTATTCTTAATCATCTATATCTTTTGGGTATCTCTGAATTTTATCAATAACCCCATTTACTCTTTTAATGAAAAATAAATTTAGATATATAATACTAAATCCAAGTTAATCAACGTTTGTTTCACTAAGGCTTATTTCTAATATTCTTTACTAACACAAAATACAACATAAAATATGCTTTAGTTCTGGGATTGAGTAATGTTTTCTGTTTTATTTGTTTTAATTAGCAGTACTTTATAATTAACTGAAAAAGTCAACCATCTTGCTACTATCTATTTCTCCCTCTCACTATGTTGACGAAATCACAATCTAATATTTCTTAATATCTGCGTGAGCATTTAGAGAAAGAAACTTTTTTATTTACATATGTGCCTGCACACAACAAACATGTAAATTAGACGGCAAAATAAGTCAATTTACTTCTATATAAAAATAAAGAATAATATTACTTCTTTATAATAATGAATAATTATAATAATAATAATAATAATAATAATAATAGTAATAATAATAATAATATAGAAGGTAAAGAGAATTATTATTTTTAGTTATGCAAGAACAGATATGTCACAATTTATAAATTTTCGAATGAAATAAAAAATTCAACAATCCTTAAATGATGCATTGATAAATTTATTCAACTGCTAATAACAGTTTCTTCAGACTGTATATTCACATCTCTGAAATGCTTAGAATTCTGCTTGAAGTTTGAAAAATGGTAGATAATAAAATTAAATTGTCTTGGAAAACTAAAAATAACTTAAATTTGAAGTTAAACATTCACATTTTTGTAGTCAAAATGAAATTTTCTTTTACAAAATGTGTAAAGATAGACATCATTAAATAAGAGAAACCTGACTTTTGGATTTGTCTCAAAGCAGCTTTAGAACTATTGTTACATATACTGCCCGGAATAAGCGGGGGGGGGGGGTGAACACACAATTATCAGAAATCTTTCCAACCACCGATTGCCATGGCTGATAGCACCCTTCCCGAGACCCAAACTTCTCGGCCTAACATTTACAGGCAATATAAATTGGAATAACTACATAGAAGATACGACCAAGTCTGCTGCAAAAAAGTGGGCTCCCTCAACCGGGCTAGAAAACTTCTCACACCTGCCAGTATCTTCTATCTCTATAAAGCCACGATTCACCCTATGCACAGAGTAATGTTGCCACATCTGGGCTGGTGCTCCAACCACTAGTCTCTCCCTCTTGGACAGGGTACAAAAAAGAGTTTCTAACCTAATAGGCCTCCCTGCCTACCAAGCTCAAACTCCTATCCCATCTTGTTTTACAAGTACTTTGATGGAATGTGCTGTGATGAACTTACTGCACTTGTACCCCTCAATGTAAACATCATCGATCAACCAGACAAGCAGCAAAATCCCACCCCTTCACTGCAGAGGTCTCCAGATATCGGAAAACTTTGTACTCTAATAGCTTCTTTCTTCGGACCGCTTGCCTTTGGAATTCCTTCTCTGCTCTTCGTTTCCCTGACTGTACCAACATGGAAAAAATCTAATCTGATGTGAACAAATATCTTGCTACACAACTGCCCACCTAGGATCCCCCCTATGAATTTAGCCCCTAATCACAGTAGGCCCTTATATCTCAGTGGCAATATGCATTGTTTGGGGTGAACTAAAGTAAAATAAACTTCACCAGAAAACATTTGTTCATTATTATTAGATTTACCTGTCACCCCTGCTGATCAGAATGGACTCAGCCTGTACAACTTAATAAAAACTCATTTGCAATAACAAAAACAAAAAATAACAGATTGATTCCACGTTTAACGATGAACATGTTTCTATTTACTTGCCTCCCCACGAGGGCAAAGATCAGTTTTTCATGTGGGGAAAATTCAGCACCCCAAAACGGGGCATTCTGAATTGGAACAAAAATTAAAATTGCCTCAGTTAAAAAGGACTACTCCTTTCTTTGACTGAGGACAGAAAAGACTAAGTGTAGCATCAGAACAGATACTACATTTTGCTCTGAGCCAAAAAGCCAATTTAGTTATATGAAAATTTTTTAAAAAAATTTCAAAGCAATTTTTTTATAAAAAAACAAGTTATAAAAAAATAAGTTATAAAATAACAAGTTATAAAAAAACAGGTGCGTATGCTGTTCAGCGGCCATATTAAAAAAATATTTTTTATAAAAACAATAATATATACTTATTAAGCATTATATTCTTACTCACTGTACAAAAAAGTAGAAAAAATTATCCACTAGAACTTTAATTACAAGTATTTTTCCATTCTGCGTCTCATAACAGCGACTTGTTAAGTAAGCCCCCATCTTCTTTTTTAAGAAGATTTCAGTTATCTGCCCTTGAAATCTTAAAAAACAAGATGGAGGCTTAGTGAACGAGTCGATGTTATGAGACGCAGAATGGAAAAATACTTGTAATTAAAGTTCTAGTGGATAATTTTTTCTACTTTTTTGTACAGTGAGTAAGAATATAACGCTGAATAAGTATATAATATTGTTTTTATAAAAAAATAATGTTTTAATATGGCCGCTGAACAGCATAAGCACCAAAAAAGCAAGTTATAAAATAACAAACAAGTTATAAAATAACAAGTTATAAAATAAGTTATAAAATAAGATGTGGCAAGGCCAAAATTGGATTGGAGGGATGGGGCGTCTGTCATCTTCTAGTTCCAGTCACCAAAATACCACATTCACTCTATGGGCAATCCTACTTAACATTATACCCGGTTTTTAGATGTTTTTATTCACAAAAAAATATATATGTACAATTTCATCAGTTAGGGTTACTAAAAAACATCTAGTAATTTTGGAAAAAAGAAAATGAAACAAAATAAAATGCTAAGTTTTGTGTTTAGTAAGACCCTCCCAAATCTATCTCGATATAAATGAACGGCTCACTGTTTTCCAGGTTCTTTAACAGCCGAAAACAAGCAAGGCCGTTCCTAGGTGGGGAGAAAGGATGGGATTATTGGGGTATAAAAAAATAGGTCAAGGTATTCCAAACTTCAGCATGACAGAACGACGGATGGGCATAGCCTCTTATAGAGATGTATGGATTCATGTAAACATATTATTTGAGGCTTAAGTGTGACCGACTGACCAATATTTTAAGAGATGTGTGAATGGTTTTGATATCAGTTTCTCCATCGCTTCATTCAGAAAGTATGTCGTAAGGAGTGAAAGAGTAAACAAGAAATGTCTGAATCTGACAAGAAAATAAAAAAAGGGTGTGTGTGAATAAAATGAATGTTTCATACCCTCCACAGTCCCAGAGATTGAGAACCAAATTGCCAAGGAACCGAATGTGTGAATGCTCGACATCAACTGAAAAATTAAATAGAAAAAGGTTTTCAATTAAATTATAAAAATCTTACATTGTTAAAAATAAGACACATATACAACTATTAACATACTATACCACTCAAAACCACATTGACCGAAAGTGATATCTTTATTCTCAATCTGTCGGACAACACATGAAATAACCCTTTTTTAATCTATTTTTAAATACATTTAAAATTCACAATGGAAGGGAAATAACTCTTACCAGTTCGTGTGAGACTTACATCCAAGTACTGATATTTATTTCAGTATCTCATCATTTTTATAAAAATTAGACAACTTTTTTGTTTTTATATGCATTATTTAAAAAAAAAAATTCTTCCAAAATGTCAACTTTTGACGATAACTCAAATAATTTTTTTGAAAGAAAATATTATTTTTAGTGCAAATGATAAATTCATAAAAAACAAAGTCTTTTCAGTCATACTGTCAAGTTTCATAAGTATCTGTCTAAAAGTAAAGGCATTATAAACATTTAAATGACAAACAGAAACAAAACAAAAAACAAACGTTTTTGTCATGTTTTAGCAATTTTCATACTATTATGGCATGCGTTCTTCAGAATTATCTGCTTTATTCCCTGCTTCCTTTGTTCCAGCTCGGTTTGATTTGTTGGTCTAGTAGTTTTCATCAATTCGCTTTTCAGATACCTCATTATAATGCATCTTCCTATTCCAGAACACTCTTCCTGTTGACTGTTTTCCTCCTACCTATAACCTTGGTCTTTTCAAGATTAAGGTCAATAGGCATCTCCTGTCTGCGTTAATCATCTTTTGTTCTTTTTACCTCCTTACACCAAGTGGCTTCATACCGTTTCTGGAGTGACTTCCATAAAAAAATTCCTAACAGGACTGAGACTCCGGACTCAATAAGTTAATATGTGTAATTGCTATATATTATTAATTATCTATATTTCATCTCCTTATGTACATATGTAAATGCAAAATATTGTCACGCTCTGCATCCAGCAGCAGTCACCCAACTATCTGCACACAGACCACTACAAACATGCAGAGGAATGAAAAATGAAGCAAGTGGGGTGCACGTAGAAGAGGGAGTGAAGAGAATAATTCACACGATATATACAGGAGATAGAGGAGTTTGAATTACCTACTAGACACTATCCTCGAGTGTCTTCGGTCTCTCTGTACAAGGGTTTGTCAGGACAACCTGACATGAGGATACTTACCCCTACAAGTAAACCCTGGCCAAATACTCAAAATTACATAGTATCCGCAGCACAAATAAGATCCCCTCATACGAGGAATAGTGCATCTTCTCCTAGTGATGTTACCTCAAGTAACCCCACGTAGCTGGATACACCAGACTAGATGAATTCTTGTCCTGGAATCCGGTAAGACCAACAGACCACAACCAAAGATGTACTATGACATACTTCACTGGTCAGTTGGGTAGAGAAGAAATTTATTATTATTCTTAATTTTTTTACTAACTCAATGTTTGAGAAATAAAGGAGAATCTTAATAGAATATTCGGGTATCTATGTATCTCATATAGAGATCAAGTGTTAGCCCCAGGAAGGGGCCCCTTAATTTCTGAGAGCTTCAACTGAAGTAGAATGGAACATTAAGAGTGAGAAAATATTAAGTAAAAAAAGAAAAATGGTCGACCATAGTCGAGGACGACCCAAAGGCTTCCTTTTTTATTAGCTACTACACTGAGATATAGGGGAGGGCGCCACTCCTTTTCCAAGATTACTCAACTTACTCTTGATCCTTACCTTATAATACTGAGTGTTTAGCAAGAGGTCATCAAGTACCATCTTTTGGGTCTTTGGTATGACTCGATCAGGGATTGAACCCTGGTCTCCCAACCAAATTAGCAAACACTCACCATTATGCCACATGGGCTGGTAAAGAAGGTATTATTTTGTTATATTTAATTAAAAGTATCAAAATATATAAGTAGAGAAAAACTATAAAATTAAAACCTATTCTCTGTAATTAAAAATAATCACACTTTTACAGTTATGGCCCAAATAACCTATCATTTTTATCCATGTCTACTGAACAACACTACACGCCCAGTCTAATGCTACTAAACCGACAGTGACAATGAGGATATAGGCATAGAATATAAAGATATAGTTTTAAATAAGTGATGCTAAGACAGACGTACATTAGTGTTAGATTAAAAAAAAATTTAAATCAAGGACAGTGAGTGTCTAAACGAAGCCAGCAAAGAAAGGAACAAAAAGAAAACCGTGCAAAAAAGAGAAGTGAAAAAGCCTATGATAGGACATTGAGGACCTATGCCATTGTACCTTCCTGATACTTGGTGTAGCATTCACCCGGGGTGGGTTGAGCTGAAGGAAGAAGTTTCTAGGGATTATTAAATTCACAAGCGGTCCTCAGTCGCATGTATATTTCAGTCAGGAGAGATGGAAACGTTAGTTTTTGCAGGGATGTGTCGCTGTACTCCCACGTACAATGTCTGGCATTTCGAAATGGTCACCCATCTCGTACTGACCAGCACTGAGCAGATTCAACATTGCTTTATTTCAGTGATCTAATGAGAACCGGTATGTCAATGAGATTATGAAATTATCATTGCTGGTTTAGTAATCAAGGGAGGCGCGAGAGCGCTCTATCCCATAATAGACTTCAAGAATGGCCTATGCTGGAAATCTCATTTCTTTGATCAATCATAACTCAAAAACCAATAAACCAAATTAGTTAGAACGTTGCACAAAATTTTTATTTGATAAGTTCTATATGAATATCGTCCAAACTAAGCCTGCTAGTCTTGTAAAAGACACATTTCGTATCTGCCTCTGAAGAAGCTGAGATGTATGGGTGGCATTTAACAACTAAAAAAAAAAAAAAGCTAAGTTTTTAAATTATTTTTACTCTGAATTTATTTTTTTAATTAATCCATGTATTAACATGCTATGAAAATCTAGCTAAAAAAATCTTTCTTTCCAGGATACTTGGCTATTCAAAACTTTGTATCTTTTTCTTTTCTTGCCACATTCTGCAGGGGTCACTTGAGTTCAAGTTTGAAAAGGGGTGGGTGGGGGTAGTTCACTAGCGAATGTAGGTAGGGGATGAATATCGTCCAAACTAAGCCTGCTAGTCTTGTAAAAGACACATTTCGTATCTGCCTCTGAAGAAGCTGAGATGTATGGGTGGCATTTAACAACTAAAAAAAAAAAAAAAAAAGCTAAGTTTTTAAATTATTTTTACTCTGAATTTATTTTTTTAATTAATCCATGTATTAACATGCTATGAAAATCTAGCTAAAAAAATCTTTCTTTCCAGGATACTTGGCTATTCAAAACTTTGTATCTTTTTCTTTTCTTGCCACATTCTGCAGGGGTCACTTGAGTTCAAGTTTGAAAAGGGGTGGGTGGGGGTAGTTCACTAGCGAATGTAGGTAGGGGATGAATATCGTCCAAACTAAGCCTGCTAGTCTTGTAAAAGACACATTTCGTATCTGCCTCTGAAGAAGCTGAGATGTATGGGTGGCATTTAACAACTAAAAAAAAAAAAAAAAAAGCTAAGTTTTTAAATTATTTTTACTCTGAATTTATTTTTTTAATTAATCCATGTATTAACATGCTATGAAAATCTAGCTAAAAAAATCTTTCTTTCCAGGATACTTGGCTATTCAAAACTTTGTATCTTTTTCTTTTCTTGCCACATTCTGCAGGGGTCACTTGAGTTCAAGTTTGAAAAGGGGTGGGTGGGGGTAGTTTCACTAGCGAATGTAGGTAGGGGATGAATATCGTCCAAACTAAGCCTGCTAGTCTTGTAAAAGACACATTTCGTATCTGCCTCTGAAGAAGCTGAGATGTATGGGTGGCATTTAACAACTAAAAAAAAAAAAAAGCTAAGTTTTTAAATTATTTTTACTCTGAATTTATTTTTTTAATTAATCCATGTATTAACATGCTATGAAAATCTAGCTAAAAAAATCTTTCTTTCCAGGATACTTGGCTATTCAAAACTTTGTATCTTTTTCTTTTCTTGCCACATTCTGCAGGGGTCACTTGAGTTCAAGTTTGAAAAGGGGTGGGTGGGGGTAGTTCACTAGCGAATGTAGGTAGGGGATGAATATCGTCCAAACTAAGCCTGCTAGTCTTGTAAAAGACACATTTCGTATCTGCCTCTGAAGAAGCTGAGATGTATGGGTGGCATTTAACAACTAAAAAAAAAAAAAAGCTAAGTTTTTAAATTATTTTTACTCTGAATTTATTTTTTTAATTAATCCATGTATTAACATGCTATGAAAATCTAGCTAAAAAAATCTTTCTTTCCAGGATACTTGGCTATTCAAAACTTTGTATCTTTTTCTTTTCTTGCCACATTCTGCAGGGGTCACTTGAGTTCAAGTTTGAAAAGGGGTGGGTGGGGGTAGTTCACTAGCGAATGTAGGTAGGGGATGAATATCGTCCAAACTAAGCCTGCTAGTCTTGTAAAAGACACATTTCGTATCTGCCTCTGAAGAAGCTGAGATGTATGGGTGGCATTTAACAACTAAAAAAAAAAAAAAAAAAGCTAAGTTTTTAAATTATTTTTACTCTGAATTTATTTTTTTAATTAATCCATGTATTAACATGCTATGAAAATCTAGCTAAAAAAATCTTTCTTTCCAGGATACTTGGCTATTCAAAACTTTGTATCTTTTTCTTTTCTTGCCACATTCTGCAGGGGTCACTTGAGTTCAAGTTTGAAAAGGGGTGGGTGGGGGTAGTTTCACTAGCGAATGTAGGTAGGGGATGAATATCGTCCAAACTAAGCCTGCTAGTCTTGTAAAAGACACATTTCGTATCTGCCTCTGAAGAAGCTGAGATGTATGGGTGGCATTTAACAACTAAAAAAAAAAAAAAGCTAAGTTTTTAAATTATTTTTACTCTGAATTTATTTTTTTAATTAATCCATGTATTAACATGCTATGAAAATCTAGCTAAAAAAATCTTTCTTTCCAGGATACTTGGCTATTCAAAACTTTGTATCTTTTTCTTTTCTTGCCACATTCTGCAGGGGTCACTTGAGTTCAAGTTTGAAAAGGGGTGGGTGGGGGTAGTTCACTAGCGAATGTAGGTAGGGGATGAATATCGTCCAAACTAAGCCTGCTAGTCTTGTAAAAGACACATTTCGTATCTGCCTCTGAAGAAGCTGAGATGTATGGGTGGCATTTAACAACTAAAAAAAAAAAAAAAGCTAAGTTTTTAAATTATTTTTACTCTGAATTTATTTTTTTAATTAATCCATGTATTAACATGCTATGAAAATCTAGCTAAAAAAATATTTCTTTCCAGGATACTTGGCTATTCAAAACTTTGTATCTTTTTCTTTTCTTGCCACATTCTGCAGGGGTCACTTGAGTTCAAGTTTGAAAAGGGGTGGGTGGGGGTAGTTCACTAGCGAATGTAGGTAGGGGATGAATATCGTCCAAACTAAGCCTGCTAGTCTTGTAAAAGACACATTTCATATCTGCCTCAGCAGTGAAGAAACCGAAACCTCGTTCGGGGTTGAAAGAGAGGGGAGTGAGGGAAACCTATCTTCAACTTACTGTTCCCTTCTTAGTATGCAATTGAACTTATTCTATCTACATGTGTACATATATATATATATATATAATATATATATATATAATATATATAATGTATATTATATGGATTTTTTTTTTTTTTTTTTTTTATTTTTTATTTTTTATTTTTTTTTTTTTATACCCCTCTCGGAGTGTTGGACCCGTAAGACCTCGTAAGGCTATCCATCTAAGAGAAGGAAATCTCTGACAAAAAAACCTTCTTCCAGTTACTCACGCCGTGGCAGAAAACTGTTGGGGGAGGATGGCTTCCTTAGTCCTGATCGACAACCTTCCTAGAGTTGGAATCTCGAACAAAGTATCCGGTTTGCAAACCTACAATTGCTTAAGGAGTAGATAGGTTCTACCTATCGCCGGCCCTTGCACTCCTTCTTTGTTTATTAGTCAGGCGCAGAGGTAACAGCGCTGGGACGCCTCTAAACACTCAGTGCCTAGCCTTGTTTCCTTACTAGGACAATGAACGCCGTTCTCTTTCTCTCTATTTGGGCAACTCGGGGAAAGTTTTTTCGTTAGTAAGTCTTACATGACCAGTCTGGGTCTCTCTTGTTCCGACAGGTTGAGGGTACAGGTTAGACAGCTTGTCTGGCTGCTGTTTCCGACTGACAGGACAGGAGCCCAAACTCTTGGGTAGCGCCAAGAACGGCTGCTCCATCATCAGTTGCATAATACCGTGGGTAGTTGTATGTGCCATGTCGCGCATGGAAAGGGACCCTGCAATTATCTACGGTGGGCTTTCCCGAGGCCACAACCCCCATGGACCAGGTCGTGACTAATGGACTGGTTGTGTGAGCTTATTGGCACCAAGCAAGTACCCACCTTGGCCAATCCACTCTATAATCAAATCAAACATGCCATTACAAAAAAATAAAATCAAACCTAAACCAGACACCCAAACAACACTTTCGCCTCCGCCCTTGAGGCTTGCATTCTCAAATATCCGGGGACTTAGAACCAACATCAACGACGTAGAAACCTTTCTCCTGACAAACTCCCCGGATATCCTAGCTCTTAGTGAAACTAACCTCCAATCCTCAATCTCTTCTCACCACTTTGACATGACTGACTACCTCCCACTCTACCGTAAAGACTCTGACAAACACATGCACGGGCTAGGAGTTTATGTTCGGAACACCCTCCCGCTGACTAGAGAACATAGGTTAGAATCAGATGACTACGACTACATGTGCTTTAGATTGACTTTACATCACAACGTTAGTTACTTATATTTCCTATATCGCTCCCCGTCGTCCCAGGACTGTACTCTGCTAAACTCTGTCTCTGAAAGCATAGATAGAGCACTCTTAATAGACTCGAATGCCCAGATACATGTATTTGGGGATTTTAATGCCCACCACCGCGACTGGTTGGGATTCTCCAGCCTTACTGATGCAGCCGGCAACTCTACGTATAATTTCTCCTTAGCTCACTCCCTCTCTCAGACTGTTGATTTTCCGACCCGCATCCCCGATCGTGTGGATCAACAAGCCTCACTTCTAGACCTCTTCTTGACCTCAATACCCGAGGCTTGTGTGACGAAAGCTCATAGCCCACTCGGGAATGCTGATCACATTGTGCTAATGATACATATCACACTAAAAAGTCGTCCAAAAGCTGATGAACCGTTGCTCAAAACAACAAGATACTACGAGCAAGCTGATTTTGAGTCAATCAGAGACCACATCAGTGACGCCCCATGGCGGGAAACCTTCTTACTCCCTGCCAACCAGTGTGCAAACGAATTAACTGAATGGGTCAAAGCAGGCATTGAAGCCTATGTCCCCATGCGAAAATTCTTTAGCAAGCCCCACTCTCCTCAATGGTTCACTTCGGAATGTGCAGCTGCCATTTCTGAGAGGCAACAAGCATTCCGTAAATTCGGCCGCAATAAGTCAGCTACTAATAGGCATAAATTTATAGAGTCAAGAAACAATTGCAAGGCTGTGATAGGCGAAGCGAAGAGAAGGTATAATGAGTTAACAAAAAAACGCATCCAGTCACAGAAACTAGGTACTCGCGATTTCTGGAAAATCTACAATAGTGTAGTGAATAATGGTCAATCTACGATTCCCCCACTTTCAAACCACAATGATGTCGTTTGCACGGCCACTGATAAGGCTGAACTACTCGCACAGCGTTTCGCTTCTAACTCTACTTTAGACTCGGGTAACCACCCTCTCCCTGAATTACCATTGCGGACTGAAGCCACACTTGATAACCTGGTCATCACCCCATCCCAGGTCAGAGACATTATAAAAAGCCTTGACACCTCTAAAGCTTGTGGGCCTGATCTTATACCTGTAATAGCAATAAAGAAATGCTCTGCTGAACTGGCCCCTGTTCTCTCCAAACTCTACAACAAATGCCTAGCTGAATCTTGCTTCCCCGATAGCTGGAAAATTGCCTCTGTGGTACCAGTCTACAAGAATACTGGGAATAGAACCGACCCTCAGAACTACCGCCCAATCAGTCTACTGCCGATCTTTGCCAAAATCTTTGAGTCCTTAATCAATCTAGCGATAGTACGTCACTTAGTTAATGCTAAACTTCTATCCGACCGCCAGTATGGGTTTAGACAAGCTCGATCTACTGCAGACATCCTAACGGTCATCTCTGAACGCATGTATCATACTCTCGACAAGGCAGGTGAAGCTAGGGCAGTAGCGCTTGATATATCCAAGGCCTTTGACAAGGTATGGCATAAAGGGCTTCTCCTGAAAATACGCTCATACGGTATTACTGGGCAACTACTTAATATAATTAGATCCTTCCTAAACCAAAGAAAAATCCAGGTTGTCCTCGATGGCCGTTCATCTAAACAACATGACATAAATGCTGGTGTGCCCCAGGGATCTATTCTTGGACCTTTGTTGTTCCTGATCTATATAAACGATCTCCCTGATGACATAGTGTCTGAGATCGGTTTATTTGCTGACGACACCACGCTTTACTCTCGCCATGTTGGCAAAACGGACGCGATCATATCTGAGGCAATGGCTGCATCCTTAGAAAATGACCTCCAGGCTGTAGTGGATTGGGGCCATAAATGGTTGGTGACTTTTAATGCCGCAAAGACAAAGCTCCTTTCCTTCAACAACTACAAGAAGCCTCTCCAACCACCGATTGCCATGGCAAATAACACCCTACCTGAGAGTTCATCATTCAAACTCCTTGGTCTAACCTTCACAGGTAACATGAATTGGAACACATACATTGAAGACATTGCCAAGGCTGCCGCAAAGAAGGTTGGCTCCCTCTACCGTGCTAGTGGACTCCTTACACCTGACATTATCCTGTATCTCTACAAAGCCACCATTCGCCCATGCATGGAGTATTGTTGCCACATCTGGGCTGGTGCATCATCTACTAGTCTCTCCCTCCTTGACAAAGTCCAAAAAAGAGTAGTCAACCTAATAGGTCCCTCACTGTCAGCTAAGCTCCAGCCCCTGTCCCATCGCCGCAATGTAGCATCCTTGTGTTTGTTTTACAAATACTTCAATGGATTATGCTCCGATGAGTGTGCTGCTCTGGTACCCCCTCGACGTAAATTCACTAGACTAACTCGACATTCTACTAAATCTCACTCATTCACTGTGGAGGTCCCCAGATGCCGGAGAGCATTCTACTCAAATAGCTTCTTTCCTCGTGCTGCTGGCCTCTGGAACTCCCTCCCTGCCCCCTGTTTCCCCGACAGTACTGACATGCAGAAATTTAAAACTAATGTAAACAGACACCTCGCTGCTAAGATCCCAATTTAAGCTGAACCACCAATCCTTCCCCCCCTTTTCCTTTTTTCTCAGTAGCCCCTTACGTTTACAGTGGCGTCCTGCCTTGTTTGGGGTGAACCATGTAAAAAAAAAAAAAAAAAAAAAAAAGTGTGTAGAATTTCAGCATCATTAGTCAAGGCAACCCAGAGATCCAGAAAGGTCAGGCATGATTTTGTGTTATCCGTGTGTACGTACGTATGTGCCACCCTGTATCTCATCAATTATTTGATGGATTCAGCGGATTTTTGGCAGAGATAGAGGTTCTAGGGTCTAGTTGATGGCATTTTAATTTCAGTTTACCATATACCTTAGTTTTCCAGAAAATTAAAAGAAAACTTAAAAATGACCATTGTATTGAGGCATAGCCTTTACAAAAGTAGTGACATTCCATGATAAATGCCAGTATACTGAAATCATATGCCCTTAATAGGGTTAAGATGAAAATTCATATACACTAAATGTACAAAAGCAAGGAAATTCCCAAATTTTTACACTTTTATTGTCATTGATTAAGGGTATGACTACATATCAACCAAACCATTTCATTATCACATCACTACAGTATAAATCTCTGTGCATGAGTGGATGAAGTGTGTGAGGTGCGCTGAAGAAAAATTCCTACCAGTAAAATACATAGTCCTGTTGTGCTTGCATACCCTTAATGACAATAAAAGTGTAAAAATTTGGGAATTTCCTTGCTTTTGTACATTTAGTGTATATGAATTTTCATCTTAACTCTATTAAGGGCATATGATTTCAGTATACTGGCATTTCTCATGGAATATTAAACTGGGATAGTGTTCAGGATAGCTGAAGAAATGTAGAAGATTATCGATTCTTAGGGTCTTGATAACAAAAACAAGTTAGATTTTCATACATAAAACAATTTGATTTTTTAGATGTTTTAAGGCTAGAAATTGTAGGACGACTGTATACCTAAAGAAAACTATAAAAAGAAAATGGTGTGACAACAAAAATCAATAATGAAACAGAGTGAATTCAAAAGCCTTAAAAATGCTTAGAACGAGTTCTTAAAACTTACAGGGGGTACTGTTTCAATGTTTCTCGGGTTAAGGACAGGAAGAGGGGGGGGGGGGGTAACACAACATACAACAGTACAGAAAGGACTAAGAAGTAACTTATGTTCAAAGGGTGGGTTCGGCCACGGTCATCTTAATAGTAAACTAAGGCCTTTTAACTGGAAAATAACGTCATGCTGTAAAATAACAAACGAGATCTGTCGAACAGTCAGACTATGGACATTTTTACCCCTCCCTTCACTTAAAAATTAATCAAAATCCAGAAAATCAACCAATTTTAATGAAATTTTCAGTATTTATTAATTAACAATCACACAATATGATTAACCCATTACTTTATTAGAAATCCCAGTGCAAGCTCAGAAAGCTTTGTGAAAATCTTAATCTGTGTCTCGTACCTATTATTCAAATTTTGTGCAACTTAAGAGATATTTGATTTTACAGGAGTGGCTTTATGCATCCTAACACCCTCTTAAAATACTCAGATGGTCTTAAGATCTTCGGAATCTTTTTTTAATTACTCTCTAATTTCATGCAAATTGGATATTTGAATTTTCAGAGGTGGGTGAGTGTTGTGCCATTTTGATGACAGCCCCCCAAAAGAAAACATCAAAATATATGCAAACTATGACTAAAGCATCCTCAGTAACCTGCTGATTATCATATATATATACATATATATACACACATACACACATATATATATAGGATGTGTCTTGTGTTAGTAGAGAAAAAATGCTTGATTATAGGTCATAGAGCTAATATTAATTATTTTATTTAAAAACTATACATTACTGTATCCATTGGAGATACCTGGGTTTCATCCCTCTGGTCATTTTCGGATAAGGAAAAATTCTGGACTGTGATCCTTCAGACAGATTCATCAGTTTTGTATAGTGCAGAAGGCAGTAACTAGATTGTCTGAAAGATTACGGTTCAGAATTTTTCCTAATGCCAGGATGATCAGCTAGAAAGAAACCTGGGTATCTCCAGCAGACGCAGTACTGCATAGTTTTTTTGTTTAACTTTGTTCACCCCAAACAAAGCAAGTTTCCACTGTAGACGTAAGGGGCTACTGAGAATTAGGGTGAAAGTTCCAAAGGCCGGTAGCTCGAGGAAAGAAGCTATTGGAGTAGAAAGCTCTCTGGCATCTGGGGACCTCCACAGTGAATAGATGAGATGTAACTGATTGTCGGGTTGGTCGAGTGTATTTATGTTGAGGAAGCACCAGATCAGCAAGTTCATCGGAGCACATTCCATTAAAATATTTGTAAAACAAGCACAAGGATGCAACATCGCGGCGATGGGACAGGGGTGAGCTTGGTGAATAGTTTATAAATATAATAAGTAAAATATATAAGAGATTTTAAGTGAATTTTAACAAATTCTCATAATCTAATGATAACTCCTACGTAAATAGCAGTGTTTACTGTTCTCTCTTGTTAAATCGGGTTTACTCATATTTTATCGCAGATTTTTCACTAATTCTTCTTGATAATACGGCAACAGTTACGTTTATTTTAGGTATGATTTGAGGGGATTTTCTTCAGTCAACATCTCAATTTCCTGCAAAATTTCGTCCATCCCCACAAAATCAGTGTATACAAAATAAAAATAAACAAATTCATTTAAATATCTGTCCTGCTCAAAATAAATCGAATATCAGAAAGAAAAAAAATCTTTATTAAATTCATATTACTTTTTATTTTATTTTAATATTTATGTTTTATTTATAAAGAAATTAATGTCATTATTTCATTTGAGATTTCTCAGAAATGCACCTTTTTTTTTTTTTTTTCATTCCTATCACGATATCGAATGTGAAGACCAATGTTTCCCAGGATCCATTTTACTGACACACATTAGCTTACTTGTAAAATTATACGCCCATTGTTTTTATTCTAAGATACTCTAATTGCTTACATATTTTTTTTCTATAAAAAGACAGAGAAGCTTCCTTATATATATATATAATTTCTAATTATTTAGAAAAACAAAATAGATGAAAAAGTCTGTACTTACTTGTAGCTCCTAGTCTTCGTGTATCTCTGGCAATATAATTGGCGAATATAATAGACCTCATGCTGGTCTTTCCAGACCCACTCTTCCCCATGAGGAGGACCTTAAAAAAAAGATGAAAAAAAAAACAATGCATATTAAAAAAATGTTTCATTATTTCCAAGTTAGCATATCATGCTTTTCTGTAACTGAAAATACAAAACTAATGAAGAAACGATGTCTTTGAATCTCAAGGTTACACAAATTATCAAAAATATTCTTTAAATGCGTCCATTCACAAGACGGAGGTTACAAAATGCCTTCTGCATTCATTCAGGAAAAATCATCTATCTTTTCTTATGCAGGTTTAGTTGTATACAAATAAACCTGGAAAGGTCTTTTCTTATGAAGTATTTGATTTTACTTGTAATTTTTCTTTTTTTGAAGTATTTTTATTTATTTATTTTTCTTACTTCACTTATCAAGGCTAAAATCCACTCAAGGATAAGGATTAATGAAATGGATGTTGAATGATGAATATTATGAGAGGATTGAAAATGATGAATGGAATGAACAAAATTTGATTACTTATGGTGGATGGTTTATGACAAGTACTTGTTGACATTGGTTTAAAAGGCGACCATGTTGTAGTTTGCAAGAAAAAAGTCCCATGGTAATGTTTTCTACAGATAAGAAGTTCTTGGAAAGAAATTCTGTTCATGAATATTCTACCTAACGCTAAGCACAAAGAAAGGAAAATTCTTTTCAGCTGTGGTAGAAGATGAATTCTTATGAATGTCTTACAAAGAGGAAACCAGAGACTGAAGTTCAGTCAAGAACCGTCTATGGAAATAACAATAGTGTATAAGAAAGGAATTGTAGAAAACAGAAGAGATCTTCACCCATTAGATAGCGAAGTCAATTTTGTTTTCTGTCAAACAAGAAAGAGTGCTCTGAGTGGCACCTCCCCAGATGTGGTAGCAAAATAAACAATAAGTGAGTTTTATTTTGAAAGGTTTTAAAAATAAAACTTGAATTGGCCATGACTGGAGATGAAAATCTATGGAAGGATGTTTTGTTTTATTCATCAAAAGAAATTGGTCAATTTGTGACTCAATCATTGTTGTATTTAACAACTCCTGAAATACACTCTTCTATGATTTATTTTATTTCATTTTTTGACGGTTAACTTCATTTGAAATTTTGAGTTTATTGCTTTTTATTTTAAAGTCTATTTATTTAAATATTTTAAAAGAAAATTATATCGCACCAGAGCTCAAGTTGAAATTTATGCCATAATTTTAAAAAGATCTGATAAAATTATGTTTGCACTATGAAAAGAGAACCCACACTGTTAGAGAAGTAGATAAGTTTAATATTTGGCCATGGTACATTTTAAGCAGCCTAGAATTAATATAACAGCAGACATCTTTCTTTTTTTTATACACACCGGATCTTCAGATCATCATCATCCTCATATTCAGTTTAATGTCCGTTTTTGCATGCTGGTATGTGTTGGATAATGAAATAAATAAAAAATTTAATGAAAATAGAAAACATTGTGTTCGCAGATATGACATTTGCAAGACAGCCTGTCTTATCCTGTAAAATAGAGGCTCTATATGCTATTTCAACTTGTGTATGTTTATTTTACATGTAATTCAAATTCCATGAAAAATGCCAGTATACTAGAAATCATATGCCCTTAATAGGGTTAAGATGAAAATTCATATACACTAAATGTACAAAAGCAAGGAAATTCCCAAATTTTTACACTTTTATTTTCATTAAGGGTATGACTACATATCAACCATACCATTTCATTATCACATCACTACAGTATAAATCTCTATGCATGAGTTGATGAAGTGTGTGAGGTGCGCTGAAGAAAAATTCCTACCAGTAAAATACATAGCCCTGTTGTGCTCGCATACCCTAAATGACAATAAAAGTGTAAAAATTTGGGAATTTCCTTGCTTTTGTACATTTAGTGTATATGAATTTTAATCTTAACCCTATTAAGGGCATATGATTTCAGTATACTGGCATTTTTCATGGAATGTCATTACTTTTGTAAAGGCTATGCCTCAATACAATGATCATTTTTAATTTTTTGGGGAATTTTCTGGAAAACTAAGGTATATGGTAAACTGAAATTAAAATGCAATCAACTAGACCCTAGAACCTCTATCTCTAGCCAAAAATCAGCTGAATCCATCAAATAGTTCATGAGATACAGGGTAGCACATATGTACGTACGTACACACAGATAACATGATTTCATGATTGAACTTTCTGGATTTCTGGGTTACCTTGACTAATGATGCTGAAATTCTACACACTTATAGAACCTATCAAATAAAAATTGTGTGCAAAGTTTTAACTAATTTGGTTTATTGGTTTTTGAGTTATGATTGATCAAAGAAATGAGATTTCCAGCATAGGCCATTTTTGAAGTCTATTAAGGGATAGAGCGCTCTCGCGCCTCCCTTGATTAGACCATTTTGTAACATACGTTTTTCAGAGACATCTCATACCTTTCTCCAAAAAAAAAAAAATAAATAAAAAAGAGATGTCTCAAGAAAATCTGGAAAGGAGATATCTGTTTGCTCTTTTGTTTTTGTAATATTTCTTTAAGTTAAATTAACAATTACACATAAAAAACACAATAGAACAAAAAGACATTTTATTTTATCGGTCGTTGTAATGGAGAATTACATCCTAAGAGCATCTGCATGTCAAGCCAAACATGGAGGATATTAGTCACATAATTTCACAAAATTAATGTAAATTCAACCATATTGTTCAAATTTCTTTTCTGAATAATTAACAAATGGAGAAGCTATCAGTCGGTTTAATTTCTAAGTGACTTTCAGAGTGAACTATACGAGAGTATTTATTTACTCCTCTCCAGGAGTTAGGCACAAGGCCAGTTTTATCTTACTCCCACAAGATATGACCCAAGGTCAGGTCGGGAAAGTAGGACTTGAAAAGCCAGCGCCCGAGAGGTGAGCACTCTGGCCATTAAAAATTGCCTGGGTAACCCCGTCGGCATTCCCCGGTAGGGGCGCCTCAGGCAGTAAGTAATAAACTTACTCCTCCCCAAAGAGGGGAGGTCGAGCCTGGGAGGGTGGACCTCCTAAAACTGCACAGGACAGACCCATAGACTGGCAGAATCAAGCCCCGAAGGTCAAGACGATACCAGTCTATGGGGTGCAGTATCATTCGGAACAGATACTACACTTTGATCTTGGCCAAAAGGCCAAATGAAAAGTTGCAATGTGCATAAGTCAACAGGTACAGGACTTTAGGAAGTATAAAACAATTTCATTATTAGAAACTAGGGGAAATAACTCTTTCTGGAGTAAGATTGGGTTATCTGCCCATGCCCGTGTTATGTCAGTTGCAAAATGGTGACAAATAAAATCTTGTTTTGTTTCTGAATTTTTCTTAGATGAGGATTGATAATATGTACTATTTGGATTATTCGGACTACTGTTCTCATCTTGAGTGTTATTCTCACAACATCGGCCGAAACGTTGTGAAAATAACATTCAAGATGACAACAGTAGTCCGAATAATCGAAAATCTTGTCTTTTTCTATCTATTCCTTGTATCACGTAAGTAAATAGTTCTCTTTACGAAGTGGGTAAAGTTAGACACAAGGTCAATCTTTAATGTGGGTAAAATCCAGCTCCCCAAAAAGAGGCACTCTGGATTGGGGGAAAAAAAAGTTAAATTGCCTCAGTCTAGAAGGATTTCTCCTTCACTGACACAGGAACAGCTACAATACTTTGATCTTTCATTTTGCTTGGTACGTCAATCATTGTTTTGTTGGTACGTCAATCCTTTTATTTAATTTTTTTTTTTTTATCTATTTGTACACATCATTTTTATATTTTGAATATTAACCACTATTTAAAAAAGTTGCTTAGCATACCAATAGGCTATGTTTTCCAGTGGGACAATCTTGGATAATTGGGGGGGGGGGGTGTAAATCGTTAAGGGCTTTAGTTTTTTTTTTTTAAATAAAAATTCAATTTGGATAATTTAAATTATTTTGACTACTATTCTCGTCTTGAATGTTATTCTCAGAACGTTTCAGCCGATGGAACATCCGGCCGTCTTCAAACTTGGAAGTCGATATAGAATTTAGAACTGAACTCTTTATTTAATCCACAAGGGTTGTTTGTTCTTGCTCTGTCAGCCATGACCGGGTAGAAGTCTTATATCATTTTTATTTTTTATTCCTTGCATCGCCTGTAGTGAGGATTGAATCATCACCCCCCCTCCCCCAAGATTGTCACTTAGAACTGACTGTTACTGAACACCTTTATCCGTTGCACCGCATGTCCATGAAAATTCAATATTTATTTGACCATTATCTTGTTCTGATTAATAATCTCGCAGGAAATTAAAATCAGATTCTAATCTAATCAAGAAGCGAGAATTGCTGAATATCTGCCATCAGTCAGCTGATAGAGTTGATCAGAATTCAAAGTCCATCAGTTATTTATATCAAACAAAACCGATTTCTGAGACAACAGATTAATCGCACAGTATTGGACTAAGTAAAACCAAAAACTATGAAAACATGTCAAAGATCGAAAATAATAAACTGGCCGAAGTATCCGTTTGAACTGATATTTTATTTAATTTCTTCTTTTACATGTTGACTCAAGTGGAAAAAATGTTTTACTTTAGATTACAATTACAATCGAAAACCTGTTCCCTTCACTTGCTAGCATCATTCAGATGCTGATAGAGTGTATACCTAAGCCAGCACTTCTGCACCAAATGCATGTGCCATTGTTTTTCTTCGGATTCTTACTCTGGCCGTGTCAATTCTAGCATTGCAGGTCGACAAGGGGGGGGGGGCAAAGTATCAGTTTACAATTTGCATACATAACAAAAACACAGACATAGACATGGTATACAAGACTTGTTGAACACGTGTGTGTGTGTGTCATTGGTGTACCTTAGTGTCTCTACTTTTGAGCTAAGCATCCCATCTCTCAAGTCCAGGATATCAGCTTCGACTCATTCTGAGGTCTCTTCTCAATCTGCCTCAAGTTCCTCTGTCCATCATTCTCCTCGAACCTGTCTGCTTCAACATTCAGTGTCCCCAAATATATCTACTTTCTACCAGAAATCCGTTACATCCGATATTCCCTAAGCTGGCCAATGGAATTGGATATGTCTGCTTTCAATTTCAACTGATGACCCGAAACTAGATACTTCTTTCAAAATTCTCTATCCTAACCCTCTCTCCCCGGCTAACTCATGGCATTACTTCGTCTGCATGACACAATGGATCTGTCCTTTCATATTGTCAACTACTTCTTAGCTAATCCCAGGTGGCGCTCCCGATTGCGGGCCACTCTATAGTATCACAAAAGAACTTAGTCCCATAAAAGAAAATGGCTAAATTTGGATTATTCGGACTACTATCTTGGTCGTTATATTCACAATGTTTCGGACAATGTAACCTCCAACCTTTTTCAGGTGTCTCTTTTTGGACTATGGAACCTTCTAGTCAAACTTGGGAATCTTTACGTCGAACGATATGGAATTTCGAACTGAACTCTTCATTTAATCCAAGAGGTTACATCGCTTTTATTCAGTCAGACATGACCATGAAGGAGTAGTAATGTTATTCTTTGTTATTATTGCCTGTAGTAAGGATTGAACCTTCAACCTCCAGAAGACTGTCACTTAGAAGTGATTGTTAACCAACACTTTTAACCATTAAGCCTTGTGGACAAAAATTCTGAATCATGAAATGGATTTATTACTGACATTTTGTAGATTGTTTAATTGGATTATGACTGTAAAAGATTTTTTTTTTTTTTTTTTTTTTTAAATCAAACTTGTAACTGAATACAGGATTTTATTTATGTCAATAAACAAATTTCTAACAATTACCAAAACTGACATATCTTTACTTAACAATGATAGTTCCAAGTTCAATCAAACAATAAAATAAGATACACCTTTTATTCATTAAACACGTGAGGTTCTTTATTTTGATCCCAGAATAAAACTTAGGCAGTATTTTAAAACAATCAGAAGAAAAACAAAAATAAATAAAGCTGTGTACGTATCGGAAGATCTTTTTACACAGCATTAATATAAAATGGTGAAGACACAAAAAATTAAAATTGATACTAAGCAATTAATACGAAGTCGGTTATAATCAACGAGAGAAGAAATAGATGAAAGTTTTTGTTTTTTTTACTTTAACAGGAATTCCCATTACTTTGTAATATCGTAGTTTACAAAAAAAGTTTAAGTTTCTTGAATCACATTTTTGTATTTCTTGCTAATATATAAAACTATCCTGGTTACCCGGCGTTGCCCGGGAGCATGAACAACAAAATAGAAGAGTTAAAAAGTGTGTGTAACATCGTTCCCCCTCTCTCTGTATATTTCCCTTGCGTTTCTCTTCATCACTTCATGTGTTATTTTCTCTTACAACTGGAAAAAAAAAAATTTTAAAAATCACTGACGGATTGCTACAATAATAATTTTAAAAAAATAATTACAAAAAAAAAAAAAAAAAAAAAAAAAAAAAAAAATCGCTCTACATGTCTCACCCCACTACTAATTCTGTTCCTGTTGACCCCTAACACAATAAATATTTTTTTAAATGTGCCTATATTTTGCCAGAAAAAGAATTTATCAGCTTTGTGGGTGTGTCTTGTGTAGTTTTTTACTTTTAGCTGAACAGACAGACAACTTTCCTTTATATAAAAGATTTTCATTCAACAATACTTAAAACCAAAACAAATTAAGTCAAATACACATACCACTCCAATGTAAGAACGAGGGTGTCTAATCATTTAAAAAACAAATCATGTGTACACAGGAAACACCCCTCCCCATCGATGTTGATGTGACCGGATGTGCATCACTATAAAATAGGGGGTCACCAAACTTTTTTCACAGTGGGCCAATTAACCTGAAACAATGACAACCGAAGGCTGCCTATAATCATTCTGTTCAATACTTGCAAGCCAAAATAAAAGCTCTGGGAAAAAAGACGAAGGTTTGGTTTGGTTGTATTATGACATATCAACCCTTTTAAGGTCATTTTGGTAAAAGTTTTTATGCTTTAAATATTTATTCATGGTTTGGTTGTTTTGGAGAAGAAAATTGTTGTTTTTAGCTTTGCAAAATATGATTGAGTTTTGAAAAGGGAAAGAAAAAAAAACAACAACATCAATGTTTGGGGCATTTTAAGCCAGGAAGTTGGTATCTTAAAACAGCTTGATCTGGTAGTACCAGTGAAAAAAGACGAAACACAAATTTAGGGTACATAGCACCAGCGGTCAGCAGATCCCCACATGCCCGAACATCTTATAGTATTCTAAACATATTTAAATTTAAATTGTACCACAAACATCTTATGTTCCAGGTTTTATGATGTAACTACAAGTACCATTGATTGGTCTGATGAACTGATGTTTACAGGCCTGATCTGTCCGGCAAGCAATGGGTTGCTGACCCCATGCTATAAAGGAACAAAGTCTAGAATAAACAATTCAAAGCGATATTTGTTCTGTGCACATTTAACATTTATTAAGCATTAATTTGTTTGGTTATCATTGAATATTGCTTCTATGTTCAAAGATATTTTTTTGATAGCTTAACATTTGCTACACTGACTGATGAAATATAGAAAAACGTGATCATCATTATCGGTTTAACTTCCATTTTACATGCTTCCTTATGATAGACGTCTTTTAGAAATTGACTTCCAAACTAACCAACCTCTGACCAGGTGTTTATTTATCCCTCTTTCTCTCAAGTGCATCCTTATCACTTTCTCCCATGTTCTCCTTGGCCTTCGCTTGTGAACTGAACCTGCTACTTCAACTGTTCTACATCTTTTAACCCAAGTTCTCTCATCCATTCTTTCGATGTGGTCATACAATCGAAGTATCCTGTTCTGCACACATCTCCCTATATTGTCCAGATTTAATCATTCTCTGTCTAAGCCTGTATTTAACACTCACATTGCACATCCATCGTATCATTCTCATATAATTTCTCACCATGCAACGCATGTCCTCAACCCTCTATATATAAAAAATGAAAAATTGTCTGTCTGCCCACATTTCATGCTTTTCTCATTTCATGCAAACTTAAAAGCCATACCAATTATAAATCACGGTACCTTCAGGGTTCTTTATAGCAAAAAAATGGAAAACAGACTAACGTGTTTACTATCTCTGGCATCGATCTGGTTTTAATCTAAGCACTTACTATAAGACAATGAGGAAGGTCTAAAAGATGGAAAAACCGGAAAAGGATAACACCATCCAGACCTCGACTGGAAGAAAACAGAGAGTAGTGGAATTCTAAGGAGGCTTGCTGTCACTCAAATTCCAGAGAAAAGCACAAAAGTGAGAAATCAATGGTAACAAGCTGGTGTGAGAACTTCATGTGAGTTACAATAATAGGTTCAAAACTATTAGGCAAAATTTCACCAAAATCGACATCAAGCACCCTTGACATAAAAGGTGTCAAGGGGATAACAATTTTAACACTACTACTAATAATAAATACTAGGGTGACGCCATGGAAATTCCATGGTGGTTTCTACATCAATCTGTATAATTTACTGTTAATTATGATTTTCCTTTCGAAATAATATCTGCTACGGTCAATACTATTAAGAAAAAAATTACTTTCTTCTTCCATAAAAATAATTCTCACTGTCAACCAAATATTCTTTAAATAAATACAACGAATATGTTTCTTCTTTATTTAAAATTGTAGAAATTCAATTTTTTTTTAAAATAATAAATATTCAGTCTTATTAACGTAAAAATAATTGTCGGCTAAATACTCTTCAAATGAATAAAACAAATGTTATTTTTTGAAATGTTTTATTTTAAAATTGTGCTGTTTTTGTCGACAAGACAAGATAATTTGATTTAGGAACAATTCATTTTAAAATGGATGAAGTTGAAAATTTTTACTTTCGCGACATCAGATTACAATCTTTGCTGATCAGACGATTGCATTTTTTTATGATAAGTGATAACGTACATACGAATATGAAATGCTTACGTCTATTATTATATAATTGTTTGGCTTTCAATAATAAAAATTCCACAAAATAAAACTAGTATTTACTTACTTCTCTCCAGGAGTTAGGCACAAGGCCAGTTTTATCTTACTCCCACAAGTAAGATGTGACTCAAGGTCGGGTCGGGAAAGTGGGACTTTAAAAGCCAGCGCCCGAGAAGGTGAGCACTCTGGCCATTAAAAATTGCCTGGTCAGCCCCGTCGGCATTCCCCGGTAGGGGCGCCTCAGGCAGTAAGCAATAAACTTACTCCTCCCCAAAGAGGGAAGGCGAAGCCTGGGAGGGTGGACCTCCTAGAACTGCACAGAACAGACCCATAGACCGGCGTAAATCAAGCCCCGAGGGCCAAGACAATACCAGTCTATGGGGTGCAGTATCCATCGGAACAGATACTACACTTTAAAACTCTAGTAATCAAGTGTAAAAGATTATTGGCTAAACAAAACTGGATACGATTATTTTTTTTTATTAATAGAATAAGCTCAAGTCAAGAATAGGCAGAAAATACTGCCTATTTTGCTGGCAAGTTTCTTAACCTAGTCCCTATTTACTTATCTCCCCACGAGGACAGAGTTAGACACAGGGTCGGTTTTTCATGTGGGAAAATTCAGCTCCCAAAAAGAGGCACTCTGGGTTGAGACAAAAAAAAATAAAAATTGCAGTGGAGAAATACCTCTCCTTCCCTGAACTCGAACACAAAGCACAGCATCAGCAGATCTATCAATTTTGTAATCAAAATGAAACATTGACAGGAATTTTAGGTTTAACAAATATCACATTATTTTTTTATTAAAACAAGTGTCAATTTCATTATTCACAATGTTAAAAAGATGTGACACCAAAAATAAACAAAGCTAACTCTTAAAAAATTGAATTAAAACAAAGCTAATAGCAAAACTTTCCATTTAGTTTGACAAAAACAACAACACTGAGTGATAAAAAAAAGGTGGTTTTAAATATAAGTTTGTTTCTGTGGTGGACAAGTTCATTCTTCAGCTCATATGACTATCATCAGATTCTGTTTAAGGTCCGTTCTACATATTATGATAGTCATATGAGCTGAAGAATGAACTTGTCCAGCACACAATCAAAGTTATCATACATAACACCAGTTAATGATATATGTTCTTTTTTTATCACTGAGTGTTGTTGTTTTTATCAAACTAGATGGAAAGTTTTGGGATTAGCTTTGTTTTTAATTTTGTTTTTTTAAGTAATAACTTTTTTAACTTCAGCTCATATGACTAGAGGTTTATCATCATCATTATCATCCCGGGATGTGAGTATTGATTTACTCCTCTCCAGGAGTTAGGCACAAGGCCAGTTTTTATCTTACTCCCACAAGTAAGATGTGACCCAAGGTCGGGTCGGGAAAGTGGGGTTTAAAAATTGCTTGGGCAGCCCCGTCGGCATTCCCCGGTAGGGGCGCCTCAGGCAGTAAGCAATAAACTTACTCCTCCCCAAAGAGGGGAGGCGAAGCCTGGGAGGGTGGACCTCCTAAAACTGCACAGACCCATAGATCGGCGTAAATCAAGCCCCGAAGGCCAAGACAATACCAGTCTATGGGGTGCAGTATCCATCGGAACAGATACTACACTTTGATCTTGACCAAATGAATTTCCTAACCTTGGTTATGCCCTCCTACCCCTCTGTATGTATTGGGAGAGGGCAGCACAACAAAAAAACACCTTTTTTTCTGAAAAAAAAAAAAAAAAAAACTCCAATCAGTTTTAACTAAGAATATTAAAATTAAGAGACAGACACAGAGAGTGTATTTGTGTGTGAGGAGGGGGGGGGGGGGCAGGAAGTGATTCTTTGATGAAACAAAAGTCATCTAACTCTCCTACTCTATCACAAAGTGCTTGAATTTCAAAAAAAATTTTTAATCGAAAATCGCAACATATCCGGACCTTACAAAAATCGCGAATTTAAGCCAATTTTTAAAACACTGGATATGTATATATTTTTTAAATTCAAGGTGTACAAAGTACTTTAAACCTATTTTCGACTGATTTTCCATCATACTGACATAAAAAATTAAAAATGTCAAAAAAAAAAATCGAAATTGGCGACTTATTCAGACCTTACAGAAATCGCAAATTTTCTCCAATTTATTTTTTAATCGAGAGATATTTGATATTTTTTTTGAAATTCAAGGTGTAAAAAGTACTTTAAACCTATTTCGACTGATTTTTCATCATACTGACATGAAAAACGAAAAAATTGAAAATTAAAAAATTTTTTAAATTTAAAAAATTTAAAATCGCGACATACCTGGACCTTACAGAAATCAAAACATTTTGCCAATTTTAAAATCGCAAGGTATTTGATATTTTTTTTAAATTCAAGGTGTAAAAAGAACTTTAAACCTATTTTCAACTGATTTTCCATCATACTGACGTGAAAAAACAAAAAAATGCTTGAAAAATTCCTTCACGGCAAAAGTAATAATTTCAGTTTTTAAAGAGAACTGTCATAAGAGGGAAAATCAGTAGATTGCAATCAAAAAGCGGAGAATTTTCATTCATGGGAGACTCCAGTGATTTAATCAGTACCGGTAATCCACTTTTTATAGATTAAAAAAAAGCAGTAACCCCACATACTTGATCATCATTTTCGGTTTAACTTTCATTTTACATACTGGCAGGTGTTGGACGGCTTTTAGCAATTGACTTTCAAACTAACCTATCTTTGGCCAGGTGTTTATTTATCCCTCTTTCTGTCAAGTCCTTCCTTATCATTTTCTTCTATGTTTTCCTTGGCCTTCGCCGTGTGAACTGAACCTGCTACTTCAACTGTTCTCACAAGAACTTTCATCCATTCTTTTAACAAAGTCTCCTGTTCTGCACACATCTCCCTATACTGTCCCTCCGAGGTCATCAGATATAAGCCTTCCTTTAACACTCACATTACACATATCATTTTTCTACACACAACACATATCCTCAACCCTCACTGAATTAGCATAAAAAATTAAATTTAATATAAATATTGTTTCTCTGTCTATCTGCCATAAAATAAAAATAAAAACCCTATACCAAGATCTAACACAATATTCCGCTTAAAATTTTACAAGGAACTTAATGGTGTTATTCATTTTGTATTGAGGGATTTTACAATTAATATTGTGGTGTTGGTGTGTATCAGACATCCACAAACAGCAAAGTTAGCATTTCTAGGGGCAATACTAGTAAACGCTATAAAATAGAACCATCACTTGAATGACTTATGCACATTTTTAAATAAAATAACTCTTATGGTAAGAGTTATTAGATTCTCAAATGATATTTCAAGATAAAATCTCCTTATCAAATAGTGTTTTTTTTTTGTTTGCCTTTTCTTTTCTCTGTATCTATTGTTACTAGATTTCAGGTTTAACACGTAGTATGAAGTCCGTGTTTGGAAGTTGAATTCTTTCGGTTTTTATGCATTATTGAAATAACTTGTTGAAAATTACAAAACTGCTTTGGCTAAGAACAGAAAAAAAATGTTATGATTTGTTTGAAACATTGAGTAAATAGGTATTAATATATGTTTGAAAGTCTTATTAATGCAGATTTTAAAATAAATATAACAGCTACACTAATCGATACTTTAGTATCAAACTATCAGATATATACCAATGTTATTATCTAGCTATATATATATATATATATATATATATATATATATATATATATATCGCAGTCGGCTTGGGGACACATGGTAAAAAGACACAAAAGTATTATACAGAAGAGTTGTCTTCTTGACCTGACACGTTCATCAAAAGTTAAAGTAAAGAAAAAAGAATGTCACTTGAAGCAGCATAAAAAAAATTAACTAAAGACAAAACTGAACTAATCAATCCCAACCTGAAACTAAAGCCGCCTTTAAAATTGACAAGATCCTGTCTGTTCAGTCTTCAGCTAAATTCACATCCATGGCAGCTTCAATGCTCACAATGATGAATGTCGAATTTATTCCAACACAACTGATGAGGGAAAGTTTTGTCATGACTTTTCGCTTGCTTATGAACTGAAGCAGATTGTTGACAAACCTACTCACATATCTGATGCTGACAGACATTTTACCATTCTTCTTGCATGGCAGTGAGATATAGACCCCAAACGCTTCTGATTTGTAATGACTTCAGCATAATGACTCTGCAATGATCAGGTGGATGTGAGGCAGTAAACTAGAGGAAAGAATCCTTTTAACCGTGCTATATCACAAGCTTGGTATTAGCAGGAATTTTAATGCTTTACGCACTCGGCATCAGGTGGTTTGGCCATGTACAGCGTGCCCCTTCCTGCATAAATTCAATAACACTCATGGATAGTCCAAGCATGAAGATGCATGATAGACCAAAGTAGACCTGGCTTGAGTGCAATTGAAATCACATTACTGCTTGCACGATGACTGGTATCAACCCTTTTGATCGGACTGCATGAAGGGCAGGTATGAGACGTTACCTGGCGTTGCCCACCCAGGAGTTAGAGACATTCGCAGACGCTTAAATACAAAAACTGGATGATGATTGATCGTTTAACAACCTGCGCTGAGCAGTGCTCAACCTGCCCTGAGCAGTGCTCATCTACTGTTCTACCTCCTCTGAGATCTTCCAATAACTCAGTTGCCTTCATCAAAATTAAACCTAATTTCACATTATTTCCTGATGTCCCTTGCCATCACAAGTGTACCAATACTCAAGCGCTGATTGGGATAGCTTTAGATCTTTCATCTCGGAAAGTCCCTTGCATTCCATTTTCTTAAAAAATGTCTCCTGTGTCATCACCTCCAAAATATCCACAGAGTTTTATAATCTCTAAAATATTAAAACAGAGGCTAAACAGCCAGCCATGGTTCATTCTTGAGTGTACTGTTGCCATTGCCTAAAGAAACCATTACTTCAATTGTTACCAATGATAAAGATGCCAAAAAACCAAAGCCCCCTTTAAAACTGCTGCAAATTGGTTATAGAAAATGCGAAAGAGCCCTATGCTTGTTTCTAAGAGTTTGAAAGGTAACAAACAGGGTACTGAACAGATATAAGACCTCCATTCTAACCATCATCAACAGTCCTGAGGGAGATCTCCTCAGCATTTAATAAAGCCAAACTTTGCTACAAACTCCACCTTTTGCGATCAGGACTACCAACTTCTGGAATTTCCCCATGACTAAATACTTTAAACGATACACATATATTGGTTTGGGACGTTATCAAACTTAGAAACGTTGATGCAAGCAAGCCAACTAATCCAAATAACATTCTAGTTATTGTGCTTAAGAAGCTGCTAGTAGAACTTGCTCCTATTCTAAAAAATTATACAATCGTTGCTTAAAGAGGATACGCTTTTCATGTAGCATGGTCTACGCAGTATATAAACATACTAGCGATCAGTTTCCTGCATCTCAGTTCAGATTGATCAGTCTATGTGTCAAGAAGAAGCTGCTTTGGTTTGGTTGTTTTATGGCATATCAACACTTTTCGAGTTATTTAATGCCAAATCCGGTCATTTTGGTAAAAGTTTTTATGCTTCAAGTTCTTTATATGTTCAAGTATTTATTCATGGTGTTTGGTTTTTGGTTTTTTTGTAGAGAAAAAATGTTTTTGTTTTTGGCTTTGCAGAACATGATTGAGTTTTGCAAAGGGAAAGGAAAACAACAATGACATTCATGTTTGGTGCAGTTTTGGTCAGGAAGCCGGTATCTTCAGACAGCCGGATCTGATAGCACCAGCAGAGGAAACTGATTGAATCTGTGACTGACAAATCAAGCAAAAACAATCTACTTAATGACAAGTAATACAGATTTCACCCTGCAAGGTCAACTGCTGATGTACTAACTGTAATAGTCACATAGGATCAGCAAATCTCTTGACAGTTTTTTGTTTTTAAAGCAATAATCCTTGACATATAAATGGCCTTTGACAGGGTCTGGCCCAAATGGTTGCTTCACAAAGTTGCTAGGTATGAAATATCTAGCAATGCTTTTTCGCAACCAACAAATCTTTTCTCTCAAATAGGTTTAGTTGTTGATGGGGAGAGGTCGGAAGCACATGAAATCAATGTTGGTGCGCCTCAAGGATCTATTCTGGCACAGCACTCTTTCTCATCTTCATTAATGATCTACGAACTCATATACGGAGATAATTGGTTGACATCTATGCAGATGACATACCTGTCTATGGCAATACCTCGAAGAGCACTGCTGATCAAGATCTCGCTGATTATCTCTTTTCGGACCTTGGGCATGTGGTGTGCTGGGAAAAAGGGTACTTGTTACTTTTAACACCTCTAAAACTTAACTTCTGTTACCACTAGCGCTCAAATCCCTGTTTTGCCCCAGTCGAAATGAATGGCTCTCTCTTTGCAGAATCCTCTTGTTTTGATAACCTCTTAGGACTGACTTACACTCCGGATCTAAAATAGAAGACGTATCTCCAGTCTGTTGTTAAGACCGCTGAAAAAAAAACAAAAACGATCATTCTACCACTCCAGCAATTACTTGACCTCAGATGCAATCCTCTACTTATAAAAGAGTCATATACGGCCTAAGATAGAACACTGCTGCCAGATCTGGGGAGGTGCTGCACAGAGGAGAACTTTTTCTTGCCTTGACAGAGTATGAAATAGACTTTGAAATCTAGTGGGAGTGATCTCTCCTCTTCCCTATAACCTCTTTCGGACAGAAGCGACGTAGCTAGTCTCTCTACTTTATTGTTATTTCATTGGAACTCAGTTTCAATCTTTGGTTCCTCGTTCTAAGACATTCGCTGCAAAGAACTCATCTTTCTACCATAATGGAAAAAAGACTTTCCTTCCTCCCTACACGTGTTTAGCGTCAGAAAGAACTTGCATGAACAGAGCTTCTTTGCAAGGGTGTCCCGCCTCTGGAACACATTACTGCGGGACTGCTTTATTGCTGATTACAACTGGGTCGTTTCAAATCCAATGTCAGCAAATTCTTACCTAACCATAAGTAATCAAACACAGCGGTGCTTCTGCTGTTTTACAATGGCATGTTAGGCCTCTTTTTAAAAAAAAAAAAAAAGCTAAAATATGTATAAACTTTGTTATGTACTTACATGGTAGCTGAAAAGAAGACTGTACACCAAAAATTAACCCAATTCATCCAGTATTTATTAAATAAAAAATAAAAAACAATTTTATCTATATGCCGCCATTTTTTTAAAATTTTTGACTTTTTATCGAAAGTTATCTCCTTTGTCTACTGCCTTAGCTGAAATGTCTACCGATACGTAAGATCGTTGGTTTTCTTTTTCTTATAATTTAATAAATACTCGATGAATTTGCGTCATTTTTTCTGTACAATATTATTTTCAGCTAACACCTAAGTACATAAAGTTTAGGGTAACATGGGGTATTAAGCACCGTGGAGCATTAGACACCAGCAACTAGGTAACATTCACACACCTCTCTAGAACATTACTATGGCACTTGTAGGGCAATAAGCAATAATCTTGTCTGATCACTGACCAATCACAGGCCCTGTTGCTCAAGAGTAGTATTCAATGAGCCAAGCAAAAGTAGTCTTTTTGTGGCAAGTTCAGAAGCTGTTTTCACTCTACGTCTGCAGCCATTTTGAAACTGATTTCACAACTTTTTACTCCAGAAGGGCAACTGCACAAAACTTTGTTTCTCTGCAAAACCACTGAGCCGACAAACTGTACCTTTGCTGCTGAAGAATTGAAATATCTCAGAGTGAAGTACCAAAACATTTTTACACTTGATTTAATTCAGATTTTCATTTTTCAGAGCTAGAAAGTGTGTCATGGTGGTCTGCATCCACAGCCTATCAAATCGTTCATGATTTCCACACATATTTTAAAAACTGCTGCAAATTTAACTTGCCATGCTTTTTGTATGCTTTTAGCATGTTAATTGTTTTGTACTGGTACTCATCTAAGCATTATGCACATGATTCTGTGTAATTTATTTGTTAAAATAAATATCTTGATCTTTGAAAGGAGGTGCTTAATGCCCCATGTCTGTATTTTTCTGAACGAAAAGAGTTTAAAATCCCTTACAGTGGTGTAAGTAATAACATGATTATATTATTTAAGTTTGTTTGGTCTGTTTTTATTATTGGGGAAGTTATATAAAACCAGAAATTTGTAATAACAAGTCAACATTTTTTTTTAATGGAAATCGCTCCAATAATACTTGGGTACACAGATGCCTAATGCCTTGTTAAAATTTTTTTTGTTCACAGAGGGTTCACAACTATCGGAAGAGGGTGGAAGGTGGAATCTGAGCCAGTCAGAGGAGATGATTGCTGCATATGAGACTGTCATGAAAAAGCAGATGTCTGCCAATCAAGCAGTCAAGTATTACAAAGTGAACAAAAAGTCATTGATCAGGAGAACATCTGGGAAAATCTCCATCAAAGCGCATATTGGAGGGGAAGCAGTACTGTCATGAAAATGAGCTTGCTGAGTGCATCAAGCTTATGGCAAGATAGGGCTGGGGATTCACTGCTGAGGAGGTCAAAGACACTGTAATGGAGTTTGTTCAAACCCACAGCATAGAGACTCCTTTTTTAAATGGTCGTCCAGGGTATGACTGACTACAAGGGTTTTTATGCCGTCATCCAGACATAGTGTCTCGTAAGACTGAAGTCATCACCCACTGGTTTGAGCTTTTTGATAAGGTTCTAATAGAGGCAGGGATAAAAGATTTGCCTACTCAGTTATTCAACACAGATGAAACAGGTTTTGTAACGGACCCCAAAACAGACACTGTTTTAGCAGCAAAGGGATCAAAGAAAGTTAATCAGAGTATTGAGGGTTTTTGAAGGGAGCAGATAACAGTAAACAGTGCAGCATCTGCTAGTGGCACGCTACTTCCATCCTATGTGGTCTACAAAGGGAAATACCTTTACCAGGCATGGACACAGGGTGGACCTGAAGGTGCTGCCTATAAAGCCAGTTCAAAAGGATGGATGGAGGCCCCGCATTTTTTTAACTGGTTTGAAAATATTTACCTGAACCACACACGTGATGTCAGTGACAAGGTACGACTTCTTGTTTTTGATGGTCATGCATCACACCTCTCTTTGGCCCTTGTAGAAAAGGAAAGAGCAAACAATGTTGTGCTGACATGACACACCACCTGCAACCACTTGATTGTGTTGTGTTCATGCCTGTGAAACTAAAGTGGCAGTCCCTCCTCTGCAAATTTGCCCGAATCCACACAGGGCCAGTGGGAAAGAAGGACTTCCTCATGATGCTTAAGGCTCTCATAAATCCTTCAAGCCACAGATCATCAAAGCAGGATTCAGTTGCACAGGCATCTGTCCTTTCAATGCCCAAATGGTCACTGTGGAAAGTCAGCCTCGTGTCACTGCTCAAACAGAGCTCTCCACATCTTCCTTCACACCAGCTGCTCAAGTGTCTGCACTGCCCCTACTTCAAGACCTTCATCTTCCACTCCAGGACCCTCATCCTCAACTCCAGGACCCTCATGCTCAGACGTGCCTGTTCCCTCGCTGACTTAATCATCTTCATATGCCTCATTACAAGAAAACAACTCCCTACTTTCAGTCTGACTCCCCAAGAACGAGATCAGCTAGAATACAGCGATTCCGATATGGGGAAAGCCTCACAGCAGATGAAAGTGTCATGAGACTCATGGAGACATCTGCTGCTAAGGAGGTTGTTACAGCATCCAGAGAACATGGCAGAGGGAAAGGAAAGGGGAAAGGCAGGGGTAAAAGAACACCAAGGCAGGCGACACCATCACCACCAAGAAGCCCTCTGTCAACATCAAGGGATTCTGACACTGAGGAATGTTGCAAATGTGGCATTAACTGGGTTTCAGTGTGATATGTATGATTCCTGGTATCACATACAGTGCATCAGCATCAAAGTTTCGTTTTAAGACTTCCCAAATGAGGAATGGCTGTGTGACTTTTGCACACAGTAGTCCCGGTGCCTATTGCCCCAGGTAACTGAAATTTGTGAAAAGCTAACTTGAGATTTTAAACGATTCAATAAAAATATTTTCTACTCTGATGAACACGAGTCAACTGGTATTTGTTTAAAGAAGACATCACAAATATATTTTGCCCATGATAGTCCAGAGAAAGTTTGAAAACTAACTTTAATGCAGATGAAACACTGGGTCAGTGAAAAAGGGGGTGACTAATGCCCCGATTTATCCTATACATTTCTTTAAATATTTTAATGTCATTGTGAAACAGCAAAAGCAGCAACGCAGTTCATACCATTCATCAATGTTAGTTCTCCCATAATGTTCCTCATTTTTCGGCTGACAAGCATTCTGTCTCATTAACCCTTATCCTAGAGGCCTTGATAGGTGGTGACCCAATACTAAAAAAAAATGTCTTCATTTTAAAATCTTCCAAGATGGTAAAAACGAGCATTTTCAACCCTCCGCCCAACGGAGTGGTGAAGGGTAAGATAGGAGGGAGAAGAAAGCAAATAAGAAATCTGACAGCCCAACGAATCTGAACCTACCCGTTGCCTGAAACAAATTATGAAAGAGATGAGAGAAATCATTCTCAAGTGTTTATGCCAATTATTTGTATAAGAACTTTTAACAACCAAAAAGATTTCAGATTTAAATTCGTACCATAAGAAAAAAAATGTACATTAAAAAAATACGAATCTAATATGATTTGGAATGTATCGATAATTGCGAGTGTAAAATAAACAATCGTACACGTGACTCATAATTTCTTCTTCGACGAATAAGAAAAGAAAAAAGAATTCAATATCTTCGTTGAAAAAAAAAAATAACAATTCTCGTTTTTATTTTAATTCAGGATTTTTAAAAATTTCTTTAGATCTGATTGTAACGACGCTTCGACCCTGTACATTGAGACTTCGTTGCACGTGTGTTGGGTTTATGGGACAAGTCACAAGTTAAAAATATCCAACACCGGAAGAAGGCGAGAAGGTAGAAGATCGAAACATGGTTCAAATAACGATCGGAGATAAAGGAAATTGATTTAAAATAAAATGGAAAAAAATAGGGTTTCTTCTTTTTTTTTTGGGGGGGGGGGGGTATTTCTACAAAATATGAACCGAACTCTTGTTTTTCTTTTTTGTTTACCCTAACCTACGTTTTAGGCAAAAGTAGGTTAGGTTCGATTCAAATTCTGTAGAACTTTTTTTTAGAACATTGTGCTGAGCGTTGTAACATATACCCAAAAAATGAACTTTAATAGGATCGCTGGGCAAACCGGAATATTAATCGACTCACTTTAGAAGTAAGTCAGCAGCAAACGATGTTAGCTCAGGTGTAGTCCCTGTTATTAAACTGCCTCTGTAATATAACTTCCGGCGAGAGTTTCAGTTTCTCAAATTTATTAATTTATTTATTAAATCGTTAGGTGAACTGAACGACAGAATAGTTGACAAATAAGTTATTAGTAATAACGTTATTATTTCCGCACGATCCGGATACTGCATAAGTACCAAAAGAAAATCAAACTACCTATTTGATTACTTATCTTTGTAAAAGAAATTATTCAAATTAAAAATTAGTACAACATTTTCTTTATTTCATTACCTAAAATAGTAACACACAGGTGACTATTTTTCAGCAATCACCGCCTGGCTCGGTAAGACTTCCTGTTTTACCTGGCACACTTTTGCTAGGTACCCCGTAGACTTGTATTGTCTTGTCCTTCGGGACTTGATTTACGCCGGTCTATGGGTCTGTCCTGTGCAGTTCTAGGAGGTCAACCCTCCCAGGCTTCGCCTCCCCTCTTTGGGGAGGAGTAAGTTTATTGCTTACTGCCTGAGGCGCCCCTACCGGGGAATGTCGACGGGGCTGCCCAGGCAATTTTTGATGGTCAGAGTGCCCACCTCTCGGGCGCTGACTTTTCAACCCCCACTTTCCCGACCCGAGCTTGGGTCACATCCTACTTGTGGGAGTAGGATAAAACTAGCCTTGTGCCTAACTCCTGGAGAGGAGTAAATAAAAAAAGACTTCCTGTTTTGAGTCGGTTAATATTCCGGTTTGCCGAATCGCTGTTGTTCTAATGTAGATGTAATGAGTTAATTCCTATTTTCGTCACGTATATTATTTAGATTGAAAAAGGTTTGGGCATTACTTCCAAATAAATTATTTTTGTTAAACCATGTTTTAGTTAAAAATTAAAAAAAGATAACATTAAAAACACTAAGTTACAGCGAGTTTCATTGTACACGTGAAACGCAAAAATGAGAACTAGACCGAAAAAATATAGTCGCGTTCTTTATAGACCAGTTGAGTTTTTGTTTATAAAACAACAACAAAAACTCCGTATGAAATCATTATTTTTATTTTTTTGTTACGATGTTGTTGTAACTTACGAAATCCAAGGAATAGTAGGAACGACGCCTTAATTTCCATGCTATTCTAACTTTAAAAAAAAAATCAAAAACGTTGTGTCCGGGTGAAATGCGACAATTTAGAAAAACAAATAAAATATCCGGGTGACTAAAAAAAAAGTAAAATGCAACAACATGTAGATACATCGGTGTGTGTATGTGTTTTATTACGGTTCATGAACCCATGTTTCATTTTGTGTTATCGCTTTTCGGTTGTCGTAACTCGTCACCGGGTTTTATCAAGCCAATACTGGCAGCCATGTGGGACTGATCGGTATAAGAACCTACATTTTTACGAATAATCATTTACTTGGTTACTAGATCTTTGTTGTAATGTAATTTTAAAACTACAAATCGAATAATCGTCTCTCGTTTGAACTTTGAAAATAGAATGTGGGGCGCTGAAAACGTAGACAACCAGTTTTTCTTTTTAATTATTTCGAGTAGGTGAGATTTTATTACTGTATAAGAACTTTGTTAAAATATACGTTTTCAATTTGTTTATATGAGGGTTTTTCAGAACAAGCTACCATTATTTGTTTGAGATTAAGATTTTGTATATGTAAATAAATGGTAAATATGTAGATTAACACCCTCAACTAAATCCCCCCCACATACAAATGAGATTCTACTTTTTTACGCGATGACGAATGAACACTCTTCAAAACCTGATAGTAATAAGGAAACACACTTAGTTAGAGTTTAGAGAGGGAGATCAGTTCCGTATATAAATTTAACGTGAAATGATCCCCCATTTCGGGGTCATTCTAACTTTTTACGGCTGTTAACTAAATTATTTTTACCACTAACCCTAAATCCAACTGGCAAGATCGTAAAACCACACGTAATCGCCTAAAAAGGTAGAACCCCCTCCTCGACAAAAATAAACCCAAAACGCACAAAATGTAACTCCAATTTAGAAAACCAACTTTTAGTCAACTGCCCAAAACGCTACAATGGCCCGGAAGTGCAGGATCATTTGACGTTAAATTTATATACAAAACTGATCCCCCACTCTTAATTCTAAAGAATTGTTTCGTTTCTTTTAGTCAAGTTTTTCATCGTGTTCACGCGTAATCTCCTACAGAAAGTAGAATTTCCTGGGGGGGGGGGTGTTAATCTACAATAATATCAAATATTGTAAAATCGAAAACACATAATTACTTCAATTAATATTAAATATCAGAAAATAAATTATGTTTTATACAGAACGAATCATACTAAACTTGAGTGAAAAATTATATTTTCGTTAATTTTAAGGCTACAAATAAATAAACTTACCTTTTTCTTCATCATGTTTTTTTTTGTGTGTGAAATCGTCGGACCGACGATTTTCCTTTTGAATGTTTATTTTTCAAAAGCAAAAAAAAAAATGGAAGTTAATTTGTTTTACTTTTAAAACAATAACTCTAAACTCAGCTACAGAGTAACATAAATACGTTTTTCTTTACTCGTCAAGCAAAAGTAGATTTTTTGTTATTTTGTTTCTCCAAATAAGTTGGTCTCGCCTTTTTAGAGTTTTATTAAATTGTCACCTGACTTGTTTAGACTTCCTTCTATTCGACTATGAAAAAATAAAGTAACCGGAAGTGTGCAAAGCATGCAGAAGAGGACCGCACTTAATGGAAATCGCCGATTTCATTGCTCCGTTTCATGACCAATTCAATATGTCTGACAACAACACATGCTTAAACCACTTTTACTGTAAATAATTTCCAACCAACCATTAAAATATTAACCTTTATTCTTATTTAAATTTAAATTTTTTGAGCGAACAAACCTTATCTTTCTTTAAAGTAGTTATCGTTTTTTATCATGCAAAACATGTTTAGTTTTGACTATATTTTCACGAGAGCGCTAAAGGGGAAATAACTTGTGTCAGCAAACATTATTTATTTCCAAAAAGGAAATACTATTTTAAAATTTATCTATTTATTTTTATTCTTTCTAAATGTGCTTAAAATAAGTTTTTATTTAGAAATTTATTTTGAGAATATAATAGACATCAATGGTGCAAATTAATAGTAACTTTTTAATATTTTTTATTGATTTTAAGTGGAGGGAAAGACGAGTTATTGTATATATTATTGATGATTATATCAATTGTTTCTTTTACAGGTATATTTATTTACTCCTCTGCAGGAGTTAGGCACAAGGCCAGTTTTATCTTACTCCCACAAGTAAGATGTGACCACAGCTTGGGTCGAGTAAGTGGGGTTAAAAGCCAGCGCTCGAGAGGTGAGCACTCTGGCCATTTAAAAATTGCCTGGGCAGCCCCGTCGGCATTCCCCTGTAGGGGCGCCTCAAGCAGTAAGCAATAAACTTACTCCTCCCCAAAGAGGGGAGGCGAAGCCTGGGAGGGTGGACCTCCTAGAACTGCACAGGACAAACCCACAGACAGGTGGAATCAAGTCCCGAAGGACAAGACGACACCCGTCTATAGGGGTGCAGTATCCATCGGAACAGATACTACACTTACTTCCTAGCGTGTGCCAGGTAATTAGTGAATAAGTTTTTTATATCAAGAGAAGCAATGATTTTATTGTCTGGTTGTTTGGTTAGTAGGATTTTCTAATACTTCTTGTTTGGACTTAACTGGGTAGATACAGGCTGATAAGTTCATTCAAGCTATTGTTAATGAATATATGGGAGTAGTAATTTGGCATATGGTAGGTTAGAGAAGGAAATTAGCTTTATGTATCTTAACTGTTTCGTATAAATAACCAGATTTGTAATCACCTATTATTTTAGGAAGTTTGTAATTATTTATTTATGCATTATTGGCAGTGATAAATCTGTTAACTTGTGTCTTTAACGTATGAGTAGGATTGACAATTCTTTTGAATTGTGTGTGGTCATCAAGAATTGTTTTTAGTCTGGTGTGATGGTCGGAGTTATTAAGTACTACAAATATTTGTTTTGTCAGCTTTTTTTATAATAATATTTTGATAATTGCAGAGTTCATTGGTGGGTTTTTTTTTAAATTGGGAGTTAATAATGAATTGGATTGTTTTTTATCATGTTAAATTTTTATAACTTCTGCTTTAAGGAGGTCATGTAAGCCGGGTGTGTTGTAATTTTATTTTCTGTTTCTAGTTTAGCTATGTTTTCATATAATAATTCTATTTCTGCTTGTTGTTTTGATGGTTGAGTCAATTAAAAATGGTGGCAGTTAGGTCCAAGGTTTTAGAATTCTGTTTGGTGTTCTGTATGTTTGTGGTCAACTTTTTGGGGGCTCACAACTATAAATAGAAGCCAGTGTCAGCTGAATACGTTACTTCTCACTTGATCCTAGCATACATGTCATTTTATTCATGCTAGCACTACTCACCTACTTCCACACATAGCTTTGGCCTGCATAACACCTACCAAGCCTTAGAGTCCAAAAACCCACAGTGCTCCCCATCAGACAATCTAGATCCACTTAGTCAGTAAGAGCATCTTTCTTCTATATTCACATCTCATACACACACATAAACATGTTTTATTATAGTTTTATAAAGGTTAAATGGAAATAATAATGTGTCAGTATTTTTTAGATAAAGATTAATTGAATTATTTAGATTTGTAGTGGAGAAGGCATTTATCCAAAAAATAATGACAAACACTGTCCAAAACATTATTTCACATCTCTGTTAAACAAGTAAAGAAGTAATTTAATGCAGTTATTGAATGTTCATGTCTTGACGGAGAAAGTGTTAAATTAAAAGTCCCAATGTCAAGACAAAGAAAACATTATTATAAGTCCATAAGTCTGGATGAGGAAAATGCCATTATAAGTTTGTATGTAAGCAGGTAAGAGTATTGCGTTAGTTTGTGAGACTGGTAAGGTTTGTACTGTTATTATTAGGAAGTAAGTCCATGTGTCGAAGTGTTGCCATCATTGTAAGTTAAGTCCATGTGCTGATGCCAATAGCCAGTGGCTAAAGGCAGGTTTCGTTTGCGCACCAATATGGTGTGTATTAGTTGCTCAGAGTGACGAGGGTTCATTAGGCAACTTGGCCTTCTCACTGGATATCTGCTTGGAAAGCACAAATTCAAATAAGATTCATGAACAGGTGCTTGGCTTCCATGGAGGCTCTTTCTGATTGGCTGAAGTCCGATATAGGGAACCAATTAAAATTGAGTATTTGATCCAATCAGTACTAAGCATTTAAGACAAGAAAATAGCGAATGATTTAGAGATCGCTTCTCTGCATTGTTGTTGTTGTTCTCGGGAGTACTGCTGCTAATGAGTTGCTGCTGCTGTTGTTATTCTTGTAGCTACTACTACTACAGATTATTCAAACTACTATTCTAATCTTGGATTTTATATTCACAACGTGTAAAAAAATAATATTTATATATATATATATAGTAATAAGTAGTAATATTACACATCTAAAAACAAAATTAGGTTTAAAACTCTCAAAATTCTCTTACTAGAATTGTCCACATGGACGTGTAGCCCAACGGATAATGGCATTTAATAACAATCAGTTTAAAGTGACAGTCTTCTGGAGGTTGAACGTTCAATCCTCACTATAGACGATACTAACTCACATTAAATAAAGGCTTTGGTTCGAAATTTCATATAGATTCGACATAATGATATTGGAGTTTGAAAAGATGAACTTGAAGAAGGTCAGAGGTTACATCGGCCAAAACGTTGGAAAAATAATAACTAAGATGCGAATAGTCGTCCTGATAATCCAGATAATACAAAAATAATAATATAAGAAAAACATGAAAAGCCTATGAGGACAGATAATTACAGGCAATGTCCACCACAATCGTCAGTTATTTCAGACAAGTGACGGTGATAGAGAATGCTCGAACTCTGGACCCAGTGTACCGGGTTCAAGTTCTGGCTATTGCATCACTTTCTACTAATACAAAAGACTAGACTGTTAAGCCTGGGTAGAGCAACTACTCTAGAAAAAGGGAAACTGATATAATACCTGCGACCAGGTATCTGTTACATGGTACACATTGTACCAGTGAACAATCAGTACTTACTTAGTAGAGAGAGTGGATCGTATTCTACAGTGCATAATCTATTAACACAAATCTTTGCAAGTTCGTCTGTTAATAACAGACTTAGTCTCGTGAGTGACAGTTGAATATACTTTTTATTTCAAAGAGATGTGGTTGAAAGAAAACAAAAAATGAAAGAAGTACAATTAAGTTCTACATTTAAAATTTTATCTAATCTCGAGGACCGTAAATTCAATGTCAACTTACAGTATTTATCTCAATGGATGTAGCGATAGTCTAGCAAAACTAACCACCACGATTGTGTTTGCTGGTTGAAGGAGTCCTATGATCAAAGGAAAACATATGTGGTGTGTAGTTGAGAAAGTTGAGATGTATTTATAATGATGACAGGAGGAATAAATGGTATCTGTTATCCATTACAATTATAATAGGCTGTAATAGAAAGTCCACCTGACTCCATAGATGAATTAATAGACGACAGCAGATGACATTGAAGTTTACATAGGAATTAAAAACACCTATGAGTCAATCTTTACAAAGGGTGCCATGCATCTTGGTAGATTTATCATATCGTTGGTGAGTTGGTGAAGCCAATAAAATACATCTTGCCATGACAATAAACTCGCTCTAACTAGCCAGACAGGAAAATCAAATTGTGTGGTTTTGGCTTTGTGCCTAAGGCAAATATGAATGTTTTATGTCTTTTGTTTTTTTTCTTGCATGTATTTTAAATATTCGCTGTAAAACCATTTTTGTATTTGTCTAAATAAAATCTAGCTCCCACAGCGGTAAGATGTGACACAAGGTCGGAAAGTGGGAATGGATAAGTGAGTACTCTAGAGGAAGAGCACTTATGACCGCCAAACAATGCCTGGGCAGCCCCATCGGCATTCCCCAGTAGGGGCACCTCAGACTATTAGCAATAAACTAACCCCTTCTCAAAGGGTGAGAAGGCAAAGCCTGGGAGGGTGGACCTCCTAGAACTGCACAGGACCGACCCATAAACCGGCGTAAATCAAGCCCCGAAGGCCAAGACAATAACAGTTTATGGGGTGTAGTATCCATCGGAACAGATACTACACTAAAGTTATTTAGGCAGGTGAATTCCCTCGGACAAACTTCATCTTTATCTACAGATGAAGATTTTACAAACCTTGGGAATTCACCAGACCTTAGGCATAGCGCCCGAGATGTAGGGTTCGGGGTGGGGGGTCGGGGATAAGTGAGACAAGCTGTTAACATTTTTTATTTTCAACAAAAAATACAACAAAACAGAAAAGAAAACTTTTGCTTACTCTTAACCAGATTCTTGCACCAAAACACTGCATTCATTCTGTGGATGGATCCCTACTTAACATATCCCCAAAAGTCATCGTTGTAAATAATAATTATCGTGGGAGTGGGATAAAATATTAAAAACACCCAAAAAGAAAGAAAAATACCCCGACCAAAAGCCAAGGAAAATCAAATTGTGTGGGTGCTGTAAGAAGTAGTCCAACAATTCATGTGTTCCTATGCCAGGACCGTTGATTGGTTGGTGGGTCAATCACTCAGCGGTACAGCTGTCTATTTACACAAAGGAAAATAATAAATAAAAATATGTAACTGCTAGACATTTTCTAAACATATATTTGATAAGTGATTTTTAATGTTATAAATCTCTTTAACCAAAGCTTTCACAGATTATGATCCATTTATTAAGGATGTTAAGAATTAAAAAATGTTAATTATTAACTTACAAAACCGAACTGTTTTAAAGGAATGTTTATTTTTAAAAAAAATGAGTTGAATTTTTTTGACAAACTCATCAATATGGCAAACTCTATATTTTTGATGAAACGTTTTTAACAGACTTGAATACTTTTCTTGTTATCTTTTAATTCATATTAATATTTTTACCCCCCCCCCCCCCCGCCTCACATTAAAAAACGACTTTTTGTCTAACTTTGCTCTTGTGGGAAAGTACAGAAAGTTATCTCGTGGGAAGGTACAGAAAGTTATCTTCATTTACTTATAAATAGATCATAATTATGCAACTGCCACACACCTGAAGAATGTCGGAGGTTACATCGGCCGAAACGTTGTGAGAATAACATCCAAGATAAGAATAGTAGTCTGAATAATCCAAATAACAAAAAACATAATTAATAATAACTAATTTTGAAAAAAAAAACACAAAAAAGACACTGAATAAACTAACTAAAAAAAATGAAGGTTTAAGATCGTGATCGCATCGAGATATCATGTTACTGATGATAAGAGAAAAAATGAAAAAAAAATGAGTTATTGCTTAGACAAACCACAAAGACACAGGGCAAAGTTAATTTTATTAGCAGCATTTTGTTTATAGTAAAAATTTGTGAATCAACAGAGACATATGATTTTCAGAAAGAACTTACAACAAAATGCTTGTGGTGTGTACAGACACATGTATGTAAATTAGATGGCCACACTGAAAAAAAAAGAGAATCACTCTTTCTTTAAATGCTCACAGAAACATTAATAAATATTAAAGAGGGGTTGAATCAACATAGAGTGAGAGGGGGCGAAAAAATACATAGATAGCGAAATGATGGGTGACTTTTTCAGTTAATTATAA